>OZ010716.1:23957405-24183004 GCA_963932345.1 Ophion ventricosus
CGTCATATCTCCTTGGTATCACAGAAAGTTAATCGGGCGCTTTTCCGACTGAAATTTCACAAAAACTCACTGTCGACCGATCTCCGGATAAAGCTCGTCTCTTCTTTGATCTTCCCGCATCTTGACTATTGCTGCCTGGTATATCATGATCTCACAGATGAACTGAATACGGTATTACAAAGGTTAATTAACACCTGCATGCGCTTCATTTTTAATCTCAAACGCGATAAGCATATTACGCCGTATCGCCACCGCTTAAATTGGCTGTCTGTTAAAAATAGGCGACTCTTCTTTCTAGGAGCAATGACCTACCGTGTACGATATATGTCATGCCCAGCCTATCTTCGAGAATTATTAACTCTAAACGACAATACCAATAGAAGCTCTGCAAGATTACCAACGTATACATTTGTCATCCCTAATCATAGAACTGCGGTGATGCAGCGCTTCTTTGGCTTATCAGCAGCATACTTTTGGCAATTGCTACCCGAAATTATTAGGAAATCTCCTACGCTCTCAATTTTCAAATTGCGGCTCCATCCTTATCTGTTTTCTCTTGAACGTGTCCCATAGTTATTGTTACTCGTTCTCGATTTATCGCGACCGTTAAACCTGCGTATATGTGCCTAATGAATGTTTCTTATTGTTTCCAATGTTATTATTTAACCGAGCATCTTCATCGTTATCTGTACTTTGTGAATTCTATGTATATTATTATTACCGTTGATTTATTACAGTTACCATATGTGCTCTGCGTAGCACACGCATACCGTATATTAATCGTTATCTGTAATTAAAAATAAGTATATTGTAAAACTGAATGTCAATATTAGCCCCATAGTTATCTAGGGCTTAATAAATATCAATCGTCATCTCTCTCTCTCTCTCTCTCTCTCTCTCTCTCTCTCTCTCTCTCTCTCTCGCTATTATCATCTCAACGAAAAACAAATCTTCATATATTTTTTTCCTCCAATTTACTCTCGCCCTCCATCCCTCTGAATTTAAACTCGCAGTCCTGTAGCTGCGAAAGTACGTCTTGCAAAAATCTCTTGCTCCATTTCCACATTCCCAAGGATCTTTTAAACGAGAGAGCAGGACCGTGGTATTATGTCGGTATGGTAATCTTTGTAAAGGGAACTTGCCCCATGGGGGCTTAAAGCAACATATATATGTTGACAGTTTCAAAATATACTTTCCCCATGTATATGTGCATAATGCTGAGCACCAAAGAATTGGCTACTATGAGGACAGTCTGCAAACTCAAATGTCCTCAAAATGACGTCTTCGTGTAAATATATACATACGAATAACCCTGTGTGCAAGAAGTTACACAGGGCCGAGTTCTGGTGGTACAGAGGTTACCCAGGTATCACACCCCCGCTGCTCGGCTCGCCTCTTCGGGTCAGGGTGAATCACGTGACGTCATAACGGGGTGTGGTGATTTACGCGAAAGCTCTCTCTCTCTCTCTCTGCGTATCTTATATTGCATATCGCTCGTTACGTTCTTCGTACACCGATATATCCGTGTATGAACAAAGTGAGTGATGTAGAAGCTTATAAGTGCATGAAACAAGCTAAAACTGGCGGGCGAAGAGATGTAATGTTATTTCGGAGGCGTTTTTCCCTAAAGCTTCTAATGTACATATACATATATTTGTATATAAATATTCATATATCTATCTATATATATTTATATATATTTATATATAACAGTCCCGTGACTGACTGACTGACTAACATATAGACAACGCACAGCCTGAACCGCTAAAGATAGAAACATGAAATTTGGTAGATATGATCCTTAGAATGTGTAGAGGTGCACTAAGAAAGAATTTTCCGAAAACTAACCCCTAAAAGAATGAAATGGGGTGTAAAAGTTCGTGTGAAAAATTATATTACCTGGCGTGTATCAATGTGAGACCCGATATGAATATTCTTCGAAAACAAATAGGAAAATACATATTTTAGGATTTTTGAAAACAACCCCTAATAAGTAGTGCAACTGGCAATGAAGCTTGTATGGGCTACATTCCATTCGGGCGAAGCCGCGGGTAGAAGCTAGTGTAGTGTATATATATATATTAGTTATCTATATATATATATAAATTAGTGAAGTATCGCATCGGTGAACCGACGCTAATTTGTTTGCTACCGAATTCCAAGTCCTCCATCATTGCGTTCGCAAACAATAACTCGTTACACCTTCGAACATCGGAAAGGATGACACGAATGCTAGCTCCAATTTCCACGGTCTCGAACCGTCTCGTAAATCCAAGACACGTCCAGTTTTGTAACGAAGGTATTTCCGTTTCGATTTGTTAGCGTCCTCGCGATGTCAGCAAATTAAGTAATGGGTTTTTTGTTTGCCCTCATAACTGAAATTGAGAGGACTGCAAGTTTTCATACCTGAAATTAAGAGGATTAAAAGATTGGATCGAGGGGTAGCGGTGCGTTGATGGAAGCTCGACCCTTTCCGGCCATTAGAAGTGGGAAGGACATGAAAAAAATTTAATTGCTACGACGAGTTGCGCTCGATAAGGAGTTGAGAAAATGGAAGGGTGAGGCGATAAGAGGCAAACAGTACACTCGTGAAGTTTTATCGCTTGGAGAACAATGTCCTCCAATGGAGGTCCGCAATGACACGTGACCTTCAATTTTTTTGCGTGCTCGTGCCTAACTCTGACACTCAGCAATTGAGGAAATACGAATGGTGAGGCCCGCTTATTCGGAATGCTCTTCCGACCAATGCCGATCTTTTGGCTCTTTGCAAAATGGACAATATACCAGTTTTGTCTGCGCGATCGACTTTTTTGGAGCAGTCCGTATAAAGCGGTCTTCGACCCTTGTCTTCCCCCACGATATGCAACGCAGCCCCTCGTACGTTCTATCGTATACGAGTACGTACGTGTGGGTGGAGTGTAAACAGACAAACGGGGCTTGAGGAGCGACGAAAGAGGAAAAAAAGGTTTTCGTCTCGTTTTGTCCGGAGCGGGAACGTCATAATTTCGACTTAGCGTCTCTCCCTTCCGCCCTACTCGCCTCGACTTTTACGAGCCCGTATCGCCCACCCCCACTCTCCTTCCTCGCTCAGCTCTCGATCAATATATAACCTCGAAGGCGCACAAAACGACCTAAAAACCCAGACGTTTTCTGGCGCTGTATAGAGCTTCGTAACTTTCCCTCGTGAATCGGCGAATATTTTCGATCTGTACATTCTTTTTATTTCTTTGCACCCTTCCTCCTCGAACATGTCTCGCGCGGGTTTGTGTGCCACGCGGGTTTTTTTTTGAACATATCGAGCACTCGTGGCCAACGGGCGAGAGCTCGGATCGCTCAAAAGTCGAAAAGTTTGACGAGCCGCTGGCGTATCCGTCGGAAGGCGTTCTTCCATCGTGCCGGAGTCACGCGATCCGTGCAACCGTAACACATTTTTCGTAGGTCTCTCGTATACTTCGTGGACGCGCATGTGTCGGAGGGCTCGAAAAGGGATGGGGTGGATCGCGGCGGTGGTCCGTTTTTTTTTCAACGAAAAAAATCACGACCAAACGTCATGGAAACTTTCAGTTTCGTAGGCAATGTTTGCGGGCAGAAGGGCCGAACGTTTTCCAATGAGAAAGATCGAGAGGAATGAACGACGCATCCGCCGATCCATGAATCTTTTTTTTTTTGTTCTAGAGTGTCTAGCTCAGTTATCAAAAACTTTTTTTTCAGCAATTACCATCTATGATGGACATGTCCTTGATCAGGAATTTCCGAGTCCATCCTGGTCGATTGGCTCATTCACAAGAATGAATTCTAGGCGCCGAAAAAAGGGAGAAAAATTCTAAGGGAAAGTGATTAATTGAACTTTCGCCTCGCGCTGTTCGTTCGGGTTAAAAAAATATAAGAAACACTTGAGAAGTTTCCCCCGCGTGTATATGCCAGCACATTTTAAAGAGCGATTAGTTTCAAGGTCGGGAGTGATGGGGCGAGCTATCGATCTGGGTTTGTACCTACGTACATTTGTGGATGGTTCGGTAATACAAGGGTGGACCAGGACTTGTAAGCTCTCAACCCTACGGAGAATAAAAATATACGCCAGATACGCCGAGAGACATTTTTTTTCTATCCGTCCAACAGTCGACGATAAATCCACAATCTTGAAAAAAGATAGGTAAAAAATATCGCGAAAATAATTGATATGTACTTTCTTGAGTGGAAAGGTCGAAAAGGTTTTTCTAGGATGTCTTTTTTCAGATATGTTTCTTTCTCATGGGGGTTAGGCGGCGTGAAAAATTATTTTAGCACACATATCGTAGGAACAATCGAGAGAACTCCGCGACGAAACGTTTAGCGCAAAAGAAATCTGACAGAGACAACATATTCCTTGATTCTGTTGCTTTTGCGTTTTACGAAGAGGTAAATATCGTAAAAAGCGATGAGAGATTCGAAGGATAAACGAGTCCCGAAACAGACAGCTCTTACCTCCGCGCAAATATTATATAAACGTATTCTTTTTTTTCTCATCTACTTCTAGTTCATATTCCAATCATTGATTGATATCTACCATTAAAAAAGGAAGCTTTGACGGCGATGATATCGAGTCACGAAAATATTCCCCACAGGCAAAATGTAAAAAAAATATCCTTGTAACGAGCGACTGAAAAAACGTTCATCTTTCGTTCCCTTTTTCTTCGGACAGCGCACACACGTCAGGGAAAACGGGGACGATTGTGAGGCTAAGGGGTACATTATTGCGAAAGTTATTTGTCTCGGTATGCGGCAATTTTCTCACAAATTAACGTGGAGCCTGGAAAGACGAGAGATGACGAAAATCAGAGGGAAAAAGAAAAAATAAGTCAAGGAAACGAGAGTACAAAGCCAAAGGCGAAGACGTTGTCGTTGTTGCATATACTTGAGGCAACAGCGTATCATTTTGCCGGAATGATTTACGAGAGACTGGCACAGCGTGAGGCCTCTCGCATTCCATCGGCCAGAAAACCATAAAGAATGCACCTGACCTCGACCAAGTTTCCTGACGTGTAATTCCTTCGGGTTGTGCCACACCTAGCCAAAATCATCGCAATGGAACATCAATTCTCGTCTGCCTCATGAAGCTCCACTTCTTTTTGCACGAAAAACCTACTTATTTTTTGCCTAAATCAACAAAAAATTTTCCATAAAATTTGATCAGCCAATGAAAGATGGTCCTTGACTAGTCCTTTTTTAAATAAAAATAACGGTCACTCACCACACCTGAGAGAATAAATGCACAGCGTGTCGTTATTCTGGAGCGTTCGAGTGTAAATCACTTTTAAATCGCTCAAAAACGATCACGGACGTTCCGCCTCCATCAAAGTCGAACTAGATTTGTATACACGTATACACGGGCGGCTCATAACGACTTGGTCGTTATTATAAGAGAGAACTCTCCTGTTTTGAACCGAACCGTACATAAAAACGAGGAACTAAAAAGAGCCCAGAAACGAGAGGAACAATGGAAAATAAAATCCGAGACGTGACATTGTGAAAATCATTGTCTCAAAGAGGCGCGTGTGGATTCGGATTCGTTAGCTTGGTGAATTGGCCGCTAACGACTGTCATCGTGTATCCGGAAACTCGGGTGGAGGCTACTCAAAACTTCCAAGCACCTCTCGGTTGCGCTCTCTCGCGAACTTGCCGCCGCCCCCGCCCCCTCCCCTGCTGCCCCTTAATTATTACTCCGCTTTTCCGGTGTATATTTTTGACAAAAAAAAGTCGTTTTAAAGATATGCAGCGAAAATACGAGTACAGTTTCTCTCTCTAACGTTCAACATCTGAAACGTTCAGCTTCTAATTGGGTCTCTCTCGTACTAATGAATATTTTGAAAAAAAATCTTCTCGTATGCTGTGAACGTTGCGCATGTTGTTTTTACGTCTCTTTAAGGCGAGCAACCACTTTAGATGCTTCAAAAAATCAATTTTTTAATTTTATAAATCGTTAGCAAAATATCTTAAGAATACACCCTGAAAATTACAAAACTATATTCGGATTCCTTCTAACGGTATATATATAAATGATAAAGACTCTCCGCTTTTTATAAATGATAAAGACTCTCCGCCATTTGTTTGGGTTTGTTTGGGTTTTCATAACCCAAATTTGTGTTTTGTGTTTGTGAATGAACTACAAATCGTAGTTGGCAGGCAGAGCTACGGATATGCCGAGCAAATGGATCAGATGCGCGTGGCTCGGGAAAATAGAAAAAGTTTATTAGAGACAAAAGGAGCTCGAAAAGCTCGTAAAGAGGAAATGCAAGCTTCAAATGAGTTGCAGGAGGAAGAAGAAGGACTGCTCTATGGTGCTGGGGTTGCTGATTAATCGGTAAGACACTTCATCATTTGGTTAAACACCTTTGACTTAGAGTTTTTCATTTGTGAAACTTTAAACGTGTTTTTCTCGAAACAATATTTTTTTCATTTTGCGGGAATCATAACTCAAAAACGAATTGTTGGATCATCTTTAAATTTGGAACACGTTTCCATAATATAATTTATTAAAACATGAACCTAAAGATGGAAAGATTAGATTGTTGAAAACATATTTATTATCACAAAATTCCGGGGAAAAAATGCTAAAAATCTATCATTTTTTTTCAAACACGTTCCAACATTCAATTCTCGATTTTTTTTTCAAAATTTAGGTTCATCTTCTTAAAAAACATCTTAAGAATGTATAAAAATTTGTCGGATTATTTCAGATGTGAATTGCGAGCTGCACAATTCCCGCAAATCGACAACAACAATGAGGACACGCCAAGGGACACAGCGGATTACTCCTTAATTAATGCATGAAATAACTTTAAAAAATTACCAGAGATGTATGAAAATATAAATAAATTATTGTCAGAGTTGCGGAAATTTCCGTTTTTTTCATAATAAAAAAAATCCAAAAAGTTATCTATTTTTCGGTCTCCTAAAGTGGTTGCCCGCCTTAAGGTAGTAGTCTCGCCATAGTCACGTTGAAAAGTTTATTCTCCGCTCAATCGATGAAAGCTTCGAAATATTGCGAAATATCCTTATAATGTAGGTTGTACATCTTATCGGGATGTAAAAACTTACAAAGTAATGATGAAAACGCCTAATATAATGTTCACCTAACCCTTACTTTTGTATCAGACTATCCATTTCGGCTACTAATACGTAGAAACTCTGCGTATACGAATATGCACACACTACTGTAATCTAGTTCTAGTCTACTCCAGTCACTTCATGGCGCTAGCGTCGCTAGACATTGCTTAATTTAAATCTCTATATCTCTGGAGCTAAACGGTCAAAATTCATTTTTTTTACCCACTTCGTTATCTGTTCCTCTGTAATTGAGAATAAAAAAAAATCTGTAGTAAAGTTTCGAAGTTATTGCGTGAAATGTGAAATTTTCCACTGCTCCCCATAAGAACACGTGTAAAACCATGACATTTTTCATTGCCAATATCTCGAGAACGGAAGAGTGAATCCTTTTGAAATTTTGCAGGTAATCATTTAACAGTATCGTGAATGACCCCACAAAATTGAAAAAAAATCTATAGAAAAACGCCTTAGCGAGATAACTACTACCTTGGACAGTAATGTATTCCTTTTTTTTTAGTTTTCGTTTTCCATTCGATGACTCGTGATGTTGACACGCCACAACACGTCGGCTTCCTATCACGCGAGCGAAGAGAGCCCCACAGCCCCACATTGAACGCGACGAGCCAAAGAACGTGTACGGAGTATGGGAGAGTCCTGCAAACACGTACGTATCTACATATACACGAAGGCACCACTCGCTCGTACCACTCTATCTAGTCAAGACGTGTCTGACTAGTATCACCGGAACAGCCGTAACCACTGCACGAACTTCTTTCACGAACTCTCCCTCGCCCCACAAACACACACACACACACCCAATCTATCCAATTTATCACTTAACAGTTAACAATGATGAATTAGTTGATGCATCTATTCTTGACTCTGCGTGTGTGTTTTATATGCAGCCGAAGTTTGCGAATTTCGAGACGGGCTTTTTCTCCATCGAATCGATACGGAAAGAGGCTTTCAGGCCTGTTACAAATTTAGGCCCCAACGCGGGAAACTTTCGAGATAATTTCGGAGCTTGCAATTGAGAACTTGGTTTGAAGTTTCACTGCAGTTTGAAAAGTGCCTTGAGTTCGCTAGGGGTAGTTGTTTTTCGGCTCGTTAAACCTTTTAACGATCATTGCAGATCGTTCACTTTTACGCTTGTCCTTGAGACCGTCCGGCAATTGTATTTTCAGTTTTTTTGGGAATTCCCTCGACCGCGTATGTCCAGGTGCCTTCAACCCTCAATGTCCTAGACTCCAAATTGGACACGGGGATAGTTTTCAACGGTCTGGTACGCTTGAAAATATATAACTTTCGTATTCTACCCTCAGAAGACTTTTGAAGAGATTTTTTAATAATTCAACATTTATGGTCCCGAAGTAATGTTCCATGAGAGATGAAAAAGTATGTCGCAGTGAACAGGGGTGGTACCTCCCTCTCTCTCTCTCTCTCCCTCTATCGTTAAGGGGGTAATATACGTACTACAACGGCTGACAGAACACATAAAAACCTCGTGAAGGCGGTCGTAATTCCGTGTGGCCTACGCGCGACACTTTAGAATGTCCGTAACGAACTATACGAGCGATCTTTCCATCTCGCTACACAGGCGGACGAGTCGGTGTATAACTGACACTGCAAAAGCAACATGTATGAATCAAACATTTTGAAACACTTTTATTCTTGGCCAGAATTCTTATACATCGACAACTTTTGTTCCATTTTTATACAAAACTCCAAAACTAATATCCTCTTGTTTTGTTTTTCTTTTAATTAAAAGGGACTTAAATCCGTAAAATGTATCTTCACGAGGAAAAATTTGTTTATTTTATTTCTCCTAAAAAAACATATTAAAATTTGTCCCATATGTGAAAACAGCATGGGTGCCTCCTCGTGGTTGTAAATTTACGGATTAAGTTTACGGGCTCAGCTTTTTGCGTTGTTTTAATATTCGTTATTTTCTGTTCGTGAAAATTCAAGTAGGTCACGCGATGGATCCCAACGCTCTTGGAATAATCCTGCCAGGTCCTTAAGTCTTTGTTAAAGATATATCCACATATATATATATATATATATATACGCACATTTGCCACGGGGGTGCGAAACGCGCGCGAACAGGAAGTCGGTCGAGGACGGCCGTGGGAAAAATGCAGCGCTCGCCAGCGTTCTTGCCCCTTCTTACGCTCGTACCCATTTCTTGTATTCTCCATGAAATTCGATTTACAATTCATCGAATCCTTCGTCGACGATGCAAGAAACAAAAGATTGTCATACCATGAAAAAAAAATCGGCTCAGGGCGAGCCCGTTCAAAGCATACTTTTGGGGTCTCTCAAAGCTCAACGCGCAGGAAGGAACGTAGGGGAAAAAATTACCTCACGCACTGAGAATAAAAGTAATTAGACTTTGCATGACTGGAAATTTCATTATTTCAAATAAATGTCGAGAATTTTTTTTGTCATAAAATAAATATTTTTGGAAATGGGTTTCAACGTATTTTATTCTTCTATCAATGGAGAGTAAATTTCAATTTTATTTATTTTAAAAAAATCCAAAATGGCGGCTCCAGCTCCTGTCAAATAAAGTCGATGCACGGCGTGTTTTGGTGTGTGCGGGGCGCTCCACAGCCTTGCCAGTTCATCTTAAATAAAAACGGGTTAAAAATCATTAAGCTAGACTTAATTTGGGGGGCCTTATCTGTTTTTGTTTTCTGAAAAACCCCTGCATAACAAAATGACAGCCGTTTGAAAAAAAAACCCAATTTTTTTCCCGGTGTTTTTTTGCTTCAACGAAAGAATTTTTTTTTTTCAAATCAATATTTAACCAAAATTGCTTTCTGATGGCCACGCAAATTGAATTTCCTTTCAATTGCGCATAGATTCATGTGAATCGTTTCATCCGTTGAAAGCGTAGAGCGCTCCGCGCGCTAAAAAATGCTGTTTCCGGAAAAATGCATTTTAAGTTTAACGTTTAGGCTGTAAATTCTAAAATACTTTAGATATGAAATTATCCTTTTACCCATTTATTCAAAACACTTTAAAGATGGAAATTATATATTTTTTTAAATTGAACTTTCATCGTCATGAACGGTAACTGGCCCTAAAGGTACTACAAAAAAACCCAGTAATTAGGACACCTCGACGATTTCCGGGCTCGTTAAATTTGCCTTTCTCTCTCTTGTGTTCAGCTTCGTGCTCAGCATTGAGTTCGAACAGCGGCGGGGCATAGCAGCCATCCAGCGCACAAAGAAGGTCAGTTCTTCGATGACTCCGGGTCTCATTAAAAATGCAAAGCATCCTCGAATGGTCAGTGTTACCTACGTTCTGGACCCAGGAGATCCCGATTCCCACGGGGTTTCTTCGAGGGCTCGTTATTCGTCCTCGGCTGCTTTCTTACCCTTAAATATTACACGCCATCCGTTGCACCGCGCCAGAGTTTCGCCGCGTTGCGCAGTGAATAATGTTGCGCACGTAGACCGAAAAATAAAAAATAAAAATGTCACCAGGACGACAGGAGAGCAGCGGAAAATTTGCGAGGATGCTTTTCGATTATTGGACAAAGCTGATCCTGTCGATTTCGGAATGCACCGTTTGTATTATCGATGGAGCCTATGTGCCTGCTCGCGAGTTGTGACCGATTTCTAGATGTAAAAAGAAAGAAAAGGAAGAAGAAAAATATCTTTAAGGATGATGCACATCCTGGGAAAGATTGACCAACTATACGAATCCAGGCTATTGAGACCTCTCTCTCTCTCGCTCTTTCTCCCTCTCGTATAGATGCAGGAGTCCAGCTCGCGGATCTCCAGAGTTAACGGTGTGGAACCGCTTGATTTCACGTACTTTCCGCCCTATGGGACTCGATTCATGCTCGCGCGAATTCTATACGTGTGTAGTGTATTGGGCTTTGCGGACGCAGACGCCCACTGCCACACAGACGACCACTTTTTACAGGTGTGCCTCTCATCTCCGTGTCGTATATACCGAGAGGCCTTTGCGGACCCGAACCATGGAGATATGTACGTGTATGTATATGTAAATATATATATATATATATATGGGAATGGGGTGCGCGAGCGCCGTACCCACAGGGCTATCGACCCTCTCGTACTCTGTGGTAGAAATTCACGGAGAGCCGCTCTCTCTCTCCCTCTCTCTCTCTCTCTCTGTATATATATATATATGGCTCTCCTTTTTCATCTCTCTCTCTTTCTATCTCTCTCTCCCTCTGCCCCTCGTTTTCCCTCTTCCTCTCTCGCTCTCCGTGTAATCGTGCGAATACTTTTCCTCCCTGGTTCTTTATTGAGTCCAGTGCAGCCGAGTAAATTCACTTGAAACTCGTATCGAAATGTTGTTTTTTTCCTTTAAGCACACTGTCCCGTTGAGCGGAAGTATGTACGTGGTTGTGAAAAAAAAAAAGAAGAAGAACATTCTCAAAGAAGGAAAAAAAGCAAAAGTAAAACGGTACTCCGTATGCGTGAAATTCCAAGGGAGCGGACTTCTCGCCAGTCGTTTATCGAGTTACACACGCCAACGTCTCGGGCTAATTGCTCTCGAGCTCGAACTTCTGCCAATTAACGCGAATGATGCACCGCAGCTTGTTGCACGCCGCGCGACAAGCCGGCAGAGGAGAGTACTTGAAATGAACGAAATTTGGAAATCGACTGGGAACGAACGAATGTCAGAAACTATTTTTATTTCCTTAACAACTTGACTGGAAATTATCGTTCGATGCGGCGAATGTGAAGGCTTCTTTTTTATTCGTATCGTTGATGAATCATTGAGAGGTTACACCACCTCGGCGCTTGGAAAACTACGTATACGTTTTTTTTTTAATTTTGACGTGACTATTATAAATAAAATAATTTTTATTTTTTACAATTACATTATAGTTCTATGAACCAATTAAAAAAAAAAAGGAATAAAAAATTTCAATATCGGAGATATAAGTCGTCTAGTAGAATCCTCTTTTCAAACTGGTGAACAAAATATTTCGTGATCTACTCAACCGATTTTGATAGAATTTGTACCACATACTCTTTATAATATTATCTAGAAGGTAGCACAAGATTTTTTTTATTGGGTGTCACGTTAATTTTTTTTTTATTAATTTTTCAAACTCAATATTTTGGTATAATCGAAGTGTTTTTTCAAACAGCTGTCATTACTACAAATTAATTTTTTTATTTTTTTACTGTGCTATACTTTAGCTATTATCTTTCTTTACTAGAAAACATTTTATTTTTATTTTTTAGATGACGCCTGCGAGAGAAAAAATTCCACCTTCCTCGTGCGGAAAATTGGCAGGGTATACCCTAATATAATTAGGGGTCCTCAATGGATTATTTGTGGATTCCATAGTAGGGTTTTCCGTAAAAGAGCGCGACCGGGCCCCTATTAGGGAATGGTAGGGTAGGTAGGTTGAATAAAACTATGGTCTAAGTACGAAGACCAAGTAAAGGCATTTAAGGGGTGTAGTTGTAGATTCCCTAGTAGCGATTTCCCCAATACTTCTAGACGTTACTATTATAGGGGCAAATCAGTATAAATTGCTTGACTAAAGAATTTGTGGCATAATAATTATCGAGATCAATGAAATATAATAATTAAACTATGCGTTTAGTATACGAGCTGTGATGCCTTGAACCAATACGCATGCAGTGCGTTCATTGGAACAACGCGGGCTCAAACGTGTAAAAATATGCGACAGAATTCTAAGCCGCAAATGCATTGAAATAACACCTTTCTTTTTCACAGTGCACGCACACGCGCGTACGCATATGGCTGCAATAATTTTTATGACGCACCGTTGAGGCAATTTTAAAGGCCCTGATTATTTTGCCTTCAATGACCCTCGGTAGCAAAGTGTAAACGACCACTGATGGCCCATGAGAGGCTTCCAGACTGGGGCCTTAATAAATTTAGGCAAAATTAAAATGGGCCCGATTAAAACCCGAACTCAATTTCTGCACGGGTCGGCAAGGATTTTCAAAAGCGGGTCCTACTGGACGACTTATATATCCCTCAATTCTTAACTTTTTCTCCATTTTTTTTTAAATTTGTTCATAAAACTATAATGTATTTCTGAAAAATAAAAATCATTTTATATATATTCAATAGTCGAGGCCAAAAAAAAATCTCTATTTTTCCGAGCGCCAAGGTGGCGTAACGCCTCAATCAATTAGAAGTCCATCGATCATGAATGAGGACAGGACATCCAACATTCAGACGTATCATGTGCAGCATCCATCTCTCTCTCTCTCTCCCTCTCTCTCCTCTCTCTCTCTCTCTCTCTCTCTCTCTCTCTCTCTCTTTCTCTCTCTCTCTACCTATCTCTTCCTTTCCCCTATATAAGAAAATCCTTCCCCTCGAAAGCATAAAACATCTTTCCTTCCCATCTGGAAAATCCATTTCCTCTCAGCTGATCCCACAAAAGTGGACTCGAGTGTCTCTCACTCAGCGTGTCTTCCTAAGTGGCTCAGATCACGTCAACGATTTGCCCAATTTGAGACAAAGAAATTCCACCGACTTCCGAAAGCTCGTATGCTTTTGGTGGCGACCTCGATCTCTTGCCCTATCTTTTATCTTCCTCTATCTCTCCATCTCCCTAGATATATATTTATATTTACACAAGTGTCTGTGTGTATGTTGTGCGTGTGTCTATACAATGCATTCCGTGCATTTATGTTTGTTGTACATGAAAATGTTGAGAGCTTCCGCAGTCTTTGCATAGTACAACAGTGCACCAGGTGCATTTAACTATCGTCCCAGAGGCCACGAGAAACCTGCGGCGAAGTATTCTCGATGGAGGCACTCTGAAGCAAACCATGTGCCCGAAGAATTTTATTCTCCACCCCCAACTGTGACTGCAATGTCGCTCAGTCTACGAGAAATGAGAACATTTCAATTTTTTTCCACACTTGGCTCGATATCTTCGATACAATCGATCTTCTCGCTACGAAGAGCCCAGAATTCTTCGTACCTGGGCGAAAAGACCAACATTTTTTTTTTCGAGTGGGATTCAACGGAGTGTTGGGAAAAATTTAATTGCTAGGGTAACTAAAGATTAACAATTAATTAATTGTTAATCACGACTATAACATTTAACAATTAATTCATTGTAATTGTGAAAACTCACGATTAACAATTGATTAATTGTCAAATGCTATAGTCGCAATTAACAATTAATCAATTGTTAATGCTGACTTTCCACAATTGGAAACTTATTAATTTTCAATCTTTTTAGTGTATTTGATTAAAAATTAACAATTAAAAATGATTATTGTATAGGGTGCTGCGTAAGCCTAAAAAACCCAAACAAACACATCGTATCTGATATCTGCAAAGCTAAATAGGTTAATTGTTAGTTTTAATTGTTTCTTAGAACAATTTAAAAAGTGAATTGCAATTGTTTTAATTGCGAGTTGCAATTGACATAGATTAATCCAAATAAAGTAATTGCAACGTGCAATTAATAGTTAATTGCAATAAATCATAATTGCAATAAAATAATTGGAATTACTTTTTTAGTCAATTAAGGGATAACACCACTCTAGCGGCAGAAAATAAGGCCTAACTTTGGCAGTTTATTTTGGGAGTATGAAAAAAGGAATAGGATTTCTTTTGAGAGGGTTTATTTTACACATATTAAAGTATAAAAAAAATTTATTATAATTTTCATACCATATGGCGGCAACAGAGCCCATCTTAAAAAACGTGTTTTTTTACAAATAGCTTCACGGGAGGACGGTTTCTCGTAAAGTATAAGACCGGGAACAAAATCCAAAAAAAATATAATCTATATATTATTAGCTATGGGACTACGTACGGATTTTTTTTTTTTTATCAAATTGTGAAAAAATGGCGTACTTTGGAAGACATAAATCGATTTTTTGCTAAAAAAATAAGCAGTAAATTGTTTATAAAAAAAGTTTACATTTAATCAAAAAATGTGAAGCTACTATCAACATTTCAAATCGATCCATGCAAAGGTGTTCGAGTAATCCGTCCTCCCAGTTTGAAAAAAGTGGTTTCGAGAAAAATGCGTTCAAAGTTGTTAAAGTCGTACGACGTATTGTACGAGTTTAAAGTTGTAAATCGATAATTGAATTAAAAAAAAAATCGCTACAGGACCAATTGCATATTGTTTTTATGACCCTAAAGTATTTTTTAAGCAAAAAAAAACGATTTTTCCAAAATCCTAGAGTGGTGTTATCCCTTAATGAACTTAATGAAGATTTAATGGATTAACGCCCAATACTGATTCAAAATATGGAAAAACGAGACGAGATGTAATTGCAGGCGAAAAAGCAGAACTATAGGAATGAGTACGATACGCTTGCGTCAACTTCCAAAAAAGTTTGTGTCAATCCGAGATAGGAATCACGAAAAAGGGAGATCTTCTTGGGGAGACCGAAAAGCATTCGATATGCAGATCTCGAACGCTCACCACGCAATGTCCGGTGTGTGTGTGTGTGTGTGTGTGCGTGGGTGTGGGTGTTTACCAGCAGCCTCGTTTGTGACGACGTCATAGAGTGGAAAAAGCTCTTACACCGTACATGGAGGGAGCGCGTATAGTCATTGAACGGATATGCTCTTTTGTACTCTTCCCGACCTATTCCCCTGCTCCCACTCATCGTGCCGCTCTTTTTGTCTGACTTTTTTCCATCCTCTGCCTCTCCTTCCGTTTTTCGCTCTCTTTCTTCCTTTATTTTTTTCATGCTCCCCGTGTTAGCGCACTCTAAAATTTCCGTTAAGCACAAAGTGGGCTTTGTGCTGTGCGCGCAGTAGTATCTTCCTACCCCTGTACGGATGCGCCACTTGTGGATTCAATTGTACAAATGTCTCACGATTTGAATCCAGATGTAGGGCGATATCGGAAGAACAAGGGGGGGGGGGGGGGGGGGGGGGTAACTCGGTTACTTTGTCTTGAACAGCGTAGATTTTTCGTCAATGTGTATATATGTCTAGGTACTTCGTCAACTCGTAAAGATTACAACTCGTAAAATTACTGAGCTCCGATCGACAAAGTTTCGAGAGTTGCCGATTAAATTGGATCGAAGTTCATCGCGAGTTTTGCCACGTCAGGACCCTCAATCGTTGACACCTCCAATCCTTGAATATGCGTATATACGTTCGTTTATATTATTCTTAGGTCGCCTCGTTAATGAACAATCGTCAACTTATAATTGAAAAATAAGGGGACGGATTGAAATTCCGAACTTCGAATGCGTCGATGGTTTAAAATTCCTAATTTTAATGTTCCGAAACTACAAGTTTCGTAAAGATCATGCCAGCAAAAGTCTACACAGTTCACTGCAAATGATGTAGAACGGTACGAGTAGCGATAGAAAATGGATACGATTATGATTTCTTAAACGAGATAATTTTCAGAAATAGTAAATATTAAGAAGATCAACGCTCTATTTGAAAGACCAGTAATACGACATACAAAACTCCGATTATGTAATATTAAGCATGCCGCAAAATTCCGAAATTTTTATGATAGACTACGAGCTATATTAGAAAGTTTAAATATAGTAAAAGCTAATAAGAAATTCATCAGGTTTACGAAAGTTTTGGACTCCGGAAATCATAGCTTCGATCAACCAGTTTGCGAAAACTGAAGTTTAGATAGTATAAGGTTCCGATCAAGAACGTTCAGAACGTTCAAAATTCCGAAAACTCACACATAAGGCGGGCAACCAATATTTATTATTGCAAAATGCCGGGAAAAAAATGCTAAAAACCGATCATTTTTTCAAACACGTTCCAACATTCAATTCTCGATTTTTTTTTAAATTTAGGTTCACGTTCTTGAAAAACATCTCAAGAATGTATAAAAATTTCTTGGACTATTTCAGATGCGAATTGCGAGCTGCACAATTCCCGCAAATTGACAACGACGATGAGGACACGCCAAGGGACACAGCGGATTACACCTTAATTAATGCATGACATAACTTGAAAAAATTACCAGAGATGTATGAAAATATGAATAAATTATTGTCAGCGTTGCGGAAATTTCCGTTTTTTTTTTCACAATAAACGAAATCCGAAAAATCATCTAATTTTCGGCCTCCTGAAATGGTTGCCCGCCGTAAAGCAGATAGCAAGTTAGCCTAACGAGTTCAGATAGCAGCATCACCACTTATTTTGACGATGTTCAGGTTTTTGGAGTTTTGGACTTTCGGGTGAAATGTTTTCGGAGTTTTGATCTTTCGTGTTAGAATTTTTTCAGAGTTTTGATCATCCTTCACGTTTTATTGTGAACATATAATGTAAGGATGTTTAGCTATCGATGATTCTTATCGATATTCTTATTTTCGGAACTTTTCCCTATACATACCTTCGCCATTCAGGAACTCGAATTTCTAGCACTACAATTTTTCGGAACTGTGGACTCTCTAATAATGGAAAGTTGATATTTGTTTTATGTGCTGTGTTTTCAGGTCGACGCTTTATCAGTCGGTCCCATGATTATTGTCATTCAATCCCTTAGTGTACTATTATTTTCGGTTTTATCATAATTCTATTTACAAAATTCTGGAATTATAAATTTCCTGAAGGATTGAATACTAGCTAATAAATTCGGAATTTTCAACGTTCTGATCATTCAAAGTTCAGAATTTCAACCCGCCCCCAAAAATAATTGAACCTTTGGACGAATAAAGAATTTCCCTACAATTGCAGCTGAAAAAATTACTTTATCCAACATCGATGTATTTTTAAACCTTTATGGTTTTGTAAACATTTTTCTAATCGTTTATTCCGTGCAAGCAAGCCAAGTCGCTATTGATACGCAATGGATATCGGCAATGAATTTTTCATCAGTTTTACTCTCCGTTTCTTTCACGGAGATACCGTAGTATTTTCTTAGAGACAGAGATGAATCCGGTTAATTTAAATAATCGATCCGTACCAAAGAGAATAAGAAGAGAGAGAGAGAGAGAGAGAGAGAGAGAGAGAGAGAGAGAGAGAGAGAGAGAGAGAGAGAGAGAGATGTAGAAAATTGGCAGGAATAGTGCGATCATTGACCTGCTGTTGTATGCATATATATATATATATAAACATACAATATATTTTACAGACACACATACATATATATATATATTATATATGTATATGTGTGTCTTTAAAAAAACAATTTAATTGTAAATTCGTTTTGATAACATGAGCCGCGAACAACAGAAATAGTTGTAAAGAGAGAGAGAGAGAGACAGGCCGCGTGTGAGAAAGGCAGAGAGAGAGAGAGAGAGAGAGAGAAACAGAAAGAGGGGAAGAGAGCGAGAGTCGGAGAAATGGAGAATGCCCCGGAGTCGAGCATCAAGAGTTAGCGATATGACGTCGAATAGAATTTAATTACTCTCCGAGTAGAAGAGACGAATTATAAACTCTCGCTGTGGTCGTTCTCAGAGTCAACATTCCGATAAAACTTTTTCGATAGGACTTTTCCCCTTGAATTAAAAAAAAGCATCTCATTATTCAGTAAGAAGAAAGAAACAAATTTCTTCGCAGCCTTTCACGAACGTAAATGAGTACATACGATTTGTTACTTCACAAAAAGTTTTTTTTCCGAAAAACTCGAACCAGTATTTACCGCGTTTTGATTAATTTTCTCGATTTAATTTTTTCCCCAGTGTTCCAGTTTTTTTCCCTCTATTTAACTCTACGAAAGTTCATTCATATTGACAAATCTGGCGCGGCGTTTTTGGATAAATTAACAAACACGTTAAGCGTTAAAATATTGATGCCTCTGTTGTTTTACAAAAACAGCATTCAAATTTAAAGCTTCATCCGCGAGGGAAATTGCAGCACGATTCCACGGGGTGATCTCGAGATACGGAGGAAGAAGAAAATGGTCAAATGTGATTATTGGAACTTTCACGATGGTTTGCCACAGCATGAATACCTAAGCGTTTTCTTTGCTCTCACAGATAGGCCTTTTTGCGATCGCCAAGTAAAACAATGGATATTTATGTAATTGGTTTAACTAGTTGTGCTGATAATTCAGAAAGGGTTTTTTTGCTGATATCAGCTGGAAACAATGGAGGAGCTGCAGCATGTGAAACGTCTTTGTCGCTAGAAAATGTATATATATATATATATATATATATATATATATATAGCATTTCCAGGGAAAATTTATTCGCTTTTTTACCGGGCAATTTCCTGGCATCGCTCGTTACTTTCCACCACGAACGAACACGTGTGTTATATATTCAAAAAAAAACCATTTTCTCACAGCTATTATTCTCGTTCGCGTGAACCTTTGACTGCTACATTCGCGCAATTTTTCCTTTTTCTTCTTCTTTCCTTCTATAATTTTGTTCGTATCAACTTTTTTGTGGAAATTGTTCGGCCATAAGAGCGGGGAAGTCTTTATCCTGCTTTGATATTAAAAACATTTCAGTTGTTCGTGATGAGACGGCTTTTCCGGAGCCGGGGGGGGGGGGGGGGGGGGAGGATGATATAACGAGCACGCGGATCGATATATTCATGAATGCCGAGCAAGAGATAGAAAAGCCTCGATACCTTTTCCGTCTGTCGAGACTGTGCGGGGCGTGCATCATTACGAGAATAAGAAATTTCGTAAAATTGTTGGATATACACGGTGGCCCAAAAAGTCACGTCCAATAGGAAAATCTAGATGCCTCGTATCAATACCTATTCAAATCACACTAATGATCTTTTTTAGTTACGAAAATCCTACGATTTTTTATAGCTTTCGTGAAAAAAGCATATTTTATTTGTCTTTTTTTCGTATGTGTTCTCGTTATGAAGTGCACTGTTAAGCAATTAAAAAATAACCAACTGAACACTAACTAACCAATCTGAGGCATTTACTAACGTAAAGGCCTAAGATTTTTATCAAAAGATTGAAAAACAGATTTGAAAGGATCAGTCACTAAAGTTTAGATGAGCAAAAAAAACACTAGTCTAAATAACTCCCAATTAAAACACTTTCAAAAGGAAAGTAGTGGAAGGTGGGGTGAAATGGGATATTTCAGACAAAAATATTGATATGTACGAAATAAACGGCTTTATTAATAAACTTAAAAATTAGAATTAGATAAACTTAGAAAAAAAAACAAAGTTATATTCTTACTCATTATATTAATTTGTATTTTAAAGCTTAATATTATAATAATAATAATAATAATAATATAATAATATAATAATAATAACCCAGACAAATTTTCCAAGCTATAGGAGCTAAAGAAAAAGTAGCATATTTCCCGTTTTACCTCGGGTTAAGGGGGAAAATGAAGTTTGGCACACAATACATAGCTGAAGCTCTGAGAAAACCCATTCTATTGGCAAGCACAGCCGACACCGAACTTTTCACATCTTCTTTGTGCCATTTTTGCCAATTAGTTTTTCTCTTGTAGTTACGAACCATTATCACCGCGAACAGAGAAAAAGCACTTGTAATAAATTTGGTGAAACAAGTACATACCAACTAAGAGGAATACTAATGCGCTCGATTACATCTATCTTTTTTGTTTACGCAGTAAATGATAAAACAATAAATTTAAATGCCTGCGTGAAGAAGGGGCAGAATGCGATAACATTCCATAATGCCCCGTCTATTTTTTTCCAAGCAATAATTCCTTGTATGTGGCTCGGCGATTCTAACCACAATTGAAAGAATCCGAAAAAAACATTGGTAGTTGAATACATTAATAACACTTCCACTAACCTATGGTATAAAAGTTCATGTAGATCGTGTACTTACCTTGCTATACATGAGTATCTATTTAACAAGAAAATGTATTCAACAACTGCTTTTGGTAGCCACAAAACTAAAACACACACCGACACGTTCCACTTACTCTGACTAAATTGAGTTGAATTAACAACAAACGTATGACGTCGCTGTTGACTCATATACATGTGCTTGTCACTCCCACAAGCTGACTACCCGTTCTGCTTTGATCAATCGGTCCGGAAAAACGGTTCTACGGATCCATTTGAAAATTTACAGGGCAATTAGGGGTACATTAAGCTAAAAAAAAACCTAGCAACAGTAGCCTTTCCATAAATATTTGTAAAGTAGTGGTAGATTTACTGAAACACCAAAAAAAGTCATTTTTTTACTTTTTTCAAACTGATGTTAAAGGTGGAAAAAAAATTCTTTCTCAAAAATCAATGAAAGGGTCTTGTAGGAAATGTATTCAAATTTTCAAAACTGCCCTTCAATTTCCGGTGCGATCATTGGTTGCTGAGATATCGATGATCAACGACAAAAGGATCCTTTTTCATTCAAAGTCGGATATCTCAGCAAATAATTGACGTAGAGAGACTAACAAAAAATGAAATTGAAGCTGAATAAATAACCTACTGGCCTATCCATTGATTCAACTAAAAAAAATTTTTCCGAGTCCGTTGACCTTTGAAAAAAAAACAAAAAAAAAATTGAAAATATTTGTCTCGCGCTATTTCTTATGATTGCGAGATAACCGTAGCTCACAAAAAAATTTTGCCAAAAGATCTCAAAACTAGAGACTTGAATCTTCAAAATTCTTTTTTTTTTACATTTCGATACGACCATTTTTCACAGAGATACAGTGCTTCAAAAAACATTAAGAAAAAATGCAAGAAATGTTCTGTTCCTTTAATTCTTTGGAGTAGTGTACATGGGGGTGATTCGAAGCATCTGACTTTTCGGGTCACCCTGTATATATACTGAGAAAGGATATTACGGGGCTGCTATATCTATATGATGTCGGCCATCAGCATATCTGGCTGCTTTGGGGACTGTCCTCAAGGTCACCTTTCCTCGTATCGCGTGTACATAAAAGAACTTCAAATATGAAATTTTGGGGATTTCAGTAGGAATAAGAAAAAGCTGAAAGGAGTGTTCCGAGCCGTATACATCATACTTCATTGTATAGAATAAGAAATAAGGCTGAGATTTTTTTTTCTTGATTTTCTTTTACGAACAAAACATTTTCTCGTACAAGTCGCATTGTAAATGTTGTATTCGGAATCATTGTCCGGTTACAAAGGCGGTCTACGAAATGAAAAAAAAAAGCTTGAGAAAAGAATAACTCGCGGTCTCGAGAAATCCTTCCGCGTTTATTCGTTCCTTGGCCTAATTAATCTCACGAATGAAATCGCATTTTCGTAATTAAAAGCAAAGCCGGAAAGAGATGCACGCGAAGCTTTGCCGGTACCGCGGAAAGCTGCGGAGCCAAAGGACACGAAATCCAAACGGAAAAATAATAAACGTCGGTGAGCGGATGGTGGGGCATCTTCGCGAATTAAAATACGGTGCAAGCTAGACGACCAGAAAAGCGGGCTATTCACTCGCGCTTCTCTCGCCTTTCTTTACCACGCCAACCCTCAACTTTCCAAAGCTCTACATTTCTCTCGATGTTTTTATGTGTCGTCTTCGCAATACACGTGGATTCATGACGTACTGAATTCTATGCAACGTTTGCAACCTTTTGAAGTAAAAGCAAATTCGCGTGGGTTAAAGAAGGAGAAAGAGAGAGAGAGGGACGGAGGGAGAGAGGGAGAGAGAAACAGAGAGGCAGAAGGACAAAAAACCTCGATATAAGAAATAGCTATATCCAGACTAGGAGCCACATACAAAAGTCTCTTCGTAAAGAAACTCGTCGTAAGAGGACTATTTAAAGCGTCAGCGATGAAAAAAAAGAAACAAAAAAAAAAACACATGTTTCTCCGGTGCTTGGGAACAAAAAATCCATTCATATTCCGCGGTAGCTTTCGGCGCGTATATCACGTCAGGGACTTTTATATGCCCGCGTTAAATTACCTATTCGGATAGCAGACAATTCATTTTTTTTTCCTTTGCACATCTCGGCATTTTCATACGCTCTTTATTTCGACATTTTTCGGAAACCATAAATTTCTCTGGTTTCGTAAATCTTCGAAATAAACGGCTCTGCGTATCGCCATCAGACGTTACCGATCTCTGAAAAATGGCGCGCAAAAAAGGAGAGGGAATTGAAATACAACTCAACACGATGACGTGCGTATGGACAATGAAACTCGAAGGAATCGTGTTTTTCCGGTTCTGTGTGTGCAAATTTGCGGACGATTTTTTTTTCTTATCTTGTCTTTCACGCGCATAATATTATATTGGGACGAGACGGAGAAAGAGAAAGAGAGAGAGAGAGAGATAGAGCGCGAGACAGACAGAGGCAAAGAACGGCCGAGCGATAAAGCAGCAACAGGTAATACCGTAATTCGCTAATATCGCATGCTCGGAAATTATTTGTTCCCTGAAGCTTTTTTTTTGTTCCGAGTTGCCTGTCGCGGACAAATAAAAATAAAAACGCGATAGTCGAGCCTTGCGAATTTCCGAACGCACGCCACGAGGAAAGTGTATTGGCATTCGTGCTTTGTACTCGAATCGAACGGAAATGCGAGGAAACAGCTCGCGACTCCCCCAACAATGTTAATTGAAGAAAAAAAAGGAACAAAGAACGTTCCATCTGCTCTCCGCGTTGGAATGCGCGCGACAAAGTCCTGCTGGTATATCGCAAGTAATACAATTTCAGAGAAGTAGGGAAAAAAAATCGTCTCGTTTCCTTATCTTGCATTGCCTAGGAATTGCTTGTTATGAAAACCAAAAAATCCGTAATAATTACGGAAGTAATCATGAAATATCTTATCATGCATTTATAAATATATATATATATATGTGCCTTGAGCAGCGATTAATATCATCTCACTATTCCAAAAAAAAATCTACAGCAGAAAATGCAATAGTATTGGATGTTAAAAAAAATATGTTTACAAATTTATGAATATTTTTTAGCTCCTGTCGTTCTGCTGATGACTACGGTAATTATTTTGTAGTTTTCTTCTCATTATACATATATAGTAATATATATAGTTTGAGTTTTATTAGTTTTCTAACTGACAAAAAAAATTGTTTGCTTAATACCTCCACCCATAATTTATATGTATGTATAATATGTGTGTATATGTATATATATATATATATATATATATATATATATACACATTAAACTAAAAAAACTAATATATATATATATACGCTTTGAACAACGTTTATTATAATCTAATTATCCAAAATATTCCCACACTATAAAAAAACTGTGTATGATGTTAAAAAATATATATATTCACAAACTTGTGAATATTTCGTAAATTCTATCGTTCCCTTAACGACTGTAGCAATTATTTTCTACTTTTATAGCAACTATATATGTAATGTTGTAGTTTTCTAGTTTCAACTGACAACTGGTGGACCGGCTGGCGCATCAACTAGTCAGCGAAAGGCCAAAACTTCTAAGACCTTAGTGTAGGTAAACACTTGAGTGAAATATCTTTGCACCAGAGAATCAGAAGAAGATGGGACCGTCTATACCGGTACGGGTTTTCCACAGTTTCCCCGTACCCTCGGCAAATGCGGTATAGTGTAGCTTAAGGTATTCCTTTCGCGAAATGGCTGTATTTTGTGGGTGCATAAATCAGGGCCCTCTTCAATCATTACTGGATTAGAGTGACGCTTAATAAAAAAAAAAACAGTTACAATCAATCATTATACCCAACGATGAACTGGAATGAAAAATTTCGCATATATTTTGTAGACTTCGACATTTTTACATGATGTCGCGGTTACGAAAATTCTTTTGCTAGTCACATTTTTCTAAGTTGTATTAATATTTTCTTTAAAAATATGGTTAAACTCTGTTTTTATTGTCGTTGCGAAATCTCAAGAATGTTTTGCATGCTTAGCGCAGTATTTAGTATATAAATTATTAGATAGAAATGTGGCCAGCATGTCATCTCCATGAAGTGCGGCATCAATTAAACGATTTTTAAAGCCATTATTTTTTGTCAAAGCTTCGGTAGCATGGCTTGAAATTTTACCAGCATACTGGGATGTATTTTTACTTATTAATAGAGGAAAATCAATTAATTGTTAAATACTCGGGTTCGTGAAAGGTATACCTTAAGACCGCTGTGGACGCAACGGAAGTTAGGCTAGATTGGGGAAGTTCGGCTAGGGAGTGATAGAAAAGGGTTCAATCGGGAAGGGTAACACGTAAATGCAAAGCTATATACGATGGAACTAAGGAAACCATAGTTTCCTAGTTATCTAGCTGACGAAAAAATGTTCGTCCTAATGCTTTTGCCCAACGCATACGTATGTACACTAGTGGAATTAATTCTGGTCACTTTAAAAAAAATCCAAGTTCGTCCTTTGTTATTCGTATTTTGTAATTTTTTGGTAAAAAAAAAATAAGAATCAACAAAACGGATAATGTGAAAATATTAAGTAGAAACATAGATTAAAATAAAAATATTACAGTATCATTTCGTCGTAGCAGAATATACATTTTATTCGTGAATATAAAAAAAGCTAATTTCTATTAAGTGTCCAGAATTAATTGGACCAGTGTATGTAAAATATCATGTGCGATAGCACGTGTTATAATCAAGATAAGTAACGATGTAAGTCCAATACTAATATAGCATACTCGATGATGTAACTAATGCAAAAATGATGCGCTGGTTTCACTGACTTATCCAAGTCAACCACAGTGGCACTGCAGCATCGACTTCCACGCACGAACCGCTCGATTTATGCACTCCCGTTTCGCACTTGTGCACGCTCCTCTTCGTTCTGCGATTACATATGCACACACGTATACATTACATGCATAATGTGTAAGGTACTCTGGACAGCCGGGCAAATTCATGTCGATAAGGGCGAGCGGCGGAGGGAGTGATGGCTGGGTTAGAAGAGAGAGAAAGAGCGAGTGAGGGGGAAGGGGGAAGAGTAGGACGGGCGAGAAAGGGTAAGAGAAGGGACGCACGCGCCTACACTTGTATTACGCTGAAGGGTGTACACGTGCGTGTGAAAGACGGAAACGTGACTTCACGCTTGGCCGCTGTTCCAACAACTATACGGCGTATGCAGCTGCGACGATGAATATATCTGGTGAGCTGGTACATCTATACAGGACTCGTAGCATTTATGGGGGTATCATTATTCAACGACCCTGCACAATTGACGCAATTGACGCAAATGCGGTTTCGCCCTCCTCCCTGGCAATTGTCAAATAATTGATTCGTCGTTGGATTGAGATATTGTTTGGAAATTTTTATGACCACTGAATATCAGTAATGGTAGTAAATTAGCAATTAATTTAATTTCGACTTTTTTTTACCGAATATCGTACCTTATGGTGGATATGCGATATGTTGTTCGGAATGCTGGATAACACAGCTCAGTCTTCTGTACGTGTAATGCAGCTTCGTGTTCGGTGTACACAGAATGATCGTCGTGGTCTCCGTTGTAACTTTATTCCCTACGAGGCAGGCTGATGATTCGTCGATGATGCTGAACACCTCGTGAGTCGCGTGCAACACCATCGCAATTGACTTTTGTTTGAACGCGCGCGCGAATTACCCGCGATTCATTGGTATCGCCGTACACTGCGTCGATTATTATTATTAAATTACAATTTTTTTTTCAATTAGTATTAATTATTCTTCCATCTGCGAACGTGGCATCGTAAACGGCGGGTTTGTTCAATGAATTTTATTGCGAGAACGAGGTCGTGCTCTCATTGTTTTCAAAGTATAAACTTCGAGCCCATGCTCTCAACTCTCGTCGTTGCTCGTCGCAAAATTTTTTTCTTCTTTCCGTTCTAAGGTGAAAAAAACACATTTATGAAAAATCAGAAATGGCGCGTTTTGTTATCAGGTAGCAGAAAAGCTCGCAAGGAAGACGAAGGTTTTTTTTCCGTAGCGCGAAATATCTCGCTGATTGCCCGTCGTCCGACTCGAACGAACCGTGACTACTGAATTTCTCGTTTGATCGCGTTATTCGTAGTCTCGTGGTGTGCGAAGTGCTGCGTTTTGTTCAGCGGACAAGTTCGCGATCACTGGGAGTTTTAGAAGGATGCGTGGAACAAGCGTGGCCTCGAGTGCCACTATTCCGCCTTGCGCGTGATACGGGATACAAGATCGTAGTATCAGTAGAGGAGGTGAGTGTACAGTCAGACAGGGACCGGCCAAGTAGTAGAGAAGCTTGCGCGAAGATCGGTGAGCGCGCGCGCGACTCTCACGACACTCGTGGCGTCTCTGCTGTATCACACACACCCCCACACATACACACACACGCACACACAGACACACAAATACACACAACCGATCCACAGTCACGAATGTGCAGCGTACGTGATCGAGGAGCGACGATAGTGGATTCGTAGTAGTAATAGCAGCGGAATACTTTCCACACACAGCCTCTCCCCCACTCACCCACCCGCCCACTCACCACGTTACGAGATAGATCACGTACGTTTCACGCTTGCTCCGTCCCTCGTTTCGTTCACGATTGCCACTGCTACCCCGTGCACTTTCACGTCACGTTTTCCCCACCTGCTGAGGCTCCCGAGGGCAAACCGTATTGGAAACGTTGTGGGTCAAAAAAAAGTGCGACAGTCCGTGAGCTCGTGTACTTGCAACGAATGCCCGGATTAAAGCCTCGATCGAGGCACATCTCTCGAAGCCTCGAGCGCTCTCCGAATGTGAACACATTTGTTCCACTCGCGTTTACATAGTCGCGAGGACAAAAGAAAACTGTCGATGAACAAACGGAAGAAGCTTTATCGTGAGTTCATTGGCTCATTGGAAGGGGGAGAAGAGCAAACACCCACGGAAGTGGTCCAGGAGGCAACCTGAAGCCTAGTTGCCGAAAGGGTCCTCTCGCTCCTCTTTTTCCACTTCAGCGTCTCGTGGACAGTCCGGAACTTCTTGTCGAGAGTAACAACGATAACAACGGTATCAAGGATGAAAAAAACGACGAGGATTCCTGCAGATCGGAGTCTCCATTTCCCAGTGGGAATCTCGTTGGACACTTTGCGCTGCGGAAGAATCTCATCGTATGTTTACGTTCAAACCATGATGGTCACTGGTACTGGTGGTAGTAGTGGTGGTGATGCTGCGGCTGCTGCTGCTGTTCTCGTTTCCTCTGATGCACATTTGACTTCATTGACGCTTCGCCACGGTGAGTCTCGTACGTCGACATGAGACTTCGGGACGCGCTGTCTCGACGTCTTATCGTTCTCGCAGCAATCTCTACGCTTCTTATCGCCAATGATGACAACGACGGCAACGACGATGTCATCGTGACGGAACTTTTGTACCGCGGACACCGCGATTCCTTGGCGGCTTGGCACACACGTCGAAAAAGAAAAAAAAAACAAAATGCGGCTGACCAAGATGCACTCGCTTCCCTCCTCTCTCACTCAAACTCTCCTCTCACCCACGCATATCATATACATCCATACGTATAATCGTCCGAGTTGTGTCGGAGTGGCGGACGGGGGAGATCGAGTCACTCGCGATCTCTTCGCGTCCACGCGCTAGCCGCACACAAATAATACAGCACGCATCCGCACGTCTGGTTAGACATCGAACGGGGTGGGTGGGCGATAGTTAGGGTGGTGAACGGCGGGGATTGGGGGGAACGAAACGGTGCAAGGGGTCGCTCGGATGTCAGCAGCGTTGGCCTCTGGCTGCTACTACTAACGTCTAGGCTGCCAAACACCAGCAGCAGCTCGCTTCACTCTCTACCGAACGTGTGCGTATTCTCCGTGCGGCGCGGTCCGATGCTACCCTCAGACTACTAAGGTCGAGGGTGGAACTAGCGCCACGCCCTCCGAGCAGGTGGCAGCACTGTATAGCCTGCTTAACTCGGCGAAGCTCCCTTCTCTCTTCCTCTCTCTATCTATATCTTTATCTCTGCTTTATCCTTCTTTTTCTCTCTCGTTCTTTTCTGTCTTTAATTTTTCTCTCTTTCTCTCTTTCTCTCTCTCTATCTTTATCTGTCTTTTATTTCTATCTCTTTCTCGCTCTTTTTCTATATATCTTTTTATTATCCTCTCTCTCTCTCTCTCTCTCCCTCTCTGAATGTATACACATATATTTGCATTAACAAAAATAATAAAGCTGTTAAAACTTTCCTTTGTTTTGAAAACCACTATGCAAGAGAAAAAATTCCAACATTTTTCATCCTCACGATATCGTAGTATTTTGGGCACATTAAAAAAAAAATGTTCATCCTTTTTTGTTCTGTTTGGAATGATTTCGAAAAGAATAACTTCATTTAAATTCACCAAGATGTTAATTATATTTGAAATCTGTAGTTAAACATTGAAAAGTCGAAAATTGAAAAAAAAGCTGAAGGTTTATCAGCACATTGCTGAATGTAGCACATTTATTAAAACAATCGAAATACGATCAAATTATCAAATTTAGATAAAATGATGAAAATTCGATTACATTATCAAATATACATGAAACAATCGAAATTCCATTAGATTATAAAAATTTAGATAAAATTGGATCGATTTATCAAATTCATCAAAATTATCGAAATTAGCCAACTTATCAAAATAGGTTGAAAACGTTTTCGTAGCAAAATAAATGTTTTTTTTTCTTTTTATTATAACAAAAGTAAGATTTTCGCAATTTGCAAAAGACGTTTTTTTTTACTTTCGGGATTATCGCTTGGGTGACAATTTCTTTTTCGCTCTTTCTCTCTCTCTCTCTCTCTCTCTCTCTCTCTCTCTCTCTCTCTTTCTCTCCCTCTTTCTCGTTCTATATATGTATATATATAAATGTATAAATGAATGATAAAAAATCAAATTGAACCCTTTTCTTTTAGAACTGTAGCATTCTCGATGAATCACGTGAATTCGTAATTCTTCAAGAATGCTACAGTTTCAAAAGGAAAGTGTTTGAATTTTACTTATTTCAACACCCAAGTACATAAATACACGTAGTCAAGAAAGTTTGAGGTGGCACGAGAGACGGAGGCTACGAGAGTTCTCCCCGGAAAGTTCGGATGGTAATCGAGCTTACTGCCTTGACGTATACACACATGTACATACACATCCGCGTGGGGATAATGTGTACCGACGTTGTCGGGCTTAACTTGACAGGCCACGTTACCCCGCCACCGTTAGGTTCCTGCTCTTGTACTGCGAGCGCCTGTATCAAAGGGCTATTTACGAGATGTCCACAGGTGCGCATATCTACGCATGTCCACGCATAATAATGTACTCGTACTACTGTTGTTTCGGGGCTTTTCACGAGGCCCTAAATGCACACATTTCGGGGATCTTGTCTCCCACGAGCATATGTGTACACGAAGCAATGCGTCCCACTCTCGAATGGTCGAACACATTCCGTGAATTGATGTATCGACGCTGTGCAACTCAACTTGTTGGAGCCAGAATTGCTTCACCCGAACTGTCAACGAGTGTGCAAAGAGAGACCTTCTCATCGGGAATGAAGTAATGGTTATTAACGATCACGGATAATTGACAATGATTTAATTGGTATTGATGGTGAATCAATTGAAATGCTTTCAGGAAGAAAAGGCTGCGCATTTTCATCGCCGCGTTAGAGGGGTAGGATGTTAGGCTATTTCAGAAATCGACCTACTTATTGGAAATTCATTTATCAATTCCAATATTAATGAAAATATTTGTAAAACTTGAAGAAAAAATATAAATAATTAGGAAATATCGTAATTTGGAAAATATCATTGACAATCTTTGTATTCGAATGCTTGAAAGATTTGCCCGTAATTCCGGACACTTAAGGCGGGTAACCACTTTAGGAAACCGAAAATTAGATGATTTTTTGGATTTTTTTATTGTGAAAAAAAAACGGAAATTTGCGCAACTCTGACAATAATTTATTCATATTTTAATACATCTCTGGTAATTTTTTCAAGTTATTTCATGCATTAATTAAGGTGTAATCCGCTGTGTCCCTTGGCGTGTCCTCATCGTCGTTGTCGATATGTCCTTGTCCTTCTAACATACCGTTAGAAGGAATCCGAATATCGTTTTGAAATTTTCAGGGTGTATTCTTAAGATATTTTGCTAACGATTTATGAAATTTAAAAAATTGATTTTTTGAAGCGTCAAAAGTGGTTGCCCGCCTTAATTGGTCTACAATTTAAAAAAACGCAATTTATTTATTATGAACATTTTTTACGTCTAGTTGGGTAAGTGCAAAACAGAAATAATGCATTTTGCATAGCTTTTGTAAAGAACTTCGAATTGTTATTATTATTTAGTTAACAAAAATCTTAACAGATCAGGAGATCGACAATACGATATAATTCATAAATATATGTCGTTTTTATTTCAAACCTATCGCCCAATAACTTTTCTAGTTATTTATGTACCCTTTTTTCAGTTTTTCTATTTTTGATGCTGAAATTAATGATAAGTAAAAAATTAAGTGATCGTATGAGTAATTTTTCACAATTAATTTTCAAACCTTTCGGCAATTATTGAAATGTCATTGTACCTCTATTAAAAAAAATCGTTAGCATTAGTATAATTTATTTGTGGAATATATATTAGTACACCAATTATTCATATCATATTTCAAAAGCTTCTTATGTATTCCTATAACATTATTACTTCACAAAATGTGCATATTCCCTGTACACTTAATATTTGTTAATGCATATTTTATTTGCCAATCACAATAATCAAATAATTCCAGCTTGATGCAGGAAGAAGAAACATTGATTGCCTAATGCGATAGCGAAATTTTCAGAGTTTTATTCCTTGCTGTGGGATAATATTGAACTAAAAAAAAACCTCCTTCGATCTCGTTCTTTCTCCTATTCGAGGCTCTTTTACGAGCTTCGATATAACATCTAGGATAATAACGCCTGCAGTCCGGTAGTAAAATGTGTTGCTTCCTTAGCTTGGTAAACAGCTCAAAAAAGTAGATCCCAAGCACATACGTGCATACACATAGGTGTAGTTTGAAGAATACGTACACGGTCATCAATGCTACCGTCTACCACCAGGGGGCTATAAAGACGTCGCGATGGCCTTCTTCTGCTTTTATTCACTGGCAGCTGTTAAGTAATTGATTTCACGAATCGATATCAATGACCGTCCATGGTGGAAGACAACAGAGTTTTCTCGACTCACCCCCGCCCCTCCCCCCTCCCTCTTTCTCGCTCTTTTTCTCTCGTCTGGTCGGTAGACCCTGTCTGGTCGTCCGACCACTATCAACCCTCATGTGCAAGCACCGGTTCATATGTACATGTGAAGCCCCCGTCGGTGCCATCAGCGCCCTCCCCCCTGCTAGGTGCTTTCTGGACTTCCGACCGTTGAGAGTTCGAAGGGTGGTTGTCCATCAAGGGTTCAAAAGGTCGGGGCTTTTTGTCTGCCGGCAATCGGCACCATGTCGAGTCGCAAATGCCGTCGATCAATTAACATCAATGCTACGAAGACAGAACAATTTACGTATTCGTGTCACCTCGTTATTCCGATACAAATGTTTCTATCATTTCCTCCTATTTGTTTGTCTCGTCTGTTCACCCCGGACTGTACAGTTCGCGAACGTGCAGACCTACAAGTTACTATATTTGCACGAACGATGCCCGTGGATAGACACTGATAGAGAGGGAGTAGCCACGTTTTTTTTCTCCTTCCGTTTTTTTTTCTTTTTTTTTATATAGACGTTAACGTCGCGTGCTGATGCGGGATCATTGGACATCGCTCACGTGTGTGACGGGACGTGCGTGACACGGTGTGGTGAACACCCTGTTCAGTACATCGAGCCTGACAACCCCCGTTTCATTCTTAATTATCGCCGTCAAAGGTCTACCAACTTTGCTACACTCCCTAAGTTTGCAGGATTCCCGTATGGCGAAATGGCGAGTATTAAAAATAATTGAAAAAAAAGAGACAGTGGGGATGGGGTTAACGAACGAAATGGACGGTGAAGCCGAAAATACGTGTGTTCCAAATAAAAATGAACGCTCCGACGACGAGAGGACGTTCGATAGCTGTCAGAAACCGCTAGCACTGAAGGACTATAACGGGTTCGATGTATTCCGTTGGACCGGAAACGGTTGACGTTTTCGGTCTTACTCGCTGATGCACGAGAGATCTGCACGCGGTGGGGGTTGTCCTTGTTGAAGTGGAAAACAGCAATGGTGGTGAAGAAATCCTTGGGGTCTGGAACTAATGGGGTCGTGGGCAAAAGAGCCGGATCTTGAAAACTACCGCCTTCTCTAGCGTTCACCCATCTACACTTATACACATGTGTGTGTGTGCATGTGTATACGTGGTATTGCAACAACCGCCCGTTCGCCGATTACACTTGCAGATGCCTTTTCGACCTTAGGTTTCCGTCTGACCAGATCAATCTCCCCCCTGGCTCGTTCCACTCCCCCCTCGGAGTGCTACCACTCGCTATCTATCACTTCGGCAAACTTGGTCGAGAAAGCCGGACCTTGCCACTCGGAAGGGAAAACTTCGGGGAGGACTATTTCGGCCGCTCGAGAAACTATACACATAGCTTTTCGATCCAGTGAAGAAGCCACGAGGCCACGAAAAGCCACATTACCCACGTATGGCTCGTATCAATGCGAATCAGTTGAAGGTGCTCCACGATCCAGTTTGCAAGCCACGCGGCTTCCGTTGCCCTCACAGGTATACCTCCGCAAACGTTTATCAACCTAATGGAGGAGACTTGAATCGAGTATACCGATAAGGATTCTAGCTTTAACTGCCTTAGTAAATTGGTTCTACATAGTCGATCAATCAAACCGAGAACCGATTTGCATCCTTGATATCCACGGATTTTTGGAATGTTTTGGAATAAGGAACCTTCAACGATTTCCCGTGATTTCTATCTCCAACCTACGGTCATACCTTAGCCACCGAAGCCTCTATACGCGTACTCAAGCTATTATACATATTTATGGAGCCCTCACTGTATGCGTTTCCATTTCCTCGCCACTCCTTGTTCACTCTATTCAGGACGAAGGGTGCGTGCTCTTTCGGAAGTTCATTCGGGAATTCGCTAAGAGCATTTGCGAATGAGGAACGATAACGTTTTTTTTTTTCATTTTTATTTTTATTTCTTCGGATCTTCCAACTCGTTATGCATTTTTCTCGACTCCAGTCTTTCTTCCATTTGGTAGTGGAAATTTCATTGGCTCGACTGAACCAGAATAAAAATACATCTTCGTAAACCAAGACTAGGATAAACATTTGTTTTGCCTATAATCGTTTAAGATCCTCCAGGGAATTCTATGGACTCCAACGTCTTTCCGCCGATTTATTCTACACCGCGGGTTGACCGTCGTTGCTTCCACTTCGAGGGTAATCAGGATCTTCCTATCGATCTGTATTTACGATCCAAGGATCGATAAATCTGTCGCTGGACTCTGCTAAAATGGTCGAAAAATTCCTATCTCTAAGCCTCGGTCTTCGGAATTTTCCATGTGTCATATATTCGCGAGTGTTAAGCCCGGATGGTCGGTATACGTGTACACGTATAGGAGACCAAAACATCAGAGGGACCTTGATATACGAGGCATTTTATCCGTTCCGCAAGACTTTGATAATCAGGTCACGATTTCTTCCACGGAATAAAGCGATCTTCCTAATGGCCGTTGGGCTCCCACCTGTCCTTTTTCTCTCCACCACTCCTCACCACGAACCAATAATAGATATATATATATATATATATATATATATATATATATATCGACGAATATCGCACATTGAACGCGCAGAAGAGATTCATCCAGCGCGATAAGACTTTCCATAAATAACGAGAGCCGTAGCGAGCCACAGCGCACAAAAGCCGGGATTTCCCGTCTTCTTTCTTGGTCGTCCAGAGCCCGTTCGGAAGAATTATACGACGAACACCGCTCCGCACTATCACGAAACAATATTTTTCTTTTTTTTGTCCTCACCACCTCTTATTTTTCGATTCTCTCGCGCAGTACACCCCCAGGAGCCATTACGCGTTGCAGCCGATAATGCACTGTGACGACAAGGCCGTGACAATCGCGATTTTGTGAAATAATGGCGTCTTTTATAGGTGTTTAAGGACAGGAAAAAAAGCGTAGCTAAAGTAACGACCTTTACGATTGTTGTTCTTTTTTTTTTACTTTCTCGTTCTTTCAATCTTGCTTTCGTTGTGTTCATTTTATAAATGTGTATAAAGGTGAGGGGTAGCTGTTTTTTTTATCGAGCGATCCTAAGACGCTCGAACCCGCCGTCGCGAAGTTGTACGAAACTTCAACACCCCCGCCCACCGCCCACCTCCCCCACTGCCCGTCTTTTGCTCTTGAAGCCTTCTCCGTAAATGCAAAGAGTAAATGCAAAAGGCCCATTGCGCCACTTCATTAATATCAAAGGCCACTCTCTGCTGGAACGATGAAAAGCTTTTTTTTCCCTCTTTGGTGCGCTCTAATCCGCCAGTGACACGATTTTCGAACACTCGCTGGCGAGCCGGAAGTTTAGTGAGTAAATTATCGAGGGGCTCGATTTTGAGAAGCATTGTGGTAAAAATGAAACGTACATAACTGATTGAACCTTTCGCCGAAAGATTTCGTATCGCTCGGACCAAATAAATGAGATTTACTTTTTTTTTTTTTTTGAGGACGATGTTATCCTCAGCACGATCCCAAAAGATGAACGAGGCTTGGTCCAGTGCCAGAATAACAGCGGTTTCGTTTCCCTCCTTACAAATTGCCACCTTTTGGACATCGCGTGTGTCCTGTGACCCACGGTCTTGTGGCTTTTTCCCTTCTTTTTTTTTGTGTGAAAAACAAACGAACGTTCGTGTCCCAACGGACACGGCTATTCGTAACACAGATAAATAGCCGATGCACCGGTTGACAATAATCGCAGCTCTATATCATACGAGCCACGCGGAATTCTTTCGCGCGAAGTTCGATTTATTTTTCTCATTTTTCTTTCTCTTTTTTTTTTCATTTCGAATATAAATCGCACCGACTTCCGGCGATTTACAGCTGCGAAAACGAAACATTCGAAAATGGAGCACGAACTGATGAAAAGAAGAAGAAAAAAAAAGACGGTGCTGGAAAGGAGCTTACTCGCAAACCTTCACTTTTGGATGTTGGCCACGATTTAACGCGGCGATAAAACATTCTACTTTGATGCTCGTTCCCATACGAGGGGGCCATTTGTCTCCATTTTCAATTTTAATCGCCGCCACGGATAATATACGAGCAAGCCGAAACGTGTTATTCAAACGTTTATTACAACAAGATAATAATTACAATAATCGTTTTTGTATAGCCAACTAACCCGGTGATTATAATAAACAACGCTTTTACAACATCGTATAAATTCATTATTGCTAAATTCGACGAGGGATCGTGAAACGAGCGAAACAAAATCGAAAAAAAAAACAAAAACGTTGCGGCCTCGTCGCTTCTAGTTTGGTGTCGTTTTCGATAATGTAAAATTACGAATATGTGCAAAATTCGCATAGGCCGAACGATTGGAATCGAAAGGTGCGCGGAATATATTTTATCGAGTCACGCAATTTGTGCAAAGTCCGAATGAACGAATAGACCGAACACTGATAGAAATTAACAGCTCCCAAATGAACGTTTTTAATTCAGATAACTTTTGCCTTTAATTCCCGCATTAGTAATATTTTATTTTTTATTTTGAAAAGCCTTTGATAAAGTTAAATAAATCCACTTCCTGCATTTGCCTCTTGACGTTTTTTTCCTTTTCACAAGCGAGGGTGCGAGAAATTTATGCGAAAAGTCGCAATATTTTCCAAGTGCAGTCCAGACGTACTGGAAATGAAAAAAAAAAAAAAACACGGAACCACAGCCATGCGTTTGAAATTATTTTTGCGCAATTCTGCCTCTCTCTTTCTCTCTGTCTTCAACCCCAATGCAGTAGTTTGATATTAGTCAGACAATATATTGTTTTTCGGAATGCCCGAAAGAAACGATCCGATCGATGATCCACTTTGTAAAAGTCCCGTACGATAATCCATTCGATTATGGTCACGTCATTTTAATCAACGACGCTCCGTCGAATTCTCAACTCGTCGATTCCAACGAACAATTGTCACGCGAGCCGAGGGTATCGACGGAGGCCGTTCGTCATTCGTCGTCGACTATTTCACAGCTGTGATACTTGCTCGAGGAGTCGAGCCAACTCTCGACGCCGCTCGATGCGAGATCATCGCATGAAGGCAATTCTGGCAGTGGCTCCATGTTCGGAGCACCGAGCTTCGTTAGGTTATTCAACAGCCGATCCTTGGGCTTTGCACCGCTCACTGCAAACGATGCAAAATTTAAAAGAAAAATTAACAAAAGAAAACAAACCAACAATTTAAAACTTTCTTCAACATTATTGGAAATAATTATCGTATAACGAGTGTTAATATTGCGACTAAAAATAAATTACCATTGTTCGAAGGAAGCTTGTTGTCTTTTCGACGTATGAGAGCCTGTCTAGAGGCTCTGGGACTTCGATATTCGCCGGTAATGCCCAAACCAGCACTTATAGACGGCAGCCTTATGTCCAAATGAGAACCTTTATCCGTGACTATCTAACAGGCAGACAATAAATTAATTATCTTTTTTTTTATTTCTTTTCTTGATTTACGCGCGGTAAAAAATCGACAATTGTCATTTGTAATCGTGACACGTGATAAAAGGGAATCTAAGTGTACACGTTATTTTATAATGGTATATTAAGGGCTTACATGCACCTGAGACGGCTAAAAGTAAGGTTATGTTTAAGAATTTTTTTTGTATAAAACTGAATTTTATTGAACAAGCATGATATACATTTTAAAGTATGACATTTTAGGTAGATTGTGTGAAAATTTCGTTAAAAAATTTCAAACGGTACAAAAGTTACAGTCGTTTTCCTGGGACGTGTTTTTGTTGACAACGTTTGCGGTAGCAGACGTGCCTCTGCCATTTTTTACCTAAAAAAAAATATTTGTTTCTTAAAGTACATAGATAAAACTAGTACTTATCGAGCCGGAATTTAAAAATTTAATTTTTTCGGGCCATGGCAGTCACTGGAATAAAACAAGCGATTTTTCGCCTCAAAATTATTCAGTACTTGTGATGGAAAAAAAAACCATGCCAGGTATCGAAAAACGGCTCAATAAGTACTAGATTATTGTGTGCAGCATAACTGTGAAAAACTTGATCCCGATCGGTCCAGTAGTTGCGGAGATATTTCTGGTACCGATTTTGAAAATACTGTTTCGAGTAAAACACGTTTAAAGTTTTGAGTACACTTTACACTGAAATAACTGGTTTATTTGGAACTTACATGAAATCGTCGATTCCTGGGCCCTATGACGGATCTTCTTTAGATGTTGACGATTCCATTAGATCATTTTTTGCTGTGTCAACCTCATTCATAGTCAAACTCATAGTCAAACAGATGACAAAGGCCGCGTCTACCTGCGCCCCAACCGTTAGTCGTTGCTCACCCGGTCAGTTACAAAACGCTATAATTTCGCCATTACTGCGAATTTCCTTATGAAATTTTCAGGTTAGACACTCAAAGGATAGTACTTTCGAATGAGCACCTTTTTGAAAAATCCATCTTTTTGACCTACCCAGGTGTATGTAAGCCCTTAATAATTGTACCTTGTTATTCATGGCGTAGAGTTTCGTAGCTATGTCACGAGCAACGAGGGTTGTCAATACCGTTGCCAGGTATGCCTCCTTCACCAACAAGTATTCTAGGGCTGTTCTTTGCCAGTACAAATATCTGCACGAACTGGCTGCGACTATGGACACCTGAAAAAATATTGTTTAATATTTATATATACGTATCAAGTCGTATGGACAATCGAAATAATTATACAACAGAATAAAATGAATACTATTAAAAAAATTGATCATTTCGTGATTTTTTGCGAGCTTACTTTGAACTTATCGTCGACTGAGGCTCGGGAACTTTCGAATTCCGGGGAGTCCAAAAACTCGCATGGCAGTATCGGATGTAAAAAGTTTGTGTCACTGAGTACATTGACTTTGCCGCTTAGAAGCAAGCCCAGCCTGTCAGTTCTCGTCAGGTTTTGCATAGCGTACGCTTCGCCAGCGTGCAAGGACATTATGGTGGCGAATTCGGGTGAGGCGAGCCTCTTGAATTGGTGTCTCGACACCTGGAACGACAGAGTCCAATTAACAATGCAAATGCAATGCAATTATTCAAGTATTTGTCGATAAGCGAATACATGATTTCATGATCAGGAGATGCCAAGGCTATTGCCAAATTTCCGGTTACGCAGTTATGTTCCGATCAATGTAAAATCTACAGGTCTACAAATCTACAATGTAAAAAAAAAATCTACCAAAAAAGGTACAAGTTTTTCACAGTCCGCTTGTGCCCTCGTGGCAATGCGATACAGTAGTGGATCAGGAAAGAATGGTTCTAGGCAGCACCCTAGGGGTCTCTGACGAACAGTGAACTGAGAAATGTGAGGTACGGTATACAAAAAGGTATACGAAAGAACATCAAAAATAAAAATTGTCCATATATTCGAGAAGCTATGCACTGCCAAAAAAAATATATTTAATTTAAATAGGATCTATTTAAATCGAATAGGTTTCTTCCTTGTCTCGCCGCCTACTACGACCCTATTTGTATCAAATATTTTTTTTATTTGTTCAAGCTATTCTTTTTAAATATTAAATATATTCAAATTAAATAAATACAGATTAGATTCGAATTAAATAAATAAAGATAAACCTCGATACATCGCATGAATACGAGAAAGGAATATAGGTTCATGATAAATATAAAAGTGAGGTGAAAAAACGTTAATATATTTTTCTTTTTTTTTCACTAACAAGCCTGTTATTTGGGAAAAAAGAAGCTACTACGACCCTATTTGTTTCAAATATTTTTTAAATTTGTTCAAGCTATTATTTTTAAATATTAAATATATTCAAATTAAATAATTAAAGATTAGATTCGAATCAAATAAAGATAAAACTCGATATATCGCATATGCGAGAAAGGAATATAGGTTCATGATATAAAAGTGCCGTGAAAAAAAGTTAATATATATTTTTTTTCACTAACAAGGCTGCTATTTAGAAAAAAAAGAAAGGCATCGTCGTGTCTTTTATTCAAGCGCGACTATTTATGTATAGAAAGGCTACCCCATCTCCGCACTTGCAGAATGTTACAACAGTCTTCTAATGATAACAAAGCCATGAGATTTTTGAAAGACTGAATGGTGTACCATTTTTCCGTCTGTCTCTGTTGTCTTATACTACCAGATAAAACCAAATCATATTTATTAGGAGTCAATAAAATATTTAGGTTTTAGCCGATATTAAATAGATCTTGATTTGATAAAATAAATATATTTAAAATAAATAGTTTTAAAAATGGAATGCAATAGAAAAAAATTGATTTCACGAAAAATCTAGTTGATATCAAAAGAATTTTTCTGTCAGTGTATTGATTGGTGAAACAAAATGCTCGACGCACTTACCTTGAAGGGATAGAAGAGCGTGTGATAAGCCTCCTCGAGTTCCGGATCGAATTTCACCGGCCTCATCTGATAAACGATGTACACCAGTTGGCCAATGTTGAGCAGTAAAAAGCTAAAGTTCCACGAAAATATATCGGGAGCGCAGATCACGTGCCAAGCCCATCCGGACAGCAGTATAAAACCTTTTTGACAGACGCGCAAACAACACAAGAGCTTCAAATAGCCTCGTAATCCTAGATCGTGCGAAATTTCGCAATCCAAAATTCTTATCCAATCGTATTCTTTTTTTTTCGCTCTCTCCAATAACGCGAAGTCGAAGGGAATTTTTGGCTTACCAACGATGAGTACCGAGTGCATGAAGAGAATGCCTTTTTTCGATGACGGCGCGGAATACGACAGCGCGAAGCAAAAATTCGCCAATTGAAAGAGAACATGCTGGGGCTGTTGCCACAGGCAGAGAGCCGCATTACCTTGAATAATAATTCAGATTATAAGAACGATGCACCGTTAAGGCCTCGAGATTAAATTCGCCTGCGGTGCGCGATCGCGCTTTCTCGCTGGCGTATTTATTTCCCTGTGGACAATTGCTTGTACGACGCTCCCGGTGAGGTCTTCGGTTTGGCGAGGCGAACGATCGGTACGGGGCAACAAAAGGCGATGAGGACGGAGAGCGAATAAATTGGCGACCTTTCGCCGCGACTCTAACACTCCGAACGATTACTCACTCAAGACCGTTATATTGTACGTTGACAGTGGATCGTGACCGAGTCCTGGTGTCATTTTCCTCAGGGAGAGAGAGAAAGAGAGAGAGAGAGAGAGAGAGAGAGAGAGAGAGAGAGAGAGAGAGAGAGAGAGAGAGAGAGAGAGAGAGAGAGAGAGAGAGAGAGAGAGAGAGAGAGAGAGAGAGAGAGAGAGAGAGAGTACGAAATAGTCACGAAAACACACACACACACACACAGGTTTATCCGTGAAACTTGGTTGACCGCAATTTCCCTGTATGAGAAGAAAGAGACGCTCCGTTTTTTACTTGTTTTTCTCATGCGCCACTGGCGCACCTCTACTATACGACCCTTGGCAGACACGGCGTTTGTTTTCGTCGACCATCTACGGCCTTGCGAATAGTCCTTACGTCGAGGAACAGCGTCTGCGCGGAGAAGCGAGACTTGCGCGCTTTCCAATGGCGCACGTGTAAAAAGACGAAGAAAAAGGGAATACACTGACGAAAACGGATCGATGCTCGACCTGGTCGATCCAACAGTGTACCCCGAAAATTCACCATTCGATAGCGGGCACACTTCGATGCGGTAGGTTCCTACAATCTAACGGGGAAACTCCATACGAGCAACGTTCCATTATTAACCTTACTCGAGCTTGATAAACGCGAAGCTTTCAATTATCGGCTCGGGGTAACGCAGTCACGATGCCGATGAGAATAATAATCTCATGACGCTTCGAAGAATCAAATCCTATGACTACTCGCTGATATCGAATCTCCCTACATTCTCAAAACCACACATTCGGCCACGTGATCCAAACCCAAACGAACCGCTGAGGAAATCATCATGAGGCGTTATCCAAAAATGAACCCAAACTTAAGAAATGAAATCCATTATTCCGACCTCTTAAACGTTCATACACCGCCAAAACAAATTTAATTTAAATAGGATTTATTTTAAATTTAAATAAAATAAAATCAAATAGACGCATGTAGTTAAAATAAAAAATAAAAAAAAATTCTGTACGTTCTCGAATCCACCAGTTCGGCCATGTGATCCAAACCCAAACGAACCGCCAAGGAAATCCTCGTGACGCGTTATCCAAAAAAATATTAGTGATTTATATTAGTGATTCGCACATTGCCTCCACATTAATCTAGTCAAATAATCTGTCATTGCAGTCAGCATCGTAGAGTAAGCTCATTGCAGTCAGCATTCTAGGCAGCAAACCTTTCTCTCTCGGTGAATCATCTTCTTCAAACGATGGCTTCTACATTGAAAACACACAAAACGACAGCAGGTCGTCAGTTTCTAATCTCCACGATTCTCTCTCCCCAAAACCACTCTATGCGACCACCACCAAACTATGGGAAAGGTCAGGATCAAACATACTTCACATAAAAATGAAAGAGCCGAGAAAAATAACCGCTTAGTATACATCATTACTTCAGCTTATAACGTTAGCAGGGATCGAACAAAAATCCCGATAAGATCTGGAATTCTGGGTGACATTTGAGATGGTACCGTTTGCGTAAAAGTAATGTCGCAGTGCTTCGGAAGATCGACTGCAATGGTATAATGGTATGGATTGTGCATCTTCCAGCGAGTGAACCTCTCGAAGTTTCTGCTATATTTTTTTGCAATTTTTCTCCTTGCATAATGCGGTCACAAGGTCGTATTGGAGTGACTACCTGTTTGGCAAGTATTAACCTGGGCTCACGTGCATACAGCCATATGTATTCAAATATATACACACACATATATATATATATATATATATGTGTGTGTGTGTGTGTGTATATGTGTGTGTGCATGTGCACCGTTAAAAAAACTGTATTCATCCGTTTAAGGAGTGCTGGCAAAGGTCCGTGCATATAAAATAATGGACAGGTACATCGAGGTCGAAGATGAGCCTGCCAGCGCGCCACTGTTGCAGCAAAATGAGGACGAAGATGGGACATGAAAGATGCAAGATGAGAAGTGGAAGGATAATGCGGTGAGATTGTATAAATGCTCGGAGGAGGTAACGATGCGTTAACTTTTCGTCGGGACACGTGTGGCATTCGCCAAGGCACATGGACATGCACGCATAGACGAGCACTCGGACACACACACACACACAAACACACACTAATACGGAGTATGCCGCGCGAATAAACGCCCACATTTAGTCCAGAAAACTGCACATGCCTCGGTCCACTCACCTCGAATTGACCTTCTTCTATTTCTGCTTTCTCTCTCTCTCTCTCTCTCTCTCTCTCTCTCTCTCTCTCTCTTTCTCACCCTTTCTCCCTCTCTCCTTCTCTCCCTTTTTCTCTCACTCTCTATCTCTGTCTCCTTCACTCACGAGTAGTGTCTCTTGGTAATATTCCAGCAGGATGCGCCTTAAATGTTACGCGATGACCCGACAACGTCACGCTCACGCACCACGAGCTCGCGGGCATCGCCTTTCTTCGATATGATGAAATCTTGAATCCTCCCGGTGGTGAGAAGGATCCGGGACTCCACTTGTGTGCCGAGCCGAGTGGAAGGCACGGGGAGACGAGTGGTTATTTTTTTATCGTTCAACTTTTGAGCTCACGCTCGTAACAGACCAACACCTTGTGCGAATCAGAGAGAGAGAGAGAGAGAGAGAGAGAGAGGGGGGGGAAGAGTAGGTCGCGGTACAAGGGTTCCTCATCTTCTGCTGGTCGACTTATAAATTAATATCAATTGATGATCTCAAAAGCTCGTAACATCCAATACTCATCTTTTCTTCTTAAATTACTCTTGAAGATGACTCGAAAATTCTTTAAACCCAACGGTACTTCTTACCGGATCGAACCCTCGATGAAAGTTCGCATCGTTAGAATGCAACGAAAATATTTTATTTTTTTCGTATCCTCGTATGTTTTTTTTTGCACATTTAAGCTACAAAAATCACTGAAACATTTTTGAAGATCCTTATTAAAAATGTATAATCAACACTTGCAAAAAAAAACAATATTTTAAGTAATAATGAAAATAAAGATAAAAAAAGACAAAATATTTTCGTTGTGTTCCAACGATCGAAGCTTCAGCACCATAACGCTCTGATGCAGTCTTCATTGTGATAGCTTTCTTTTAAATAAAAAAGTGCTGCGGATTATCTACACTTAGAAGTCAGTGGTTCCTAACCTTTTTATGACCAGGGGCCACTTTGATGTTTTTGTTCATAGCAGGGTCCACAAGGTTCAAAAATAATAAACGATGTTAATCTTAAAATAAACTTCAATAAAACTTTTTAACATATTTTTTAAACATAACAGATTAGGAAATTACATATCGCTTTCATCACTGTAACTTTTGAGCTTGCATCCGCTTCACAAGTTGGTGTAATCCTGGGGCTAATATTATTGCTCAAAGTCCAAGCACATCATCAGTTACTTTCAATCGATCCCGGGATTTGTTTTTAATTACAATCAAAACCGGAAATCCTGGATCTCATAAATAAGTTGTGGAAAAAAGCGTAAGATAGCGCAAGACGATTCCTCAAATCTTAGTATATGAAATCGCCTTTTGACACGAAAACTTAAGGGAAACCGGTTCAAACGTGTCTTTGCAGTTTCTATAATTTTGCAATTCAATGAGCTCTGCCTGGGCTTCCTCTGCAACTTATCCAAAAATGTTATATTTTACGTTGTAAATGTTAAAAATCTACAGATATTACACAAAGTGCAACTATTTCATGGCATTGAAAATGTAATCAGACTTTTCGGGTCACAAAAAAAGGTACATGGAAATAATATAAGTTCTAACTCTCTCACTCTCTCACTATCCATCCATCCATCCATCAAACCCAAACGAAAAAACAAACCCAAGAACAAACCCACCAACATCGTAATGTACACACCAAAATTGAAACTTACAACTTGTAACCACAAATAACTTTACATGTTATGCAGCATTTTCTAACACACCACAGGTATTTGGCATGTCGCAGCTCCCCCCACCCTGATACAATACAGCGGCAGTGGAGTGGGGGTAGCGTTTGTTTCGCGTGACATCTCGCTAAATCAGACCCCCTATATACATCTTTAAAAGCATTTTCAATGCTAAAAAATGTTCACTTTCGAATGTCACTGTGAAAGCATTAGAAACGCCAATGTCCTCCAAATTACCTTTCAATAAATGTAAGCATAATTGTATAGAGGTAATTTCGAAGCTCGTCCGGTCTTAAAACCAACAGATGTGCTGATAGCCACCATTTCATATATATGTCAAACAGGTGATATGCACCTTCCGTTTTTCATCGACTGACCAGCTGATGAGCGCGTTCGCTTAGCAGCGAAGCCTTCTCCAATTTCCGACGAGATAATAGAGCCGGGAATAATACACCCTCAGAGTGTATTATTCCCGGCAAAGTGGTAACGTACCAATTATCACTGGCGCAAGTTATAATTGCTAAGATACCATGGAACTGATGGGCTAAACGACGAATTCGACGAGCCACAAATTGCCCGTTGGATAAAGGTTCCGATAAACGTATCTCCGGTTTTCGTATACACAAATCAAAGGTGTATCAATTGAACAACACGAAAGAATGGACCTCTGAACGGACATTGCAATACGCTATCACGAAAAATACACATAGGGAATATCGGTTCTCACGCTGAATTTAATTGGAGCAAGTCTCATTAGTGAAACGTAACGGGGCCTTTGGAAAATAAAACTGCCGGTATCGTTAAAAAAGTTTTGTTGATAAAAGATCGGATTGTTGAATGGAGGGGGGGAGAGGATTGAACGCGTTTGGGATGTTAACGATCCCGATATTTTTTCCACAGCTTCTCGTGCTACGGTACAAATTCTACAGGGACAAAATAATAAACTGGGAATCTTAACTTGCCATTGCTTTTGCCTTGAAACTTTACAGCCCTCCTGTTTCTCCGGCCGTGTTATCGACACACGTTCCGATGATTGGTAATTGTGATTAGATGGAATCAATCCATACATATAAAACTGTTCTGTGGCTGACTGATTGACGAATTGACAAAGAACAGCCTAAACCGCTGAAGAAAGAAACGTGAAATTAGGAAGATAAGTTCCTTATGAGGTATAAAGGTGCACTAAGAAAGAATTTTTCGACAATCAACCCGTAAGGGGGTGGAATAGAATGTGAAAGTTAGTATGGAAAATTGTATTCTTTGTGTGTATCAACTTGAAACTTGGTATAAATATTCTTCAAAACAAATAATAAAATGCATGTTTTAGGATTTTAACGAGTAACCTCTAATTAGGCGTGCAACGGGATGTTGAAGTTCGTATGGGAAAATCGAATTTCCTGCTTTCATGCTCGATGAAGTTCGGAAGATATGTTCTGTAAACAGCGTAGAGCTGCACTCAGAAAGGATTAGTATCTCCCATGGCCAATTATACGTGGGCTGATCGAAAGTTGCAAGTGCCAAAAATTTGAACGTGCTTGCCGAAGACCATAAATCATAAAATGTAGTCTACAGAACTATATTGCAAAGCCATATAGTTCTGTAGACAACAATGACATTGTATGATAGTGGAGTTGATGGTTCGCACTTTTATACTACTGGTTCATTAATAACCAACCCTTACCTCAGTCAGTCAGTCTACCACTGTGCCTGATAAACATGGCACTCTACCTTCTGTCTTTATTTCTTATTTTTTCGCTCCTTGTTTATCTCCTCTCTGGATCAAATCCTAAAGTCGACGTGGACGAAGTCGTGGGCAAAAGCTAATTTGCAATAAAAGACAACCCAAGTCCGATTGAATAGTTTGAACATCAACGTCAATCATCAATCTATGTAGTATTTTCAATGTCATTGGGCTAGATTCGCATATTATACTTTTTCGTACTCGTTTCTCATGTAGGACGTGTCTTTCGTGGCAAAAATCTCCGCGTGTTCGACAGAGTCTCGTAATTAAAGCACACGTGGCTGGGACGATGAGTCGTGTGGAGCAGTTGTTCATCGATATTTCATTACGGATTTAGCTCGAACGGGCATAGGCGAGTGGAGTTCAGCGAGAAACTTTCGTGAATCGAAATGAAAGAAACAATGAGGGAGTAGAAAGAGAGAGAGAGAGAGAGAGAGAGAGAGAGAGAAAAGATTAAAAAGAAGAAGAGGGAATCAAGACAATAAGGGAAGTGAGATATCGCCTGGTTTTTGCCGAACGTGCTCACCGAACGGGCTCCCAAATAGTCTCACGTCAGTGAGGAGTGGACCAAACTTTTGATATCTCTTCTCCGAACGATGAGAAAATAAGGGTCTTTGGGGGTCACCATTCTATGCCTCTCGAGTGATCATTATCAGATATAAAACTTTGGTTAAGTTCTCGCTCAAGGAGTTTCAGAACAATTGGTGATGTGTTACCATTTGATTCAAATTTATACAGTGAATTCTTTCTTATATACTGAATACACCTTCCGAATTTTGAATCGATCGTCTACACCGTTCCTATAAAATTTACAATTGAAAAAAAAACTTTTTCAACATGAGGACATATTTTAACTGCCTACGCTCATCGCTGAATGGCAGTTTTACGCACGAAATAGTGTGAAAAAATGTTTAAAATGTTATCAAAAATACTCATATTGTATTTAAAAAAATATAAAATTATTCTCCAACCTCCTCACATAACCACATTAAACACTTTTTTATCCTGGATGTGAATTAATGATCCCGTGAAGAACAGATCCGATCGGTAATGTACCCTTTACTCCCCGCAAATTTGAAAGCTTAAGTAATTTATAATTTAAAAAGTTGAACAACAATATGGATGTGCTACTATACCACACATCTATTACAGATTACATTAAATATATTTTGGCAACTGACTGGCAATTGGTGCGAAATCTCAATTTATTTGATACAAGTTTTCATTAGGGTGGACACTCCGAGTGACTTGACGTCACTGTAGGACTCGTAACGACTAATTTTGGCGGCCGACAAGGAGGCCATGACGACGCCAAAGCTTCCTGGAACTCACCAAGCTCTCCTTAAACTCGCCAAAGTGACCTTGAAGTCGCCAAGCTCTCTTCGGACTGGCCAAGGTCATCTTGGACTCGTCAAGCTCACCTTGAAGTCACCAAAGTCTCTTCTAAGTGGCCAGGGTCATCTTAGAAACGCCAAGGTCACACGTGCCCGAACAATGAACGCGACTGCCATGAGCAATCTTCCTCAAAACGGTATAAGTCGTGAGAAAATAGTTTCACGAACAACGCATACTTCGGAAAATGTATGCGCGGAAAAACTGCCATGCGAATATACTAATTTACATGGGAATTGGAATATTACAGAATGATAAGTGTAAAGAATGCAATTACGCAAAGCCCAACATTCTCTACAAGCTTATCGCCTTCGGAACAATGGGCATTGCACTTCGGAGCGAGGAGAATTTGAACGGTCTGGTGAGTTTCTTATATTGTTTCAATAATTCGTCTAATATTAAATTAATAATTAATGCAATAGTAATTTTAACATTATTGCAATACTAATATGATAATTCGTCAATTCTTGTTTGATAATTAGTCCAATACTGATTTCATAATTGGTCTAATGCTGTTCAGTTGGAAAATACAGCAGTATAGCCACTTTAAGTATTTTTCTAACTTTCTTTATTCTTGGGACTTTGCTGATACGTATGAAATGAGGAGAATTAAAAATGGGCACACATTGAGATGGGGAAAAATATTGGTCAACTCAATGAGGGACGTAGAGGACGGAAGAGTAATAGATCTGTAGAATGAAGGAGAATGAAGGGTAATTGAAAAAACTCTAAAAGAACGAGTAAAGAGAAAAGCTGAACAGGACACCCAGCAGGACTCGATCATAGCCAAAAAATTGGGCTACACAGGAAAAAGTACTCGAATGCTGAGGAACTAAATAGAGATTCGAAAGACACTTTAACGCAACTAGGATGTGGCAACATAGGGAAAAGAAGGGAAAGCGCGTTCGCTAACAGGGACTGCGGGATATGTGGAAGAGTGAAGGAGACAATCGAGCACATTTGGAAGTGTGACGAGGCCGGAAGAGGTATACGGAAAGAATGGGTTCAGGTGGCAGATAGCTGGAAAGATAACAGGCAGGGGAGAGAATTGAGAGAATGGACTATAGAAAACTTGAAAGGACAAATCAGGCCAGAGATCTGCGAATTCATTAAAGCAAACGAAAAAATTCAAAAGGCGAGATCCGAGGGAAGTAACGATGATTGAGAAGTGGAGGGGGAATAGAGTTAGCTTAGAGAGCTAAGAACGAAATAGAAAATTGTAAAAAAAAACAACAGATTGAGAAGCGAGCGAGTGAAAGAAATCCACATTTAACAATATGTAAGCGACAATGTACGAGTATGGAAGAAGGAATCATGAAAGGTGGAGCACACCGTAGAGTATGGGTATAGGTGAGAAATCGAAACGTTATTTTCAGGCAAACTTCACGGGCCATCGGTTCTTCAAGACTCGAGTATAATTGCATAGAAAGGGCAACGCAAAGGGCAATGGAACGAAATTCGTAGACGAGGCCTTTTATAAATTGTAATTATTGTTATTATTGATGTTTATTAGATATACAGTATCCTCAAAACTCGATAAAACCACCAAGTAAACGAGGACGATAACATCCGTACCTGGACTTAGCCCTCTCTAGCAAAAACCTGTTCATTAAAGAGGCGCAGATCGAAGAAGAAGCTACGCGGGGGCACCCATTGCCGATGTCAATCACTTTGCCTCTTTAGGGACCTCTCGATGTAGCAGAGAAAAATTAATTGTTACGATCAAGGATTGTGAAGATTGTTAAGAAAACAAAATCGCTATACATGCACCTACAAATGAGTAGTTTCTTTCTACAGGTGGACCCATTTGAATTATTCGACGCAAATTTTTTGCCGAACTATGCGTTATTCGGAAAAAAAAAGTTCGAACAAAATGTTCGAATCTCAGGGTAACGTGGGTCCTTGAAAATGGAAATATACCTTTTTTTCCAGCTAGGTCTGCAACGTATTGGTCTTTTAAAAGAATTCAACGAAAGAAAAAGGCATAAGAAGTTGTGTCTGACGTCGCTAAGGTTACCTCAAAGTCGTTGTAGTTACTATGAAGTTGCTGCGATGTAGTTAAACTTGTTGAGGTCACCTTGAGGACCCGCCAAGGTCACCTTGAAGTCTTCAAAGTCCCCACGAAGCCGCCAATGTCGACTTGAACTCGCCAAGGACATCTTAAAGTCGCCAAAGCTTTCTCAAACTCGCCAAGGACACCTTGAAGTCGCCAAAGTCTCCTCTAAGTCGCCAGGATCACCTTAAAATCGTCAGGGTCACACTTACCCGAACAATACACGCGACTGCCATGAGCAATTTTCTTCATAACGGTATAAGTCGTGTGAAAATCGTTTCACGAACAACGCATACTTCGCAAGATATTCGCGCGAGAAGATTAACCTGCGAATATACTAATTTAAATGGAAATTGAAATAATAATGAATAATAAGTGTAAAAAATGCAGCGACGCAAAGCTCAAGATTCTTCGCAAACTTATCGCCTTCTGGACGAGCCCCTGAATAATAGGCATTGCATTTCGAAGCGAGGCATATTCGATCATTCTAGCACGTTTCGCTATAAACCGAGTTCACAATTAGCGAAAATTGCTGAGAAAAAATCAGTCTACATATGACAACCAGAGCGGACTGATCCAAGGCAGCGGTGCACTCGAACCAACGGATCATCGTCACATCAGAGACGGAACGTCCTACAATTTGTTAACACTCCAAATGCAAAAGGCACCGTTTTTTTTCAAGAATTTCTTCAAAAGGTAAACAGTTACAGTGATAATCAAGATACTCTTTTTAAAATTTTGAAAAAGTTAAAAAAGTACACCCAGTACGATTGAGCAAAAAACAAATAGATTTAAAAAAGTTAAAGTTAATTATTAAATAAATCTGCTTCTTTGCAGGTATGGCATGGTGATTTTCGTGAATGACTACTCGAAAATGATTAGTTAAAAAAAAATTAGCCCGTAAAAAATATTTTTTTAAATAGGTAAATTAAGGGGTTACGTGGGTTTCGCAGTTTCGCATTTTAAATATGTAAATTAAGAGGTTACGTAGGTTTCAAAACACCGACTTCAAACTATTTTTGAAGTCGGTGTTTTGAGATAAATGCGTATACCTGCGTCGTTCCCGGCCGGTCTTTCCCAACGGGGGGAATTCCCAAAGGCTCTCTCTCCTAGACTTTTCCTCCAATTGACTTAAAACTTTGGAAGAATATTCTATCCATATTGTACTATTAGATAATAAAATTTGAAAAAAAAAGGATTTTTTAAAATTTTCAAACCCACGTAACCCCTTAACGTGTTCTAATTAGTATGGCGGACTATAAGCCCCACCGGATAAGTATGGCATTACGCTTGTGTCGATTTTATTTTTTATCGACTACTGAAAAATATAAGAATTTTTGTGTAACAAATCGTTTGAAACCCGTAATTTATCCGACAAGTTCGATTAATCGTCCCGCGATTACGCCTCTTCACAACCAGCGCTATGACCATCATTTTCGTTTTATTAATTACGTAATTCGACCCCTGAAGGGTCGCCCTACTTGTAACAAATGAGTACGAATTTTCTATCAGTATCTTCCGGTCTATGAGGAAAAAGTTTCGGACGAAGTCTCAGTTTTTTTTTCGATTGTGTCAAGTAGCATTGGCTAGTACTCGAATGAATAACCGCTTAGTCGCGCACTGGCCTGAGCGCGACACATTTTTACCGAAAATCCGATTCTAACCCAACAAAAAATTCATTCAATTATGTATCCCTTATCGTAACAGCTTTTCCACGGTTTTCCTGTGCCCTCGTGCAGATACCATAATGCGTAAGTGACAAGTGTGCAGTAAAAGAAAAATGATTGGATCGTAAAAGCTCCCGAAGGCACATGAAGTAACATTGGAAAGAAATGTTTTTCAAAAACCTTTAATCCTATCACTAATAATCTGTCAGACCGAGGGCTATCAATGCGCAATCCTTCTATGGCGCTCGACTCGTCATCCAGTCAAATTTACGATCTGAAAATACTGCATTATTTGTACTGTACATATCGATCGTATTCCGTTGAATCGATTGAGAACCCTTACCGCCGGTTTAGGGCAGCTTAAAAAATAGTCCGAATAAAGGGCACACACATGCCGGAGAATGGTATATCATCAACAGGGTTATAACAAACGAGGCTCTTTTGCCAGGAGCTCGCGATAGTTAAATACCCAATATTGTATTATAGTATAGGGGAGCGTTTGATTAACGAGTCACTGATATATCGTTCCTGGAAAGTCTCTCTGTCTCTCTGTCTCTGTCTCTCTCTCTCTCTCTCTCTCTCTCTCTCTCTCTCTCTCTCTCTCTCTCTCTCTCTCTCTCTCTCTCTCTCTCTCTCTCTCTCTCTCTCTCTCACTCTCTCTCTCTCTCTCTCCCTGGTGCTAATGTGCGGATCGAAGGAACAAATTTTCTCGTGCAACTGACTCTACAAAAACGAGACCAAAAGAAGACTTCATCGAGCTCTCTCGTTCGTCAGATTATTTATTCATGAGCTACACGTCCACGTACAAACGGCCTATGTCGAAACACGTGCACACAAACGTACAGCCACAGATGTGATACAGGATAAAAGTCGTATAAATTGAAATTTTCTCTCCCCAAATCCCTATTTACAGTAATCCCAAAGTTTAAGTAAATTTTCAAATCGTTATGAAAAAAAAACAGTTGAATATTTCCAATAATTTGTTTCCATCTAAAATAACTTTTGAATATCATTCTCGAAATGTGCATGCATCGTTTAAGGCAATAAGAAACAACGATACATTTTTTTTTGTTTCAAAGATATATATAAAGCCTTGAGGTATTCCTTTCATGAATCCAAATATTTAACAATTAACTGGCTTTCATTAGAAATTAAGTAAAAGTACATCGCAGTATACCGATAAAATTTCAATCCAAGTTACCCAAGTTCTAACAAAAAATTACGATTTAAAAAATCGTCACTTTATGGAGATGACATGCTGGCCACATTTCTACCTGATAATTTATAAACTGAATAACTTTAGATGTCTGATATAAACTGCTCGGAGCATGTAAAAAAAAGATTCCATAACAACAATAAAGAGGGAGGTCACCGAATGTATAAATAAAATATTAATACTAAAACAGAAAAATGTGACTAGCAGAAGAATTTTCATAACTGCGACTTCTCAGAGAACATGTAAAAATGTAAATCTACAAAGTTTATGCCAAATTTTTTATTCCAGTTCATCGTTGGGTATAATAATTATTGTAACTTATTTTTTATTAAGCGCCCCTGTAATTTACGAATGATTTGAAAGGGCCCTGCTTTGTGGCCACATAAAAAACTCCCTTTTGTACCCAGAATGGAGATGTTTTGGAGCTAATCGCCAAACGCCGAGTTTGGGTTTGTTTGGATTATGAAAACCCAAATAAACCCATATAAACCCAAACAAACCCAAACTCTCATTTCTCATTAAAAAAATTCTCATTAAAACACCAATCGTCAGTATTTTTCGTGAAAAAGTTTTTCCGCGTCAACAATACAAGTGTGTAAAATGCAGCGTCTTATCGAGTACCTCACGAATGCAGTTGTGTTTATCGTGTGCACCGTTAAATGTGCTGGAATCGTTAAAACGTCGGTGAAAAATCATCGTCACGTCCAAAAAAGGCACCAACGCTGCGTTGATGTCATATATTTCCTCGAACGATTTAGGCTTTATACCTTTTTTTTTCCTCGCCGTCGCACTTTCACTTTATTTTCGGGCCAATTACTTCTGCGATTACAGCAACTGCGGTGACCGGGGAAAGGACGAAGGCATATGCCGTTTGTGCGCGCGGTGCCGTAATATATTATCCGAACGATATATTCCCAAGGCCGTTTTGTTGCGGCGTCCCTTCGCCGACCACGCTCGTGTCTCGTGTGATTCATGATCGTTTTTGAAACTTTCTTGCACCCGCATTATTCACGGAGATTGCACGCAGCTTTCCACTTGTAAAAATCATTTTTACTGGTCTCGAGTACTTTTTTTTTAATTGTGTTGCAATAATGTTCATTCGAAGACGGTCGATTGTATTTTATCTTTTTTCAGTGACAAATAATTGAGAATTAATTGAAGTTAGGTATAAATGGAAATTAATTTGATTAGCAAATAATTGGGAATTAATTGCATTAGCAAATAATTGGAAATTCATTCGATTAGCAAAAAATTGGAAATGATTTTGATTAGAAAACAACTGGGAATTGAGTTGATTAGCAAATAATTGGGAATTAATTTGATTATCAAATCATTGGAAATTAATTTGATTCGCAAATAATCGGGAATTAATTGGAGTGGAACACGATTAAGAAGAAATAGGAGTGAAAATGACAAAAGTATTGAGTAACAAATAATTTACAAATACGCGGAGTGGTAAAAAATTAACAAATAATATGCGATAAAATAATTTGAGTACCAGAAAATTTCGGCAACAAATAATTTGACACTAATCTGAATAACGATCGATTTTAGAAACAAATAATCGGCAAATAATTTGTGTATGACGAAGTGTAATTCGTGTATGTGACAAAGCCAAATGAAGAAAGTCTTTCCATAGACAAGTTTAAGAAATCTGTTTTTAAACATAAATACTTGACAAGGATAGATGGAAAAACGTGTTCTCATAGATAAATTAGAAAAGAAATGTATTTGTTACCAAATATTTTCAACCTGCCAGTCCGTGTATTCGTACGCAAATGATGCTTATACCGCTGGTGATTGAAAAACGGCCATTCCGCGATATCGCCGCGGATGCAACGGTTGGCAGTGAGGTTTGCGCCCGGCGTCATTATGCACATACTTTATCAGTTCACGAGGCGAGGCAAGCGACACTGAAAAAACGTAATTTACGATGACTCCTAGGTAACGGACAGTTAATTGTCATGGCCGTTGGTGGAACGTGCGTTCGATCGGTGCTTTTTTTCGCACTCGTAGTGTCTTCCGGTGTCGTGAAAAATCAAGAGGAAATCTTCATCGACCAGGGAAAATTAAGAGGGACGACCCTGACCTCGAGGGGTGGCAGGAACTTTTTGGCTTTTCTCGGCATACCGTACGCTCGACCACCGCTCGGTTCGCTGAGGTATTCTCGATTTAGTTCGATGGACCGAAAGAAAGATCGATATACGTCGCATCGTTACCCGCATTTTTCTCCAGCGTAGGCGTGCGAGTTTGATGATTAATCGTTGACCGATGTTAACTGAAACAGATTCGAAAATCCATTGCCAGCGGATGCGTGGAACGGTACGTTAGTCGCTGACAAAGATGGAAATAAGTGCCCCCAGTACGATGACGATGGTACACCTGTTGGCCACGAAGATTGCCTCTATTTGAATGTCTACACGCCAACGGTAAACTTTTCATAAACTGTAGGGTAGGGAGGGGCATGTTGAGCAGTCGGGTTAGTTGGGCAATCGAAATATCTGGAAAACTAAGCACCGCACGCGGGTGCATCGAATGGCGGAAAGAGAGGTATGGGGGAGGGGAACACATCACGCCATCGCCCGTTGCCATGCGGTGCACGAAACGGTAACACGGGACGTTTCATTATTTTTGCACCCAACAGTAAAAAAAACGTGATTGAAAGAATTTCTTCTACCATTGTATGAGAAAAAATATTTAAAAATTCATTGCAATTGATGTTAATGTTTCAAAACCTAACTAATTAACAAGCAACTGTTAGTTTATTACTGCATCGTACCAAATGATGTTGCATACGTCTGATGTTTTTATGCAATTCTTACTTTACCCAACTTACCTCATACTCATGAGGTACCCTGAGCTTATCCTTACCCAACTTACCTCATGAGTATGAGGTAAGTTGGGTAAGGATAAGTAAGTTGGGTAAGGATAATGGGTAAGGATAAGCTCAGGGTACCCCACTATCGGGGCAGATTGAGCAAATATGGTCTTAGTCATTTGAGAGCGATTATCTGTGAAACAATAAGAATAACAGGAATTTCGTCTACAGACTTTTTTTCCCAGATGAATTTCCTATTGACCAAAGTACGTTCCGTGGATTGGGGCTACTTTGATCAATTTTGAAATAAATATCAATATATCTCTGTAAAAAAAATATCTTAAATAAAATTGTTTAAAATGGAAACATCAACTTTTATTAGCCTTTTTATCCTCCAAATTACGATTTAAAATATTTTAAAATAAATGAAAAAAAATAATAATTAGCCGTCATCAAAGTTATACTGAGAGTGGGGTTACTTTGATACCCACTTTTTTCTTAATGAAAAGCAGAAGTAAAATAAAGTAAATAAAGTAAAATAAAAGAAGAAGATGGAGCATTTTTCCTAAAGGAGAAATAAAACGGTCAACGGGATCGAAAGTTACAACAATTTTTATTGTTTTGGGGTTACTTTGATCGAACAAATATTACACATTTACTTTTCAAAATCAACTTTATTGATAAACAACTGGTATTTTATAATTATTTATGCGGTAATACATCCATAAAATTTGAAACGTTAAAAAAGTAGGAAAAGAAGTTGTAAGGTGGGGTAAGATTTTTGTCTACCTGGGTAATCTAAATCACAAAAAGAGATTAAATTGTTCATTAGGTACATTTCTTAACCTGTAATTCTGCAACATTTATAATTAAATGGGAATTCAACTTAATCATTTTTATCGCTAAGTTTCGCCAAGAATGATACTGTGTTAGTATGATAATTTATGTTATCGATTTCAGATACATCTCCTTTAATTCTCTTGAATCTTGTTTTACTTCCAGCTGCTTTAAAACCGTCCACTAGTAAAAAGTCTAATTCCATTATTTGGTAAACGTACTTGTACGTTTTTTTGCCACGACTGAGAATACTGAGAATACTCCGAGACTAGCAATAAAGATAATACATGGGGTGAAATTGATCAATGATTCCTGTTACCCCGTCGAAGCGATCAAAGACACCCCAACGAAACATCTGCCGCCCATCAAATATGTTTTTGAGAATATGCCACACAACAAAGCATAATGGTGTAGTTTGATAAACATTTGACAAGGTGAATTTTACCAAAAACGTGTCATTGCAACACTCAACTTCCTATTTTTGAAGTTATTTAAGCATAAAGAATAGTTTAAATACATTACTTACGTTTTTTATATTTTCACGGTCAGTTAAACCCGTTCGTTCATGCTGCGTCTGAAGGATGACATAAAGAGACATTCAGGCTTGCCAGCCGTAAAAAAAAACCTTTCGGTTGCCTTCAGGAACTTCGTAATTCGAATTTAAAGACAAAACGAAGTTTTTTTTCAAAGTAACCCCACGAATTAAAGTAACCCCAATCCACGGTTTCATTTTTATACGGCAGACGGTTGAACAATTACAGGGAAATTATTCCAAATTTGCTCAACATGCTCCCCTACCCTATATGAGTGCATTCAATCCGTTCTCATCAATTTCCAATACGCTAGTCGAGTCCATCGGCCCTCTATCCAACCATGGTCTACATACACGGAGGTGCGTTCATCAAGGGCAACGGTGGTTCAGAGTACGTAACACCTGGATATATAATGGACAAGGATGTCGTTCTCGTCGCCATGAACTATCGTCTTGGTGTGCTCGGCTTTTTGAGCACCGGGGATGCCGAAGCAACCGGCAACTTTGGCTTGAAAGATCAGGCCTTGGCGCTCCGTTGGGTTAAGGAAAATATCCTAGCATTCGGCGGTGATCCGAACAGGGTCACGCTTGTAGGACAGAGCGCTGGTAGCGCCAGCGTCAATTTGCACGCTTTGTCCGACGCTAGCGCCGGTTTGTGCGCCCCATTTGTACTCCTTCTTACACTTTTCCTGATTCAATATTAATTATTTATAGGAATTTATTGGATAACTTTATTTTGAGCATTTTATTAGTTAGCTTTATTTATAGGAATTAATTGATTAGATTAATTCGTGGGGATAAATTCATCAACTCAATTTATAGAAACCAACCCAATCTTTAATAACATTAAATTAATTTGATCCTAATGAATATGTTTGGATGATTATTTTTGTTACCATTTTTTTTTTCTGACCACTTAATAGTTCGTTTGGATTCCTCGTAGACTTTCTTGCAATGGGAGCACATGTTGAAAAATTGGCAATATTTTGCTCAACAGGTTTGTTCAATCAGTACATAGCTCACAGCGGAACTTCCCTGTGCTTCTGGGCGTATCGCGATAATACGGAATACAAGCAGCACGCAACAGATCTCGGCAAGTACGTAAACTGTCCGACCAACAATTCGCAAGTTTTGATCGATTGTCTTCGCGATATCGACGTCTACGCTCTCGTCGCGACAAACGAAATTTTCACCAGTCTTACGAGTTCGTTCAATACATGGCTGCCCACGAATGAACCGCCACTCGAGGGTGCATTTCTCACGACGAGTCCGATCGAGCGAATTCTCAAGAAACAACAGAAGGATTGTCCATGGATAGCCGGTAACGTGGCTGACGAAGGGCTCATAGTGACAGCACGTGAGTACGAAAAGGGTCGAGGTCCCTATGAGTTACATTAGCTAGAATCCAATCCAAGGATTCTAACAGATGCTGACAATTTGACTATTGGAAAAATCATCCAGTTATGTTATCTTTGTTTTTTTAATCAAAGAGCTCTACAGGAACGACGGTCTGTACAATATGATCGCGTCAAATTTCGAACCGTTCCTGGATGCCATCATCGTGAACTTTCTCAATATAGATGATCCTACCGGGCTCGTAAATAGCGTCAAGGACTTCTATTTCGGAGACACGAACGACCGAAATGCCGTGAGTGTACAGTGCACAAACTCCAGGCTGTTGACGATTGATTGACATTTTGGAACATTGACATTGATTTTATTGATTGACATTTTGGAACAATGTGTTTTTTTTCTTCTCTTAACTCCATCTTCTCACGCGTGTTCCAGTTCTCCAAGGCCTTTACGAATTTAATGAGCGACGTCGGTTTTTTATTCCCGTCTGTGCTTCAGATGCACATAGCGCTCCAGCAAACGAAAAATTCATTTTGGTTCTACTCGTTCGAATATAGCGACGCCTATAGCGGAATGCGCGCAATCGTTGGTAACAACGAGAATATCGGTGTGGCGCATACCGACGATTTGCACTACATTTTTCCTACAAGCACTGAAATAGCGGCAAACAAATACAGCCAGTCTGACGAAAAAATGATCGATACCATGGTCGATCTTTGGGTGTCGTTCGTCTACAATGGGTACGTGAAAACCAAACGATTTGGCGCATGTAAAACACCAATTTATATAAAGGGTATCTACAAATGACCTGACATTTAAAATTGCGCGCCATTTTTTTTGTGGTGAACATAGAGTACTAATATTCGATAAGTGGCATCAGGAAGTATTGAGTTTTGGGCATAGAAAAATATTCGTACTTTTCAAACAAATAATATGTTTTATTAATAAATTAAAATGTCAGGTCATTTTGAGACACCCTTTGTACAAGTTCCGTGCCTGACTGAATGACTGACTGAGATATAGACAACAGCCTAAACCGCTGAAGGTAAAAACATGAAATTTACAAGATATGTTCCTCAGAAGGTGTAGAAGTGCACGAAGAAAGGATTTTTCGAAAATCAGCTCCTAAGGGGGTAAAATAGGGTGTAAAAGTTTGTACGGAAAATTGTATTCCTTGAGTGTATGAACTTGAAACTTGGTATAAATGTTCTTCAAAACAACCCGGAATTAGGGTTGCAACGGGGTGTTGAAGTTTGTATGAGAAAATCGAATTCCCTGCTTTTAAGGCAATGTAATTCGGAAGATATATTTTTACATGGCGTAGAGGTGCACTAAGAAAGGATTAGCTTCTCACATGGTCAACTATATATGGGCTGTTCGAGGGTATCGAGTGCCCAAAACTTGATTGTGCTTCTATACGACCATTTTATTAAAGAGACACATCGGAGTAGACGGCCGAAAGAATAGTAGAATTTTGAGAATTATTATCTCAAAAACTATTTGTCCGATTTCATCCAAGGTTGTTTTATTCCAACGTATAAATATTAACGTTTATTGACAACATTTTTTATAAATATATATTGACTGGGAGCGCTATTATTGTGGCCAGCGTAAAACATGTCTTTAGCTGGCACTGTCTGCGGTCATGATTGCATGCGGTCGGTTGATCAGAAACAAACATTTCGGAAAGATTCTTATTATGAGGGCCACCAGCGAGGGACATGTGTTTACACTGGCCACAATAACAGTGCTCTTAGCCAATATAGATTTATAAACAAATTTTCTCAATATATCTCAATATTTATACTGTCAAATAAAACAAACTTGGATGAAATTGGACAAATAGTTTTTGAGATAATTCCTAAAATTCATCTATTTTTTCTGCCGTCTACTCGGGTATGTCCCTTTAATTACCAACTTTGATCTCAGTCGGTCAGTCTACTACCGTGCCTGACAAATATGACACTACCTTTTTTTCTTTATTACTTACTTTTTTTCTCTCTTTGTTTTCCTCCACTCGGGATCAAATTCTAAAGTCCACGCGAACGAAATCGCGGGCAAAAGCTAGTAGAAAATATATATCGTATCTCAGGATCATATAAGTTGAGCTGACGTTTTTGCAGAGCCCCGACTTCGATTCACGCGACCGATCCTCACATCTGGAAACCCTTCGACAAGGATATGACGTATCTGCAAATTGGCGAAAAATCCAAACCAACGCTTGCCCTTAAAAAGCAATTTCTCCTCGATCGAATGCACTTTTGGACAATGCAACTTCTCAAAGTAGCCCTCAAGACGGGCTGAGGATACAGGACGACGATGTAATCACGAGAGCGTGTCAATACATGTCTATAAAATATTATAAAATGATAAGTCCTATCTATACCAATATATTATCTATACAGAAAATAGATTTATTTCGTTGCAATGATTTTTGTTTACTTCAAATATAGTTTTGCTTAGGGAAATTGTTGATACAGCCGGCCATTGTTTTCGTCGATTCTAAAAATACCAGATAAATCAAGATTCTGATAAGTCCGAAGGGACTCGGTCTTTTCGTCTTATCATTTGATTGTTCTTCGTTATCAAGCAGCGAGTACGATGCGCTGATAAACGTCTAAGATATCTGAAACTTCCAGCCACCGGTATATCTACACATATTCTAGATTTTCCGCTCGCGGGAGCCTACGGCCCCTTAAGGGATGCAGACTCCCGTGGTAGACTTGCAGAATGTTCACTGAAGAATAGACAGCTATGGAGAGAAAGACGGGAAACCAAACAATCACGAATGTCTCAAGAGCGTTAGTAACGCAAAGTTGGCAAACTTTGGAATATAACCAAGGAGGAAATTCCAATCGGGTTGAAAGTCAACGCCTCAGGGTATAGGTCAAATGGATGCATCCTGGTGGCGGATCTTCCAGCGAACAACGATGTCATTACAGATTACACTATTTTCGTCACAGAGAAATGCGATTATTTCGCGGTAGCAATCACTGCCAAAGTTCAAAGTCACTGGATATCAGCTGGAACTTGTATCATCTCAGCTGAGCAGACATCGCAGCCGGTCTGATCCTCGTCTCAACGTCAAATCTCTCAAATCCTCCTAACGATACTTTTCACGCTATTCTTCCATGCTAAAGTACGTGTAGCAGGACACGCTGCTGAACATAAACGCCGTGACCCAATACGAAAAAAATACGTCGTGAAAATAATAGAAAAAAAAATGTCTGCAAAAATGGATGAGTTTTTTTTCGTATAAAAAAGACTTATATTTGGAGATATCACCGACAGTCGTAGCCGTGCGGCTTTAGCGATCTCCCACGATGAGTTGGCATTTTAAAGAGCAAAGGAAAAGAACAGTGTCAAATAGAGATGAAAAAACATGAGGGGTGATTCAATGAGGATAATTATTTTTCGCGAAAATAAATTCATGTGAATTTATTTTCACCCTCAACAAGTCGAATTCACCATTAATTTTCTCCAAAACTCGCAATTTTAATTAAAATTCGTCGTGAGTGTATGAAAACAAGTTTTCACGTTTAACCGTCGTAATTTTGAGCTCTCGACTAAAAATTCGTGATATTCATAATTGGCAGAAAATTTTCCATCGCATTGACCTTTTAAATTGTGTAAAAGTCGAAAAACGTAATCTTCGACCCTTTTCGCTGCTTTTTCAATCGCCGAAGTCCTGAAATTATGAACAGCCGTAGCGGCAGTCCTATTTGATTTACGGAAACCTGTTGGAGGGTTTCCGAAAAGGACTTTGGTAGATTTAGAGAATGCCGCTGGATTCATCCCGATATCTGAAATAGTTTGCCCGGAAAGTGCACTTGAAAAATGGCTGAAATAGAGGAAAAGGGGTACGTATGGAAAAATTCGCAAAAATCGATAGGCCGTCTTTGAAATTCTCTCAAGAATCGAAAAATTATCGGAGGTCGATGAATCAAACGGCATCTTAAAAAGAAAAAGATATTGGAAAGAATGAGCACAAAGTTGAGTTCAAAATCTGAAAGGAAAATAAATGACTGGCGATTGAGTGAAGCTACCCACGTTTGGCCGAGATGCGATTTTTTAAATTTATTTTTAATCTTTGTTTTATAAATCCATATCGACGTATTTTTACACCCTGAACACGAATTCACCATTAATTTCCCAAAACCTTCAACTTTCATTAAAACTATTCGAAAATGAACGGAATGTGCTTTATCCCCTTGAGGTATTTCCGGATTGACCGTCGGGCAAAAAGTTAGTCAAAAACGGGTGTATATTTTGGCGATTTTTTACTATCCATCCAGCAATACATTAAGCTTGCTGTCCGACGAAAATACATAAGTACCTTCATTTTATCCCCTTTTCAAAGTATTACTGTTCTTCTATTTTCGGCATGATAGGATCCGGTTCGCCCACCATGTAACGTCACACCGCGACGTAACATTCGCGATTTTTTCATTCGCGTTTCTGGCGGCACTTTTACCGTGGCAAACGTGCGACGAATAGTTTCTCCCACGAATCTCATTTGAGCCGCTTGGCTCATTGAATATTTTTATGCCACGAAGGAATTCATATTTGTACTTTTTACCTGCGTCAAGTGCAAAGCAATGGATCCATAGGACTTTGGCCATTGTAGTTCAGAGCTTTTCTTTGCGAACAAAGTTGATTCTTCACGGTCATATTTTTTTCTGTGCATATTATGTATATTCCGGACACGAAGAAAGTTCTCTTCGTCTCCGATTGTCTACCGGTGAAAGAGAAAAAAAAGGACGAGCGAGAAAAGACACTGCCGAAATGGGCGAAAAAATCGGAGGTTCGGAGTTTCGAAACATTTGACGAAAATACAGTATTTTCAACGTTACGTGGGACTCTATATCTTCCTCTCTTTTTCTATCCGATGTGAAGGATACCGAGGCTGACGTGTGGGCTCGTGGGCGGATTATTCCCGACGAACGAGATCCTTTTAGTTTTCTCTTTGGGTCCACGGAATCGCGCGTCATTTTTCACTGTTGTTTTTTTTTTGCGTTCACACTTCGTATAATGGAAATGCGTGTTTTTTCTTGGTGCGTGAAACAAGATTTATTAAACCTGCGTAACTTTCGATATATCTGCGAAGTTGAATGATCGTGAGCTCCCGGGAAAAAAAGCTTTACTTGATCAAACTTATTGCAGCGCGATAATTTGATGGATGATGAATTATTACAGTTTCGAAGAGCTCAATCAAACGGTGCAGATTTTTTTCATTTTATTTCTTATAAAATTCGTGCGTTGATTCACAAAATTCTTCTACTTTATATTGCTTGCTCCGAGGTTTTTTTTTTCGCGAGCACGAGATTCGCAATATTTCGCTCTGGAAAAATATTGTAAATAATTTTTTGCCCCGAAAATCCTTCTCTCTGCCTGCCAAAATGATTGTTCATCTCATTCTCCGCGAGCGGAAAAAAAAACATGACGATTTGTACGAAGCGAGAATGTTTGCGATATTGCACAGGAATGAGGTATGCGTAACGCATGTCACCGCGGTGCTCCAAGCACTCGAAGTGGTTCAGACACTAACGCTGTATAAAAAGTACTCGCCAAGAAATAAGCTAAAATCTGATCGGGCGAAATTGCCTTTCCAACGGTGAACCAATAGGTGATGACAGGTGCTTGACTGAAATTGCGCGGTTCGATTTTACATGGAAAATCACACTGCGAAAATATGTCTGAAGCAGCAAATTTACACAACCCCCCAACCTGCCGATTGCAAAACTGTCATTGTTGATTGAGAACGAAGGATCGTGGAACAGATGGAGCAAAAATGGCCTTTAAAATTAACCAAGTCAACTCTTTTTTTACAATATTTCCTCTGGAGATTTTTTGTTGAAAAGTTTGAAAAAAACTCTCGAAAACAATATATTGCCATCTAGGCATTTTTTATGGTAGAGATTGTATCGCTGGAACGCAATAAAAATTTGTTTTTAATGATTTTATTCATTCATTTGTTAATTTCTCATAAAATTTAAAGGGGTTACACCACCCTGAGAGGCTAGAATAAGACTCGGTATTCATGAATATTTTGTAGTTGAACTAATGCATATTTTTTATTTCTATCTTTATACTCTTTTAGTACATGGTTTCAGCTTCTCAAATATATTTAATCTAAAAATATTGATAATTGCCGGAGATACACGCGTCCGCGCGGGTCAAGTTCTTTTTTCCACCTTCAATCTGCGGGAATCCTAATGGCCTCACGGTTCATCTGAAACATAAAAAAATGAAAATATTTTGTTGAGTTAGGTTAAATACACGGCGCTACATAGGATTTTCTGGAGAAAAAAGAAAATGGTTTTTTGGTATCACGCAGAAGTTTATGTTTGTTTTTCACATAAAATTTCTACCTAAAAACATTGATTAAACAAAAACGATTAACATTAGAAAAAAAATCCTACGTACGGATTGAGATAATTATGTTACAAATGTGTGGTATAAATTTCAAATCAAATCAGAATAGCTGTTGTTGAGTTATCTTTCCCGCAAATTCGAAAAATGTCGTTTCGAGAAAAACGTGTTTAAAGTTTTGACGCGGCTTCAACAGTAAAAAACATTGAAAATTTGTGACATACCTTGTCGTATAGTTAATCGGTAATTCCTGCTCCATATTGGGGTCCTTCCTCAGCAAGTTGTTGGTCCTCGAGAGATAATCTTGACTTTTTCAGAGCTGTTCTAGCCACTTTTGTAGTGTCTTGCGGGCGTTTTTCAGCAAACGATATACGGTGCTCGTCTTCGTCATTACACATGTCATAAGAATTACTTCCGATGATTATGTTTAATACGTGTAATATTAATAAAATATTACTATAGCCATCATTATAAATACATGTAGCGATGTAAATGGCTATTTCAACTGCTTTCATACCACTGAAACTTATTTTCGGTGCGATTTTCCATATCATAGCGTTTATGCTTTCGTTACAGTTTTCATTTTATCCTCCTAAACCTCCAATTAACAGTGGAATCAGATCTTCCAAGAAGATATCTATGCTCGGGTACTAGTTTCATAGAAGCGAAGGGTGAAGCTATCTAAGGGAGCGCTGCACAGTACGGTAGAAAAAAATTAATATCTTTGTTAATATTGTAGGTACGGACTTCGCATTCAGCTTAAAATTTTACCTAAGGTTCAAACTATGAGAAAAAAATTAAAGCAAAAAATCGATTATTCGAAAATTTTAGGGTGGTGTAACCCCTTAAATAAAAAAAAACTTTTTGATTGTTTTTCTAGTCTAATTCCCCCAACAATGGACAATTAAGAAAAATAAATTCCTTTGCCACAAACTTTACCACTTTTTTTTCAGTATTCAACGAAAAGAATCACCTTGGAGCACAGCAAATATGCTTTTCATCGATGATCACTTTTGAATCATCACGTTCGCGTGGATCTTGCGAACCCTGTTCTGTTCAATCGCGTTTTCAAGATTCCGTTCACGATAAAAAGAATTTGCGCGAAGAGAGAGAGAGAGAGAGAGAGAGAGAGAGAGAGGGGGTGGCGAGAGGCTCAAACGGAAGCGAAATGACGTTGACAGTTCTCACGCTCGAGTGGATTCAAGGAGGTAAAAGGCACAAGCTTTCGCACAACGTAAATTGCATCAGCGTTTTATACAATTTTCCAGGCGTCTGTAATTCATGGGACATTTTCAAGCGCTAAAAATGTCATTTCCATTCGACTAGACGCTCGAATGAAAAAAAAAAACAAAAACCTTGTAGAAGACCGGAAGTTAATCAATTGCACTGCGTTTATATAAAAAGTAAAAGAAATCGCCAACTAAGCGGGTCCTTTCTTGCCGTTTTTACAGAGCAGTGAGCTCGGTCTCGATTTTTCTCAAGCAAAATATTCAATTAATTTTACAAGCGGTTGCTCTCGGTGAGCTTTACGCGTGCCTACCCTTGACGCACGGGATGAGTCTGCATAGTCGCCTGGTGCTTCATCATTTGTCGGTCCTATATTACTCATAGGGGCCAGGGGGTGGGAAGGGGGCTAGGGGGGCGAGGGTGGAACGAAACGTTTCCCGTTCTTCTGTATTCTCGTTGAGTCCCATCTTCGAATTTTCCCCGAGAAATCTGAGCTCGGCACGAGCTTGTGGACGCGCCGAAAAGTTTCTCACAAAAGTTCTCGTACGATATCGAGTTCCCTCTTGTCGGCGCATTTTGAGTTAAGACTCGCAAGGCGCCCACGCGTTGATTCACTCGCTCGAGCGAGTCTCACTCCCGTGGCTTATGTATCGCCTTAACGAAGGAATTAATTATCGTCCTCGTATTTTAAACCCCTCTCGGTCCATCGCGCTAAAATTAATTCTTTTCTTTTTGACAGAGATCCGGTGTGGATCAGGGACGAAAGTTTCACGTGAATTTTCACGAGTACCATTTAAAAATTGAAAAAAAAGGAATGCCGAGCCATAAAAAATACGTGGCATATCTGTACACTGGTTTTTTCCCCACAGACTTGGGCTATTTTTAAAATCGCTTTTTTCAATCCATTCGCGAACGGAAATGCCATTTTTTTAATCGTTCAAGACAAGATGTAGGATGGCATAAGAGTCTGAAATTGCGCTTGAAAGAAACTCCAACGTTTCGAAATAATGACAATTGATGACTCGATTCCTGGCAGGCTCGTTTAATTATAACTGGCTTGTGGTCAGTACGAGTAATCGCGATCTCGCGTCTTCGCAGCCGAAAGGCAAAACCGCAAATGCGGATCTTCATAATATACTCGTTGCTACATAAATTGGGCAGCTCGCACACATCGCCCCAAGAACAAATTGAGACGCGGGCCGTCTGTTGTACAAACGTTTTTTTTTTTTTATTATCACCCTCGAGCCACGCGGCCATGACATCCGGGTGTTGTTTTCGGAAACTCCGAAATTTGCATCTTTATCGCCTGCGAATAATCCGGCCACTGGCAGGACTCATGATTTCGGAATCCTTTCGAACATTTGTGTGGTCATTTGTGTGTATGTGTGTGGGCACAGGTCGATGATCGACGAGACAAAGGACCTTAAACCAGGCTCATAACGAAACCCCTATAACGGAAAAGAATCCCAGGATAAATGGCAAGGATTAAGATTTCTGGAATTTTGCAACTGTTAGATGTATACGTGTTTATTATTACGAATTAAAAAAAAAATTCTGTTCTCTTACATTCTAGTATTTCCGTTTGATATCCCAGGTAAATCGCAAGGATCTAAATTTCCTGAATTTCACAACCATTGGTTTTATATATATTTTTTTTTTAATTACGAATTTAAAAAATCCGATTCCATTCGATATCCCGAAGAATCTTTGGACGGTTCGATCGTCCAGCAATTATGCCCCGCCCAACGACATTCCGATTAGTTGAGTTAAAGCTTCGCGTCAAAACACCTCAATAATATATTGCAATACGTAGCCTGTAATAAAAGGTGAAAGTTAAGAGGTCGACTATACGGATATAAAGTTAAACAAAATTGTTGCGAATAATAATAGATTACCATTACCAAAGGTGTAAATTTGCGTAACCAGGTTATATATTTTTTACGTACAACCTAATTTTTTGTTGCCAAGTTTCCTAGCAATGCTCTGACGAACTTTACACTTAATCATTGCATGAGCAGGGGCAAGTGAGCGGTGATGTATTTCTCGACAAACCCCAACAAACTCTCCAGCTACATTCTTTTGACTTTGTGAAAAAAGTTTTCACAAACTTTATTTTCCCGTCAACGACAGGCTGACCGTTGTCGTCAAAGTTTGTACTCGATGGCGTTCATCTAACGAGGAAGAAGCAGAGGAAGAGAAGTAATGAGAATTAGGGGGCAAATTTAATTATAAGGAGGGGGAGCGGGATAATTTCTAAGCACATCTCGTCAATGGGTCTTGAACTTGGCGTGCTCACATTTACGTGTGACGACTCGAGGAGCTGGTGACGTTAAGCCACACAGCTTAGCAGATAATTCATCTAAGGAATTTGGCCAGGCTCACGTTACAGCACCAAAAATCCCTTTCTCTCTCTCTCTCTCTCTCTCTCTCTCTCTCTCTCTCTCTCTCTCTCTCTCTCTCTCTCTCTCCTCTCTCCCTCTTTTTCTTTCTCTCTCATTTGATTCTTTATGACCACGAATCTCTAGAAATTTCTCTGCGTATATATTCAACGTCGACCAATAATGACTGCCAAAACTAACAACCACATCGCCACACGAATGTCCCACAGCATTCGATTTCTCCCAATTAACATAATCTTTTCTTTCGACCACTGAAAATCTTTTATCCGCGATTAGTTTTGTTTTTTTTTATTTATTTTTTCCCCTCCGTTTCTTCAACCCAAACTTTGCTCGCGTCCTTGTAAAAAACTTATGTCACGCGTTATAATCAAAGCAATAATTTGACCCGCCCCGCAGTTTCGCTCGAACGCGCGGTATCGCAACTATATTTTTATTCGCTCCCCCGTTCCGAACACAAGCAACAAGCGTCGTTGCACTTTCGTTCCTTTTGGGAAAAAACATCGACGCGGTGATACCGAAGCATAATGGATTTGGCTAAAATAAGACGACACGGATTATCGATGCGCCCCTTCTTTGTTACGGCTGATTTATTTTTTGCAGGCCCTTAAGGAATGTGTGACGTCTTCTTCTCCAGGTTCAGCGCCCGGTCAAGTCCTCCTCTCTCTATATACGTATACCTGTGCATCCAGCATACACAAACGAGACAGCCCAGGAAGGCAACAGGGTAGGTGGCGGAGGGGGGGGGGGGGTGAAGCTGGAGAGGGGGGAAAGCGAAGGTGCATACACACTTGTTTTTGCGTATGTCGCGCATCGCTGGCCATCGCCAGCGACGGAATAAAAATGCATACGGCTCGATGAAACGAAGGAAGAAAAAAAAATTGCGAAGGCTCGAATGAAAAATAAAGTGGCGGGTAGGACAAAAAAAAAATTCCGCACTCAAGAGAGGAGGAAAGAAAAGGCGTAAATATGCGCGTAAGAAAAGGCGATAGCCAAGTGAGAGAGAGACTTCCTGGAAGAGAACTGGTTTTCATGCACAATAAAGGTCCTCGAGTTTTTGGTCCTCTCCGAACTCCAGCTGTATATACCTGCGCCGGCGAAAAACTCGATTCCCCCACGGTAACCACGCACCAACCACCCGCGTGACTGTGTGAGCGCGCGGATCCCCCTTAAACTCGAAGCTGTGCCGAATCTCGGAGAGCGCCTTATACGAGACGGAAAAAAATTCCTTCCCACGCGTCCCAAACACCTTTTTCTTCAATACGCTCTTCTATATTTACGTACAACCGCGTGTGTGTATATATATATATATATATATATGCCTATGTATACGTGCCCGAAAATAATAAGAAGCTTGCGGTTGCGCGAACAACCGTTAAAACATCAAATAACAAACGTGCATAACGGTTGTGTCGAGGAATTCTCCAGATTTTCGACCACCTCATCCAGGAAAATTCGGATTCGCAAAAAACCATACACCCACACTCAGCTGTTTCGGCTAAAAATATTTCGCGTACGCGGAAAGACGGATTGGTTGGAAAAAGAAACACCCCGGCGGGTGGAATGAGGACTGGCGGAAACGAATTATCGAAGCGGTAAACTCGGATTTTCATTTTTTTTTTTCTCCACGATGTTATGTTGATGATGCAGAAGTATATGGGTATGCCATGACACGTAAAGCCAATCGGGAAAAAAAACATTATTTCGAATCAATGTTTAGCGAGCACCTCTTTCGTAATGTATTGCTTCCAAATGATAGGGACGTTGACAGAAGCTTTGAGTGAACTTGTTACATTAGGAGAATCGATAAAGTCGTTTCTGTGATGCTTGTATCAATTGCGAATGTGCAATATCATTAATGCCAGGGGCCTGTTATGTTCTTGATCTTCACGAAGATAAGATTCCCTTTCTCTTCTAGCTTGTGTTGCACGCACATGCGTGTAGCTTATATTTTATTATAGGTATATATTGATATTGAATGTATATTATTATTACTTAATATATATATTGCAATTTCTACCTCCCGGGTTAGGCAATAACTATTAGCAGTAGGAATATTTTTCTACTGCAAACTTCACAAACTTCTCACCATTTTTTCAAAACAAGTTGATAAGGTTTTTAGTTGCCTACAATATAAACGGAGCCATAAGACCTACCGGGATTTTGCTTAGTATCAAACTATTGAAACCTGAATTAGAGCATGATCGTTAATACAGACTGGCGTAATTAATAAGGCAACAGAGGCAACGCGAATCAGATTACAAGCGTGCATTGAAAGTGGTGGCTATTACTTTGAGCACCTTTTATAGAAGTAAATGTTTGCAATGTTTTTTTAATCGATGTTAGGCTAAAAACATTAAAATTCCTTTTTTTCATTGTTCGTTTATGCTAAATCTTGATCGATCGTCTTCAAATTTAACCCGCGCGGAAATTAAGTTCGGGATTTCATCGGGCCCATATTAATTTTCCCTAACTTTATTAAGGCCCTAGTCTAGGAGGCTCACATGGGCCATCAATGATCGGACACACTTTGCTACCGACGAACATTAAAGGTAAAATAACCAGGGCCTTTAAAATTGCCTCAACGATGCCTCATAAAAATTATTGCAACGATATGGATACGTGCGTTTATGTGCACTGTGAAAAAGAAATGTGTTATTTTAATACATTTGAGTCTTATAATTCTGTCGCATATTTTGATACGTTTGATCCCGCGTTGTTCCGATGAATGCACTGCATGTTGGTTCAAGGCATCACAGCTCGTCTACTAAACGCATAGTTTAATTATTATGTTTAATTATTATGTTTAATCGATCTTGATAATTATTATGCTAAAAATTCTTTGGTCAAGCAATTTATACTGATTTGCCTCTATAATAGCAAAGTCTAGTAGTATTAGGGAAATCACTAATAGGGAATCTTCAACTGAACCCCTCAAATGCCTTTGCTTGGTCTCCGTACTTAGACCATAGTTTTAGTCAATCTACCTACCCTACCATTCCCTAATAGGGGCCCGGTCCGGCTCTTTTACGGAAAACCCTACTATGGAATCCACAAATAATCCATTGAAGTCCCCGAATTGTATTAGGTATACCGTGCCAATTTTCCGCACAGAAAGGTCTGACCTTATATTGTGTATCTTGATAAAACGCGGAAAAAAAATATTGGTCTCGTTTTAAAAAATGGAGGGGACCTTTAAATTTCCAAAGCGCCAACACCTGGATGAACCTCGTAGCTACCACTCGATGACAATCGAATGCTTTCCTATCACTCTCTACCCGCATTTCGCTAATCTAACCTAACTTTGGTTGCGTCCACAGCTGTCTTAATCTACACTGTACTGCATTTGCCCGAGGGCACGGGGAAACTGTGGAAGACCCGTACCGGTATGAACGACCCCATATTCATCTGATTCTCTGGTGCAAAGACATTTCACTTAAGTATCTACACCAAGGTCTTACAAGTATTGGCATTCCGCTCACTGGTTGATGCGCCGGCCGGTGCACGGCTAATTGTAAGCGCTCACCGCTCCGAGTATCGGTCATGCACGACGCTGCGTAAATCGAAATACCGCCGAGTCTCGATCGCGCATCCATCAGTGTCGGTTATATTATTTCAGTTAATATCTTGTCGAACGTCTTCCCGACCCTTTTTCAAAACGTTTGTACCACTCGTAAACTCTTGCTTTACTCATAGTATTCGAACACGGCGCTGCACTTTATTCCATTTTTTAACCAAAATTTAATGCAAATTCTTTGATCCATTTTTTTCGCAAGTAAAAATTGCCGAGCACACCAAAACACGTGTAACCTTCTTGAATGCCGACAATGAACTAAACATCCATTATGGCTACAAATATCAACGTACGTCAGAAACAAGTGCACCAAAACAACAAAAACGAAATTGTACCAATCGGACTTATACAGCGACTGATACACGATATTTAAAAATTCTCGTTACATTTTTATCGAACCTCATGTATAAAACGTGTCCCAAAATTCACGCAAGAAGTAATTTTGGTAGAAAACAAAGGTTTTTAATGAAAAATTGTAATTTTTTTATTGATTCATAAAGTATACAGTATCAGGTTATGTATGGAATAGCATATGCATTTGTTTCTCAACAATCACTCGTGGATTTTCTGAACCCCAAATGCGACAATTTTGTCGATGAACAAAGTAATCAAGATGAAAATGAGCCTCATCGCTGAAGATGATTTTGTTCGAAAAATCAGCATCCACTTGTTGATGTTCCATAATCCATTCAACGAACTCTCTTCGCTGTGCGTGGTCAGTAGGCTTCAGTTCTTGAGTCAATTGAACTTTGTAAGCATGAAGATACAAATCCTTCATGAGAATACGCTGTGGAGACCTTCTCGAAATGTCCAATTCTTGACCACGGTTCCGAATTGATGTTCCTGGACTCTCAGCAACACTCTCACGAACTGCTTCGATGTTTTGTGTTGAACGACTTGTTGAAAAGCGGCCAGAGTATCTAAGATCACTAATTGATCCAATCTTCCTGAATTTTTAGATTAATCTCTTCACAATTGATGAATTTAAATGACTATTCCGATCATATTTTGTACGGAAATTGCGAAGAGTAGCTGTCGAACTTTCATTATTTAAAAAATATTGCTCAACAATGTTCTTTCGTGTTGTGCTCCATTCATTATTTTAAAAATATTGCTCAACCCTTTGTTCTTTCGTGTAGCGCTCCATTTCTAATAACTCTGAACTGTCAGCTGTCCGGCGGTCTTTTTTTTCGTTGGCAACACTTTCCCGCACAAATGGCGCAAAATTCAAATCTTGCGGGAATTTTGGGACACCCTTTATTTATCAAAATTATATGATTATATATATATATATATATGTGTGTGTGTGTTTGTATATATATTTATATAAATAATTTATATATACACATTATGGCGTATTTTATGAATGCGCATTCAGACTAAGATAAACTCCGATTCTTCAGTCACTGCTGCAGTAGTCCAGTATTTCTTTGGCATACGACCATACCTGGTAATATCAACGCCCCACAGAAATTTTCCAACCAGTTCTCTTTAATTGCGCAACGGCCCAAATTTCGCGTCCCGAATATATCGAGCACGGTACTTTCCCGTACCTTGTCTACAGGTGCAGTATAAAAATGTACTTATGAATATATGAATATGATAATTGTATACATCCGGTGTTCCAAGGTAAATTCATATTACAAATATCCACAAAAATCGAACGATTCATACTGATCTTGCCCCGATAATTTCCATTTCTAATGAAATCGTTCACCTTCCCCCACGGTAAAATTATATTGCGTACGAAGCAATACCAGAAGTAATTTTTTTCACGTGTCAACCCCTCGGGTCGTTCTCCAAACCGTTCGCATCGCATTATTCCTACTTTTATCTTAACTTTGTATCAGATCGACGAAAGCCTTTCTATTCCATTCAATTGACATAATTTATTCGTGAGCGGCCATTGGGAAACATAACACATTCAGTTCCCATCATGTCCCCATCATGAATCCATTTGGCTCTACGCGCCGACTCGCCAGTAATCAATAATCAATTTTTCTTCTTCAAATAATTGAGCTAATTTGTCCGTACCGATTCTTTCGGGCACTCTCTATCGCGCTCGTAAAGTGAATTTCATCACATTATGCCTTTTAACGGTCTATCTATCCGCCTCGCCTGTCTCATACTCTGATCCTGCTGATCCTTTAATCCTCCTATGACGAATGTATCGTTAAATTGATGTTACTGCTTACGATAAGGAAAGCCACTCGAGTGTCAACGCCGATACGTTTTGGGCTTGTTTTAGCTGCAAATCGGCTTTAGTTCATTGCCTCAGGTTACGGCAATGTTTTTGCATACTCGATTGCTACCAATATATGCGACGATTAGAGCGTAAAATCGTGCGCTAGCTAAAAACCCTCCAAGATGATAAAACGTTAGAATAATAAAATCAAGAACGTGAAAAAAAAAAACAATTCCAGGCGATTTGCCAACTAACGGTTCGTTGTGGCTTCTTATTTTTTTTTTCTTCGCGAGCTTCAGCGTACACATAAATCCCTTTATAATCGGGGATGGTCTAACAGGACTTTGGTCGCTTGTGCCAACGAACTCGCGAGCCAAAAATAAACGAAACAAGCGCTGCAATAAAATGTCCAAACGGCCGAAACACAGTTAATCTGCTTGCGCGCAAAAATCGCGGATGATCCTGAAAGTCCTTCGATCGACGGTGACCGAGGGTACAGCCGGATCGAAAACTCACGAACTTACGGGATCATGATGTTTTCGGCAATTCCGGCTATAATTAAATTATCCTCGATGACGTCAGCTTCGAAAATTCACAGCGATTTCTCAAGTTGGCTAATTAAATTGTACGAAAAGTAATACGCGTGTAGGGCGTGTAAAAACGAGGGGACATCGCTCTCGCGAGGAGTTTCACGTGTGTGAACGGTGCGGGCTTGATAGGCTACTACGAGAAACGTTCAAGTTCACGAACGAGAGGATCTTGCCGTTCAACCTATATATTTATTACGTTCGTTGAAATTAACATGCGGAATAATTAAATGCGACGAGGTGATCGCAGGATTGTTGTGTACAACACGAGGAAATAAATAAGCGTCATAAAACTACGCGAGGGGATCTCTTGATGACGACCAGCGTGAACGGAGTCTCGAGGTCAGTGGACTCGGGAACGAATGGCCGAGCGCGGTGACACGGTATCTCAAGATCAAGAGAGAGAGAGAGAGAGAGAGAGAGAGAGAGAGAGAGAGAGAGAGAGAAAGAGAGAGAGAGCGGTCGAGAAAACGATAGAAAGAAACAGAGAGAGAATTCGCGAGCTTTAACAAGCGGATTTACATGGCTCTCTTCGGGGGTCACACGTGCCGGGCATGGGGAAACCCAGAACAAAAAAGGAGACCTACGCTTCTTTGATATACGATGATCGTATTTGGCCACGAAAGGATCTGGCCGACCAGGCGCCGTACATTAACGAAACTGGTCGTATATGCAACTCCTGCTTGAATTTATCTCGGTGCATCCTGAGCAGACAGACGTACTCCAAAATACGCTGCCATGGTCGATGATCCAACTGAAAAAAAATCAGATTAATCCTACGATTTAATATGCTGGAGATGCTCAGTTTTAATTAGCACCAGCAGTCCGTCCACAAATTGTCGTAGGAATTCAATTATATTATCATACTTCACTGCAAATTCAAGTGTGTTGTTTAACCTTGTTGTTTTAAGGGGTTACGTGGGTTTCGAAGCCAAAAAAAGCATATTCTCTCTATTTTTTTAAAATATAATATATAAATTATTTTCTTCAAAATCTTAAGCATATAAAAGAGCAACATTTCAACAATATTTTTTAAAAATTTCATCCAAAAATTTGGGTAATTCAGTCGGTGGGACCTGGTTCCGGAGACCCCTCAAAAAAAGTGTCCTCGTGGTGGTCAGGATAACTCATGATAGCTTTATCTGAAATTAAAAAACCAATTTTTTTCTGTTAGTAGATAACTATAGCTCGTGATTGAACGAAGGATTTAAAAAAAAATTGAAATTTGAATTTTTGGCAGAGTTGTATGCAAAATAGTTTAATTTTTGGTACAATTTACACTACGTATAGCCTTGTAAAATTAGTTTGAATTAAAAAAAAACCTTCGTACAATCATTAGTCAATGCTATTTTGAAGAAGTGTGCAAAATTTCAATAAGATTTGTGCATTCGTTTTTGAAAAATCGTGTCCACCGACTTCAAAAATAGTGTTTTGAGAAAAATATGTATACCTGCGTCGCTCCTGGCCGGCATTTCCCAACGGGAGTAATTTCCAAAGGCTCTCTCTCTCTCTCCTAGACTTTTACTCCGATTGACTTAAAACTTTGGAAGAATATTCTAGACATATTGTACTATTAGATAATAAAATTTAAAAAATGGATATTTTGAAATTTTCAAACCCACGTAACCCCTTCAACATTTAGGAGTATGCAATTTCGAGATTCACTTCATGCGTTTTGTATTACATACTTGAGTGTATTATTTCTATGCATATTTTGTGTGTTTTTTGTTTATTATTTTTTATACACTGCATGCGTGTTCAAGACATCACAGCCCGTCTACTAAATGCATCGAATATATTTCATAAATCCGAAATAAAATGAGATACTCAACTCAGAATTCTACATCAATGGCTTTTTATCCTGATTCGTCATTTCCAAACGTTCGGAAATTATTGTGTTCGAAGAAAACATTTCGCCTACACATGGAATCGAATGTACAACCTACCTACCCATACTACGCACGCTGCCCCTACGCTATCGAGTGATTGCAAAACGTTATTCTTTAATCGCAGATATGGTATGAGACGAAAGTATTTCCTATAATTACTTGTTGCATCGCATAAAAAACGATATCGATTAGTTATTGTCATTGTGATAATTAGAGAAGTTTATCAAATATCATGATATAGACTTTTTCAAACATAACCTAGGAATAACCATTCCTCTCACTCTCTCTCTCTCTCTCTCTCTGTCCCTCTCTCTCTCTCTCTCTCTCTCTCTCTCTCTCTCTCTTTATATGTCCGTTTCTCTATTTCACGTAATAATTATTCGATGTATATGTATATGTACGTGTATGTGTTTGTATATCCATGACAGTAGACAGATCTTCAAAGGGTTTTATACGTGAGAGATGGAAGGAAATGAGAGAGAGAAAGAGAAGGAGAGGGAGAGAGGGGGGAAGATGTTAACATGATAATGTATTTCAAATCGCCATATTCATATTAACAAGTCCTGTTAGATTAATTTATTTTAAATAGATATTAAACATCTTAAAATTGACATGTTAATTGTAATATACTTAATGCGGATCCATTGTTTAAAAAGACGCACAAAATGTGCTTCATTTGACATTATTTTACTTTTCTTTTACTTCATTTACTTCATTTTGTATTAATAATGCACACATTATGCTGCATTATTTAAGATACGGTTGGTATCTAAACGCATGAATGCAGACATTTGCACGCTTTGCATGTTGCGAATAAGACAGCAATAACGTGTTGAAATTTAATGCGGCTCAAGTGTTTGAATTCTCTATAACACACATACCATAAGAGCATTGTTTAAAGTTGTCTTTGGCATTTACACGCGTTCATTCCTAAAATTACACACCTTAAGTTAGGGGTCGGCGAGTATTTTATAGTGGGGTCCGGATTCCTTTGAAATTTTTTATCAAGGCTCAGAGAAAAAAAACTGCAAATATCAATGACAGCTTATTATTATTATCTTATTTTTGTTTCTCAAAAAGAAATGTGGCTTATAAAAACACATATTATTTATAAGCCACAGTTTTTATTTTCATTTTTCTCTTAAAAATAATATACTTTACATAGGTTCTTAATGTGAGAAATTACACCTCCGATCTTGAGCCAGTTTTTTATAGTTTGGTTCTCCTGAGGAACAACATATACGAAGAGTGTCTTCAAGATGCGCGTCCGTTAATTTCGAACGATATTTATTTCGCAAAAAATTCATTTTTGAGAAAGATGCGTTACATATGTATGTCGAGCCAAACATAGTTGCGGGTTAAGAGACAGTTTTTTCCAATTTGCATACTTTTTGAAACATGTTCACCCAAAAATTCTTTAATGGGTGCAAACTTCTATATTTGCATGGAAACATCTTCTTGCAAGTCGATTATTTCTTTGGAACTGTTATTTTTTCAACTTTAGCTCGGTTTAAATTTAACTTGACGATTTTTTGGCGGTCCAGTTTTCTACCCTCCGCGGTCCGGATCACGGAAGCATAATTTTCGCTGGGATATCCAACAAATTCCGGTTGAGAATTTCAAAAAAAAAATTCTCAAACAATGTCAATCAGAAAATAGCGTGGAATCCATTTGGATTCCAATGTGTATTCTCTACGTGGGGCGTTCCTACCAAATTCCTATAGAGATGTGTTAAGATCTAGGGACTCTCCAACAAATGTTTGGAAGGGATGCATCAATTATTTCTCAATCGTTCAACAATATTTCTTTATCTCGGTCTAAGCACAAATTCACTCAAAACTCGACGACGGAAGTTTTTTTTTTTTTCGGTGTCGGACGTTTTTTCGCCTCGATTCGGAATTAATTCTCATTCACGCTGCAAGGAAAATGGAAGTGATTTCGTAATCGCGCGCTCGCGGGCACTCGCGGCTACGAAAAATAAGGTAATATCGAATGGAGAAAAGATCGCGCGCGCGCGCGCACGCGGCGTCGTTTAAACGTGTGTCTGCGGCGATGGGAGGCCATCACGAATTCCAAGGACGTTCCACACCTGGTTGAGAAAAGTGTTGAGCGCGCAAGTGCGAGCGAGAAGCAAAGCACAATCTTAGAAAAATACCATAGTCATCTTTATCGAGGTGGGGCATCGTTATCGAATCACGACATTGATCCCACTTATAAAAGTAGCGTACTTTCACCATTAAGAGAACAGGAAAGAAAAAAAAAAACATCGCGCGCGCTAGAGAAAGTTACTGGTGTGCGATAACGAAAAATTGTGTAGCATTTCTCGCGTTTTTTCAAACTCTCATTTTTTTTATTACTTTCTTCTTGATGTCGCAAGCATCGTTTGTGGTCGAGGGGGGGGGGGGGCTTAGAAGATCAAGCACAATAATAACCCATTTACGTGTATAGTTGAAGAAACTCAAGTTTTTTAAAAAAATCATCCAATTCACCTTCATAGCGCGCGAAAAACGCCGAGGAAAAAGTTTAATCGAGAAAGATATACGATCGAGTTTCTTATCGTATCACATTGTCCTCGGAAGATCGAGGCCGTTAATCGACTTTTGCTCCTAATCACGTTTGACGTTCAATCGCTTTCTTTCTTCCATTCTTTCTTTCTCACCGCCGCGTCAAGCCTTTCTGCCCAGACACTTTTTGACCTCCTCGTAAAGCAACAAATGCAGGTAGCGTTATCGCGTTATCACTTCACAGCGAAGGTACGTCCTTCTTTTCCCAACGATACATACGTATGACGTTCACTCGGATCACGGAGAATGCTTCTTTAGTTTTCCTTTAACTTTTCCTTAACCTTTAGTAATTTTCGTCCCGGAGCCAGAACTGATTTTTACTCCCGAAGAAAAAAATCAGCGCACAACGTATTGTATCAATAATAATAATAACAATAATAAAGTAATAGATAAATAAGAAATAAAATAATGAATAAAAGTATTAAAAATACTAATACCAATAAAGAATTATTATTATTAGTATTATTAAATATAATATAATTAATATAATAATTTTGAAATAATAATGATAATAATAATAAAGAAACCTTAAATACGCGCTTATCCCTACGCAAAGCCGCGAGCATCTTCTCGTCTCAATTACTTTTAAGAATGGTAATTGTAATATGTAAAGAAAGATTAATTATAATATAGTTAAATTATTCATTAATTGTAATACACTTAAATAAATATAATTAATGTGATAATGGAAAATAATAATAATAAATAATAAGGAAACCTTAAATACGCTCTTGTCCCTACCCAAAGCCGCGAGCGACTCCTCGTCTCAATTACCATATGCTTCCTCGCCGGATATTATTCTTGCGTCCGTATATTTCCCATATGGATATATATTCGGCGTTCGATGTTTCACAATGGGGATCTCGTCTATCACGTCGAATCTTTCGCGAGTATCCACGCCGCCCACGGATACAAATGTCGGAATCCAAATCTTTCGAGCTGCCACGAAAGAAAAATAAAACAGAGGAAGACAAAGAATGAGAGAGAAGACCCGTAAATGTATCGAACTTGGCGATGTGAAAAAAGTTGAGCGTACGAGTGTACTTGCGAGTAAGACATTGCGACGAGTGTACGAGGATGCCTATTTTTCGTATCCTCTAATCAGAAATGGGCAAAAAATAATTAAATCAACAATTAACAATTACAATTACTACTGTAATCAATCGTTTATTTTTTGTAACAGATTACTTAAATAATTTGTTGCTACAAGTGCCTAGCGTAATCAATTACTATATAATTAAATTGAAAGTTAATCTAATTACAAATTAATCGATTATACGTCAATTCGAATGAACCGATTTGCTAACTAATAGCTAAACAATATTTTGATTTTGTAGTTCAAACGAGACATAATTTATGTCTTTTTTATCCAACTTTATAGGATAAAATAATATTTTCTCCTATATTATACCACAACTAGTAACAAAGTAATTAAATTACAAAGTATTTGATTACATTTAAATCGCATTATTTTGTAATTAAATACACGATAACAAATTTCACAATATGTCCTGAATAATTACAATTAAAATGTAATGAAATACAGTTCAATGAGATTATTTTGTAATTTAATTCGTTTGTAACCAGATTAATAATTGAATTACATTGTAATTTAGGTATGCCCATCTTTGCCTCTAATGCTGGTACGGTTATTCCGGAGGCCTCATCTCGGCGTTACCTCGGCTAAATTACTCCTGGCACATGTACGACAAAAAACAAAGCGTTTATCACGGAAAAACCATACCAGCATGTTGCACCTGACAGGAGCGGTAGTAAATTCATTTTGCGAGCGGCGCGTATAAGGCCCGAGCGTACAAAAGCGGCTCTGTGTGTGAATGCATAAAGGTATCCGGTATATACGTAAAATTGCGAGTACGGAGTCCCTATTCCGCGAGCCAAAAAGTGAACGAGAATAAATTCACCGTTGAACATTGGACGAGCCCACGGTTGCTCTTGCGCACGCGGGGGTCTTTGCCACACGTGCTGCATGTAAAACAAGCCCCGATACGTGTAATACCGCGCGACCAGCTAATATGCGGTATGGTAACGAGCTCGCTTCATAACCGTGATTATTCGAGCGAGGCGAATTTTTCAAAGCCAACGGACAGGAAAAGATGAGGGATCGATATTTGGCGAAAAAGTAACAGGATCGAGAACCCGGACAATTGCGTTTGCCGTGCCTTTTAAGGGGTCTGCATTAAAAGTCATTTTTCAAATGGAATTTGAAAAAATGCGAGCTTTTTGTTTGTATACTTTTGTAGCTTAGACTCTTAATTTTCATTTGCAACAAAATTTTTGTTAGAATTCAAAAAAGTAACCGATTCATGAGAATTTTTGTAAAGGACCAGATCGCCCACTGCGCTACGGCCAAGTATTCCACGGCGATTAAGGTAGTAGTCTCGCAAAGGCGTTTTTCTATAGATTTTTTGTTTTATTTTCGGGACCCATTCAGGATACTATTAAGGGGTGAGGGCTACTTGTAACGCCGAAAAAAAACGCTTTTTTCGGGATTTTTTTTACAGGTTTTATTATTTAGTGGAAAATGTTTTCCCATGTGAATAATCAATATTTCTAGTAGCTACAGTAAAATTGTCATTGAAAAATAATGATAAATAAGCGAGATGCAGTCAGTCTGCGAGGGGTCCAGGATAAAAAGGTGTTTCGCGGTGATCACTGTTGCTCATCACTGGATCATCTGAAACCAAAAAAATGAACGGAGATCATTAATAAATCATATTGGGCCCAAGATGGACGAAGGGTTAATGAAAATTTCGAATTTTTACAAAATGGCGGATGTTCAAAGTAAAAACTTATTTTTGGACAAAAATTTCACTCATATTTTCAGTTATAAAAAAAAAAACTATTCACCGCCGATAAAAATCCTTCGTCCATACAGGGGACAATTATGTACAGAATAAGTGATACAAATTTGAAAACGATCGGTCAAGCCGTTCTGGAGTTACAGTGATCACCGAATTTAAAAACGTGCTTCCGAGAAAACCGCGTTTAAAGTTTTAAATACAATTTACATGCAAATAAAAAAAATATTTTTGGACTTACATTGAATCATCTATTCCGGCACCATAAAGTGACCCTTCCTTCACCTTAGCAGTCGCAGTAGAAGCGATTTTGAGCACAGTAGAGGAAACTTTGAGCACGATTTTGAGCGCAGTCAAAGTTGTATATCTTCATGAATAATGCTCCGATTTGTCTAAAATTTTCAGAGAATACTTTTGAAATGCTGTACTTTGAGATAAAAAAAACATTTTTTTGAAAATGTTGACTAGCCCTCACCCCTTAAGTGAATACCTGCAAAATTGCAAAAGGATTCACCGTTATGTATTCGAGATATTGGCAATTAAAGATTGCACGGTTTTACACGTGTTCTTGTGGGGAGCAGTGGAAAATTTCACATTTCACGCAATAACTTCGAAACTTTTCTACAGATTCTTTTTTAATTGTCAATTACAGAGGAACATATGACAAAGTGGGTAAAAAAAAATCATGAATTTTGACCGTCTAGTTTCAGAGATATAGCGATTGAAAAAGTCTAGCGACGCTAGCGCCAAATATCACGACAAATATTCGCTAGGCTTGCGACGTTGCCACGATCTCCGCGCTCGCTAGACTACAGTAGTGGGTGCATATCCGTATACGCAGAGTATCTACGTATTAGTAGACGAAATGCATAGTCTGATACAAAAGTGAGGGTTAGGTGATGGAGGAAACGTTATTATTTTTGGAACTCTAAACATTATATCAGGCGTTTTCATCATTACTTTATAAGTTTTTACATCCCGATAAGATGTACAACCTACATTATAAGGATATTTCGCAATAATTCGAGGCTTTCATCAACTGAGCGGAGAATAAAATTTTCAACGTGACTGTGGCGAGACTACTACCTTAACTCTTTTTTCTTTTGCATTTTTTTTTGAAACTATGTTTTATGAAACGGTGTGAATCTTTGGGATACGGCTTACACCGTTTTATAAAATCTGGACGGCCGATTTCTCTCGATTTGGACAGAACATAGCTTATAAGATTTTCTACCGGATGACGGAATGATTTTTTTCATATGTTAATCCATTCGATAATAACAAATGTTTAAAGTTATTTTTTTTTGTTTTTCGAAAATCGAACTTGTTTTCTACAGCTTTCCGTTTTCGTAATTTTCAAAATTTCAAAAAACCGTCCGCCGATCCGGAAGTTTCGTTATTATACTGAACATACATATTTTTCATTTTCAGATGATCCTGGTTGCAAGAACCACCTACACGGATTGGCTATCCCCCAACAGCGGCACTCTGTTGAATTAATAACTTCATTGTTTATCAATATTTTTCAATTAAGAGAAAACAAATCTGACCAAGACTATGCATTGATTGTGTGTAAAACCCTGATCTCATCTTTCCAATACTCGCGTCCGAAAATAATTTCAAATATCGATCTGCTTTCGGGCCATGAACCTACGTAGACTCGTTAACGTGCCCTCGACAAAAAATCTCGCAAAAGTGCCATTTTTAGATACTTTTTCCATTTTTTGCTAAAAATTATCATTTTGGGTACGCTGAATAAAAAGGATAGAAAATATGTTGAAAAAAAATACTAAGTAAGCAGCCTCTTAAGTAACTCGAAAAAAACGAAGTTTTCTCTTGTACCAGAGAGCGGAAACGCGCCCACAAGCGCGGGAGTTGCTGCATCGTCGTGCCACGACGCTCTGATCCTAAGCGCTCTAATCCAAAAATCAATAAATTGATTTTTTCTGTCAAAGGTCATATTTATTTGCCTTTGAACACATTTCGTAGATATTATTTTTATTTAAGACGTGAAAAGCGATAATTTTAAGCAAAAATTACAAAAATACATAAAAATAGCTTGCACAGCTATTAAAAATCGACCTGTGGGCGCATTATTGTCTGGTTTATTTTTCCCTCTGTTCTAACATTTTTTGCTATTTCCCTGGCTCAAGAAATAATTTTCTTTCCATCGCCCTTAATAAATACATATGGATTTATGTATATTTTGTAACGTATACGTCTGTAACTCATACAAACGTCTAAAAAAATATATTCCTGCATATATATATGCAGGAATATATTTTTTTTGGATGTATATATATATATATATATATATATATATATATTTATCTCCACCCATATGTATCGAGTACATATAAGGTGAGGCATAGCTTCTCCCAAGAACATAAGAATCGTTACTTCGTTACCCCGGCCTATTACTCTTCCAGATTAAAGATAAAGAAATTCCCCGCGTTCTCGACCGCAAACGAGGCTGCACCAACCTCCTGTGTACCTCGTTTTCCCTATTCTTTTTTCTCCCCTCAGCATCGGGCTACTGAGAAGCCCTTTGCATTATTTAAATTGCTTTCTCCCAATTCCCGTATGTTCCTTAACGCGCGCCCCGCTCGAAACTTTAATTAATTTATACTCCGTGCAATTAAATAATATTTGCATTTGTATGAAGAGGAATTTTAGCACTCTTCGGTATTTGCATGTGAAGAGTTTACCGGGCTTCTGGCATGTTTTTTTTTTGCATTTTGACGAGAAGCAAGTTCCCTTAACGAGGTAGATGTAAATGAGTCACGGTGGAGGGGGAGTCACGGAGAACTGTCGATAGATTCGCTAATTAGAAGAGAAGCGAATATATTTCAGGTATATTGATTATCCAGCCGTTCCGCCCGTTCACGTACGATTTTACTTTTTTTCTCATTCAATTGTGCATAAGCCACGTGCAACAGTGGAAATGCCGTGCAAAGCTTAATTACCAAGAGGAGGTAAATTCCCTAGGATCAAATTATCGATAGCTGAAAAGTAATCAAACACCCCCCCCTGCCCTGCCCACCTCTCTCCCTTGGCTGCGGGTCCTTGTTTGGATCGTGAGTGTAACGAATCGACAGAGTCATCAACGTGACAGGGACTTTTGTCCTCGGGAAGTACCAAAACGGCGATTGGAACCATCCTTCCATCGTTTTCGGAATATCCGATTGTAAAAAGACCTAAAGTTTGTCGGCGAAACGTCACAAACGTGCGAGGACAAGCTCATCGGAACGATTCCCAATGGGCGCTTAATCGGGAGCATCGGAATTCGTCAAGTATGTCAAGATGCTTCGTACGTGTATCGGAACGAGGCTCTAAAATCGGAGTCGATCAAGGATATCTTGTGTACAAACTGAAAAAGACCCACATAAAAAGAAAGACCATTTAGGAAAGTGCACGGACGAGGGGGTGAAGGATACGCGGGACAAATGCTGAAGGTATGATTCTCGTTGTTGCCGTTGATGGTCGGGAGCTGAACTTTTATGCGTCTGGAGACTCATTTAAAAGGCGAATGAGATAATACGAGTGGCTTTTGTAAATGTACGAGGGAAGAGGACGAAAAACTTAGCGAGTCAGTATATACATATTTATGTGTAAATGTACATATATATATATATATATATATATATATATATATATGTGTGTGTGTGTGTGTGTGATAAAAGATTTTATGAAGACATTCGATTCGAGGACGATCCTCACAGTACTGTCCTCACATCCAACATTATCTAAAGACCAATGCCTTTGGAATAACTTTTGGATGAACGTAATCACATATACTGAGATCATTTCACGGACCGTCCTGAACCTAAAACAAACTATTCGTTACGGAAAAAAAAACATCGACGTCCTCAAAAGAGTCAGATGTGCCGATAGCCAAACATTTCGCGTAATACAGCGGACTGAAAAGTATCCTCATATATGTGTGTTGAACAGTGGGTACATAGTAAAAAAAAAAAAAAAAAACAGGCACCGCAGGTAAGAGTGAATAAGAAGAAGGAGAGTAGGCAAAAGTCAGGAGAGGGACGAAGAATCGAGAAGAGATGAGACGATGGGTACCACAAGAGAGTTGGTTGGTTAGGTTCGCCGGATCGTGTGTTGGTCCTCGCTGTTGGTGACCCCCACCCTATATATAAGCCTCAAACGTTCAACCGCATCTTCAGTCTTGATTTCGAACGCCTCACGCTGCTGCGTCGCTATAGATCTCGCGAATACACACCGCCCCGATATATATATATATATATATAATCCTCGAACTCATGTCGAGCGATTTTCTTCATCGATCGTAAACCTCGAGCCACGAACTTTTGCAACGTTCGTTCACAATTGTTTTTCGCCCTCACGTAAGATTGGCGAACGGTGAGCGGATTGTTCGTAAAATGAGTTGGTAGACGGAATATATTAATAAAAGACGAGGATAAGATGAGGCCGATCGGGGCCACCCTCATTCGTGGGAGAATGCGCGGCCGCCAATGGATCGCCGCCTGCATCCTGGTATGTTTGCAACGAAATAATCGCTAAAAGTGTCCCTTCTCTGACAATATCATAACTGAAAATGAACATTATTTTTTAAATTAATGTTAAGATGATTTTCATATTTTAACAATTTTGCGATATTTTACGGAAGTCGTGTTGCCATTCTAAGTGTGTTAATTTAACACAGCTAAAAGTGTCTAGTGGTCAATTTTTACCCATTTACGAGTGTGTCATTTCGGGATTGTCTTCATGGGTTTTGTATTACACACTTGAGGAGATTGGAGCGTTACTCACAATCCAAGATTAAAAATATAATATACTTGTTATTGTCCAGACTGAGTCTTTACGAATTTTTCTGAAATTCTTTTATCACTAAACACCAGCGCTAAAAAGTATATTTAAAGTATGTAATTCTACGTGCGGTTAGATGGGCAAGGCATTCACGCTAAGAGTGACGTAATTTTTTTTGGCTATTTAGCACCAAGATAAACCATTTCTAACAATGGATTAATGTAAACTAAAACTTTGTTAATATTTAGAAGAAAAAAACACCATCCTGCCAATTGAAAACCATATATATTCAATATTGAATCATTAAGGTTTAATAAAAGATTACGAATCTTATTAATATTTTTAATAGTTTTCATCTATTTAATCGGATTAAACATTACGACTCTTTCATAGTAACCATCAATAATGTTATATTTTTTCAAACTGGTAGTAACAGAACAATTTTTTTCTTTTTTACGTAATAAAAGTATAAAAATGCATAATTTTTTCCTTTAATTATATATTTTATGAAAACTTGACATCTAAAGAATACATCCATACCAAGTATGCATTTATTTTTTGAGATTTGTTGGAAAAAAAACTCATAAACCATCATTTCACTCAACTGGGCCACTCCAACCTCCTTAAATGTATTATTTCTATGCATATTTGGTGTATTATTTGATTATTTTTTATACACTGCATTCGTGTTGGTTCAAGGCATCACCGTCTACTAAATGCATCGAATATTTCATAAATCCAAAACAGAATTAAATACTCAACTCAGAATCCTACATTAATGTAGATTAATAACTACCCATTCTCAATCGTCCGGAATTTTTTTTTTTTTGTTCGAAGATAATATTTCGCCTACATATGAAATCGAACCTATAACCTACCTGCCTATACTACGTCACAATGCCCCTACGTTATCGAGTGCTTGCAGCATTTTATCGTTTAATCGCAGATATGTCATAGTAGACGAAAGAAGTTCCTATAATTATTTGTTGCATCACATAAACTATATAAATTAGTTAATATCATTATGATAATGAGAGAGTTTTATCAAATATCATGATATAGATTTCTTTAAATATAACCGATATATATATATACATATGTATATATATAATTCCTCTCTCTCTCTCTCTCCCTCTATATATATATATATCACTTCGTCTGTAAACGTTTTTCCGGTACCTTCAGTCTGTAAACCTGGGTATTTCAAGTCCTGCCGTTTTTTCACCCAGTTAATAAATTTGAAAATTTTTGAACAAAATCATGCTAGTGTTCGAAACATTCAATTTAATATATCAATCATAAAATTATAGGAAAATACATTTTTTCATATATTTTTTGTTAAATAAATTAAGCAACTCGGTAAAAAAGTAGTTTTGGCTCGGACACGAAATACCCGAGTTTCCAGATGGAGTGATATATGTCCGTCTCTCCGTTCACATAAGAACTACTCGATGTGCATATATATATATATATATATATAGACAAGACAGATCTTCGAAGGGTTTTACACGTGAAATAGGGAGGGGGGTTAAGAGAGAGCGAGAGCGAGGGAGAAATATATGTTAACACGATAATGTATTTATAATCATTATATTTAATCGACAAGCCCTGCTCGATTAATTCCATTTAAATAGGTCTTTAGTATCTTAAAATTGACATATCATGTTAGTATCAAGCAGATTAAAATTGACATGTGAATTATAAAATATCTAATGCCGATCCACTTTTTACAAAAACGCACAAAATGTGCTTAATGTTACTGTAACACACATAAATTGTTTAAAATACGTTTGACATCTAGACGTGTAAATGCATACATTGACATGTTTTGCATGTTTTGAATAAGATGACAAGAACGTGTAAAAATTCTTGCGATTCAAGTGTTTGAAAATATACATGAAATATGTTTTCAATTCTCTATAACACACTTAAGTGCGTAGTTTTAAGTTGTGTATGTCGTTTATACGTGTTCATTCCTAAAATAAAATACCTTACTTGTAACAAATAACACACATGAATTTGCAGTGCGGTACTGAAGAATTTTCCACTTTCCGGAAGTGCCCATTTTTTGTCAACGTATTGTATACAGTGTACTTGTAGAACGACAATTGTCATGGTACATTGCAAAAGTCGGGGATAATAATTGACATTTCCGATCGGTACTTGGAACTTGAATAGTTTTCAGGGAAAAAAGGATAATTTTCCCTGCATTTTTTCGTTCTTTTTTCTCCCACGCCAATCGCTGCTAGGAATTTCAATCGTCCTCAAGAAAAAAAAACTATTCGATAATATTGCCCATATTTTTTATTTTTGGCTATTTGTCCTCTGCGTTATTCGGTTAAAATCTTCAGTTTCTTTATGCGCGTGCCAACTCGGATTATGCAAGACCGGACACTCGACACTTATATTAAATTCTGGGATTGTTGATCGAAAGTGAGCGACACGAATATCTGATAAAAATCACCCGTCAAGCATTACGCGAAGATTCTGAAAGGTCAGAACATCTTGGACATGTGTGCTCAATCGCGCGTCGATCAATAATTTTTGTTCGTCCAATCGATATCAAAGGCTCCGCAGTCCAAAGACGATCGCGCCATTCACCGAGCCGTCTTTTGTCTCGTGGGAATCGAATAAGTAGGACAGAAACTCGTTGCCATTGATTGCACTCAAAAAGGACTTTTTTATCGATCTCCAGATATGGTTTTTTTTTCATTGTATTGTTCAATTTAATGATCTTTTAATTGACATTATTCGCATTGTTTTTCAATATCGAACTGCTGGACCGCAAGCGAGAATTATACTATGAAAAATTCAAATTTGATTTAACATTCGCTAAAGTGTGGATTATCGCCGTTGCACGTTCAACATGCTTTCTGCTCGTAATATCCTATCCATTGACCCTCGTCCACGCAATCCGCTCTGCCTCTCTCTTAGTCTCATTGTCAGTCGAGCAAGAGATCGCGCTCTGGGTACGATCTCGCTGTCTATCTCAGGCCATTCATAGAATCGTTGGAATGGCAGAGAGTCTTTTTTGATGCGTGCACCACATTTCATTCATAAATTCCTTTCTCGCGAAGCGCCGTGAGTAAGCGTCGCTTGCTCGGGACAAGAACGTGTTTTTATCGAGCAAAGAAAATAAACGACTTTGTTACATAGGTGTCTGGATAACACCAGAACTACTCCACATTTTTCATTGCCTCACTTGTTCTCTGTAATTCTCGTTGCTTCAATCATCATCCATCAGCGTTATCATACTTGTGCCAATTATCATTTTCATTAATTTTCGATGCATAAAAATTAGCGAGAAACTAACCGCACGTCGGAAATTCTATCCCACGAGAAATATCGTCCCAACTTTTTACGCGGCACACAACAGGACAATCTTGGCTGAATCGTTGAATTGGCTGAAATCGAGGATTTTTAAATAAAAATAATGTGGTCTTATAAAGTTCTGTTGGGCATAAGACCTTTTTTCTGCTAACGGAAAACTGCTTTCGAAAATCGACTGATAACTTCAATATTCAACTAGTAGGTTAAAATCAGGATCCAACCCAAACTATGAGACCTTAATTCTGTTGGGCTCAATCCCTTTTTGTTTGCTAATTCAAAACTGCTTTTGAAAATAGACTGGGCGGATATGAAGACATGTAGAGTATAAATTAATTTTTAAAAATATTTGATTTGTAATAGAAAAGTTATTAGACTAATTTCGTTAAATAATTTTGATATAAAAATTGTAATAATAAGATATAATTCAAATAGAATAAAAATAAATGATAATTAAATCATTCTATCAAAAGTAAATATTAAAAAATAATAAAATGTTTATATTAAAATATAATTTAAACAAAATACAAATAAATAATAATTTTATTAGAATAAAATAAATTGAATCTTAATATTAAAACATTCAACTTGTAAGTTAAAAGCAGGATCAAATACCAGCCCAAAAAAGAGCTTGGTCCACGACCTTGTAGAATACGTTTCATATTACAGCCATATCTTATTAATTCGAATCACGCTCTGCTTCCAAATATAATATCAGGCTTAAAAGTAAAAACAAAAAGACATATGTCCTCGGGTACTTAAAAAAAGCACTTTGTGCAAACACAGCCAAGTATAGACAGACGTGTATGCGTGTCCACCGGGTCACTCGGGAGTACTTATGTACAAGTAAATTCCTAAATGTAATGCAGTATCGAAAATCTCGGGAGAAAAGATTGACAGCTACCGGTCCAAGAGAGCAATCTCTCCCTGTGATCATGCCGACCGTATCTATCGGCTGGTGCAATCCAATTGTAAGCACATTCGCGCTGTACAAATCTCTCTCCCTCAGTGGTTCCTGCGCCGGCTTATGCGAGTCGGCTAAGCGGATTTTAACAGGTGTACAATACGATACCCGGCAACGTATAAGAGAGACACTATGTACCGGGGATGCGTTGTTTAACGCGTTGATACGGTTAGTTGGGTAACGAAGCTCGGCTAATTTGTTCCGGTCGCTGGTCCTCGCGAATTCTTTTTACGCGTGTATGTACACCTGAACAAAAATTACGCAGGCTGCAGATCGCGTTGCATTTTTTTTCTCATTTTCGATGTTAAGGCCTAATATAACGTTAAAAAAATTCATCGTTTTCTTTTTAATTGGCTCAGATGATGTATAAACATCCCAAGAATTATATGCAAAAGTTATTTCAGGTTGAGAACATTTTTCAGAAATATTTCGCCGATGGTCTTAAGGAAGTTGGAGTAGTCCAGTTGAGTCAAATGACGGTTCATGCGTTTTTTTTTCTCAATAAAACTCAAAAAAATGCTTACGAGGTATAGATTTATTCTGTAGAAGATGAATTTTCATAAAATATATTATTAAAGGGCAAAATTATGCACTTTTATACTATTGTTACGTGAGAAAGAAAAAATTTTGTCTTACTAGCAACTTGAAAAACTATAACATTATTGATTATTATGAAAAAGTCGTAATCTTTCATTAGTTTAAAAGAATTAAAAATATTAAACATTTTAAAAGATTAAAAACATTCGTAATCTTTTATCAAACCTTGATGGTTCAATATAGAATATATATGGTTGTCGATGGGCAAGATGAATTTTTTTTCTTCTAAATGTTGACAAAGGTTTAGTTTGCTTTAATTCATTGTTCGAAGTGGTTTATCTTGGTGTTAAGGAGCTGTAAAATTTATGTCAACCGTAACGTGAACGTCTTGCCCATTTAACCGCACGTAAAATTACATAAATTCAACTATTTTTTAGCTCGGGTATTTTGTGGTGAAAAAAATTTCGAAAAATCCGTGAAGACTCAGTATAGTCTGGGCCATAAAATGTATATATATATTTTTTAATTCTTGGATTGTGGGTAATGCTCCAACCTCCTTAAAACTTTAAACGCAGTTTTCTTGAAACCTTGGTTTCAAAATCGGACGAAATCGTACCTCCTAAAATATTCACCCTGTTGACTATAAAATTTCAACTGTAGCTTCTCAGATAGATTTTCTAACGAAGTATACACGAGTTTCACGATCGATTGACAATTGCGGTGTTTATAAACAAATTAAGGCCGTTTTTATAGTCGAAATGGTTCTAAATTTGTAAAAATCAATATTTTATAATAATCTTGTATACTTCGCTAGCAAAATTGTGTAAATTACGGAAAATTTTCATTTTTTTTGTTCTACATGCTCATGCGCGCCTCCGACGGGTCCGCTCGTGGAAGCGCCTAACAAAAAAGGCGCTCTCTTTATTCCGGCCACTAGGACGAAATTTAGTATTTTTTTTTTTTGGAAAACAAAAAATTGCCTTCAGTACCAACAGATGTGTAAAACAAACCATCCAAACCTCACGATGATTGTTTAGTTAGTATTTTCGATAAAAAAATCCCCAAAAAAAGCCTTGTTTTCCAATAATCCAAAAGGATATAAGGCCTTCAATACTTCTGCGCAGCTCCGATAGGTGTGCAACCTTATCGGAGAATGGACTTTATCCACGGAGGAGAAACATGCCTTTGAAGACTTTCGACCTTTACTCATAATTATTTTATCCATCTGATTGGTCATTAAACCTCAATGATTCAAACAATACCTCCAGATAAATGTGAACATATTTATGTGTAAAAACATTTCAAGGATCTTCACAAAATCGAGGATTTGGTGAAAAAAAAAATACTCAAGGCCCCAAAATAGACGTAACAGCCTTTTTGTGCAAACCTGCAATTTGTTCAGGTATCGCGTGCGAACGCGTGAAAAACGATTTTTATCGAGGCGACAAAAGTGTGTCAGCGAAACGGAATTGACCCGGCGCGATGACATCCCCCCGCAACGAAAAAACGATCTGTGAAGCGCAAGCGAAAAGGGGCAAGGGGAACAATCAACGGTGCAAGAGCACGAACGTTGTGCCGCGTCGTCTTTACGAGTACCCTCGGGCTACCGTAAAAAATCCAGTTGTGTGTGTCGTCTCTGCACGCTGTTGCTCTTTGAGAGCGTCTTTCGTGGATTACACAACGTTACGTGCATCATGTACATATTGGCCTACATGTGCGCGTGTGTATGTGTGCCGGCTCTTTGGTGGACTTTCACTACGAAAAATGATGCGTTCGCTGCGTGGCATCCTCCTCCTCCTCCTCCTCCTCCACCTACTTCGGGTCTCTTATTTTATACTTTTTTTTTCTTCCTTAGCTCCATCGATCCTCGTCCTCTTCTTTCTCACTCGAATGAGACGTGTACAAGACTTTTGCAATCAGACCGAGCGACGAGGATTAAAAATTTGCCTTCCGGGCAAATTCTCTTTCGGTTGAGCTCGTGTACACTCGTATTGTACCTTTGTAGGATGAACGACAAGAAAAAATGATCCAACGAAGCAACGAAATAGAGTAATCATGCCGTTTACTTGTAACAATGCATTGGACAATCGTTAAATTCATCCAGTTTATTATTATGTTGAAGAACTATCGAACGAATGAATTGGTCGTTTTTTCAAACACGTGAATATAAAACGATGTAGGATGAGCGCAAGAATAAAGACGTTTTCGTATTCCACGTGTGAAGGAGGATTGAATTCCATCGCAAATTAATGCCGTGTGGTCGGGGATACTGAACAGCCTGTCGTTGAAGGAGCACTAATAGAACGCGTGACAAAGTCGCGACATGAGAAAAAAGAAAATAAAAAACAGATATTCACGTCCCCGATGGAAAACAAAACGTGCGCGTGAATGAATGAGACATCGGTGTGGAACGTATATAGACGTACGAATGAATAATTAATTTTAGCATCCTTTATCGACACTGTCGATCAAACACCTGTATGCCTATAAATATGCCAACGGATTCACGAAGACAGCCAGTTTGTAAAAGGACGTAAGTCGTAACGTCTGGTAAGGAGAATTAATTCGATTCACGGCATTTTGTTTGCTCACATTCATTTTATTTGTGTACACATCCACGCGTATATATCAAAATATATGGATGCATACTACACTGCATCGTTGCTCATCCACAGCCCTGCATAAATTCATTGACGAATACTTCAGGCGGCAATTCCGTTATTCACGTCGCTGTTCTTCGAGAAGGTCGCCCATTAACACGTGTCTATCATCAAAATTTTTTGCGTCGAGTGTATTGGCGAGTGAATAACGCGCGGGCAAAATCAATAGTCCGATCAGATTTTCTTCTCCCGTCTTTATCATTTTATCCCTTCTTCCCTCCGTACGTACGGGAGGTATAGGAGTAAGCCGATGCAATTGCCGTTGATACAAATGAACAATGTACGATACCGAAACGCATCATGATTTTGGCACGTAGCGTTGTTTTTTTTTCGACTGGAATAACCGGATTATGAGTCAGCGACGACCATCATCGAGACTCTTCTTTGGTATCAAAACCGGACGAAAATAATATTCGTCCTCATGCCCGAGGTGACTATGCATCGTCCGATTGTGGCAAATTTCAGAATAATCAACTTACACGATGAGACACACACTGAGTTGTATTACGACTTCTTCATGTCATAATACAACATTTCCATCTTGAAACTAAATATCAATGAACTGCCAAAATCACCCACGACACAAGATTTTCTATTGGATTTATTTTGTAGAAACTGATAAGTTTTATAATCACGATAATTACGAAGAGTTCATTATGAGTTCACGATAGGGCATAAAAGTTCGATGATTGATTGAGCGTGACCTTTATTCACGCTTAAAGATATTAATGCGCGAGTGTCTGGACATACGTGTTTCATCGCTGGTTCTTAAACGATCGGCAACTCGGGAGACAATATAGCAACGGCTCATTTGATTTTAGTACGCGGCTGATGCTGCACTGCCTTAGATATAGTCGTCACTATTTGCGAACTATTACACCGCTCGTTCTCTCATAATATAAGATCTTCTATAATTTATTATTCCTCCGGTAGTGTATAAATTTAAAGGAATGGAATTCACACGAAAGAAAAGATTTCGTGCGGAATATTGATTCAGCAAGAAACAAGGAGTGCAGTAATTTTCGAACGACCATCATTAAGATATGGCACTAACGAAATACATCGAAATATCTGAAATTAGTATGACGCTGTAATAATTGCCGATAAATTATTCAGGCCTAGCTCGCGTATTGAAAAAAAAATGGGCATTGTTGAGGATATATTCCATTTGGACAAAGATCTACGCACAGTCAGAGATTATTCGAAGATTATTTGATAATATTCCATGTAAAATTGAGGTATTTCTTTCGCGGAGGGCCATATTTTATGGGCGCACACGCCAGAGCCCTTTTGAATTATTAGTAGATTACAGTTTATAGCAAACATCTAGAGTTATTTAATATATGAATTATTAGATAGAATCGTGGCCAGCATGTCATGCCCATAAAGTGTTGCATAATTTAGACGAATTTTAAAGTCCTAATTTTTGTTAAAAGTTCGGTAACTTGTCTTCAAATTTTACCACTGGCATGAATTTTTACATAATTCTCAGCGAAAATCAGTTAATTGTTAAATATTCAGGTTCGTAAAAAAAAATACCTTAAATCCTACAATAAACTAACACACATAATTTACATATCGATAGACTCTGATTGAATATGACAATCGACGATTTGCCTCTTCTCGTATGGCTGCAAACCGTCTCTCAGGTATCATTAGTTACATGAGCATGATTTATACGGGTCTTAAGTACACGAACCAGGCTTAAGGAGGATTGATACGTCGGCGAGGATTCATTGTCTGAAGATAGAAACGTGCAAGGTGGGGAGGAAGATGCAAGAATATACGAGTTCGCGTTAGCTATACGTTCAACTTTCCTTCTCGCGATATGTCCGATCCGTACGGCATTACAATTCTCTGTGTCAGGCTTAACTGCGGCAGCAGGCGTCTCGCCGAAGCAATAAACTTTACCGAGCTCCGTCAATACGTAACCGTGACGAAATATGTAGATGTATCGGCGCTACCTTAGTGCTCTGTAATCGTGAACGCAATTCAATGTCCTCTGCTTGAATATTGTATTTCTCGCAATTTAAATGTGTTCGAGCCTGCATCCCAAAATTTCATGCAAATTACCGAGGAATACAAAAATTCCATCTTACAAGCACGCAGAAATAAGCAATACTCATCGCCAAATTTATTAACACAACTTCCATATTTCCAAATTGAAATTCAAACATAAATTCGAATTTCTCCATAACAGCTCTCGGAGGTTGGAATCAAGTTTGTACGTTTACGACGATAATCTCCCTCTTTTATCGGCGATCGGTTTCTTATTATAATCATACGATTCGGCGCCACCGATGGAGGAAGTCGTAAAACTTTCTGCTGCCGTATCGAATTTCTAAGTCTTCGAAAAAAAAAAAAAATACATGAGCTCATCGGAAATTTCGATGATAAATATTCCTAGCATGCTGTAATCGGTATATCGTCATTAGCAAGGCCTTTCTATGATCGCGAACACACGGAGATACCGGGATGACACTTTCTCTGTCCCGTGGGTGGCACCCAGAGAGGAACGAACGAAGAATACTATTCGTCCAATATAGCGAGTGCTATTGCCTTACAGACATTATATGTGGGCACACGTGCCAGAGAGAATGAATCGTTTATAACGATTTCTGAACAAGATAACATCCTTTGAAACATTTCCTCAAACCTACTAGTGTTCGTCAATGTAAAAGATTAATCTTTGAGATTGCAAGCTTTTTGGACCGTAAAATGGCACATCATGATATCGTAGTCGAAATATCACATGACCAAATATCACGAACTAAAATTCATATAAATAAATGCAACTACGACCAAATTTCACACGACAATTTGAGAGCCATGATATATTGCTACGGATATTTTCACGCAAGAATAAGAGATGCATATATATATATGCGTGTGAGAGGAATGACATTTTATATTAATAAAAATATTAATTGGGAAAATTAGTTATCTCATTGGGCCACTATATCCTTGATGTACATTTGAGAGTTTCATCGTTGTTAAGCCTGCATAACATTCTTTAAAATAAATTTACTTTTTTTCATCAAGTTATTCAGCAATATAGATCGTAACATTTTCTCGGGTTTTTTATCTCGTGATAATTTGTCGTAGAACTATATTTATTACTACATTATTATACGATTGTTAACATTTAACAATAGTAACAATAATAACAATAGTTAACATTTTTGTTCGATAAATGCAAAAATTAGATTTCCGTACATTGTTGACGATCTTAAACGAAATTGAAAAGTATCAGGGCAAATAAACGGCAAACTCGTATCGGGAGGTTAAAATACAGTGCCGTAAGCATCCTATAAAAAAAAACAAATTCGCTCCTACCCTTCTTTTGTCTCGCCAAAAACAAACAATACATACATAATAGTTGTCTACTAACGAGAAAAATTTTAAATAAGAAATGTCAAGGAGAATGAATGTATTCGATGAATCGTGTCTCGATCGTGACACACTTCGACAGTCAGAAACAACAGGATGTCGAAAATTCGCTCAAAAAGATGCGTCATGGGATCAATGCTGCTTGTAATGGAATGCGTGAAAAATCAAATACCCGTGATGGAGATTTTATGAAATTTGTGGACCTAGTCGAACATGCATGTTTCCTACTATCATTTTAAACAATTGCTTATCCAACGAAATAGATCAGGCGAATTTTCTTTTGCCATTTTTACTTACACAATCGTATATCAAGAGGCGCGGCCACGCCGTGAAGTCAAGTAATTAAAAAGAATTTCTATTTATACGTATATATACTTCGATAAATTTACGACCGTGAATAATCGCCAAATTTAATGTCACAGATGATTTATTTTTTACGACTACGCGAAAGTCCATTACGTATCATAATAATTTAACCGACTGATGAGAGTTAAACAATATTAATACCTTCACTATCGCATTAAATAACAAATAGCTAATTCCGTTATGCTAATCCCCCCGGGTAGTTTTCAGAATTAACTTTGCGAAGTCTCGTGATGAAATTGCCGCAACCGAATTCGTATACTTTAACGAAAGCAACGAAATTAATGTATACATAAGAGAGACATTCGAAGAGAATGTGTTTACAAGGTTTTTACACCAAATGTGTACATCGAATTCTATACAAACTGCATTCGTAAATAAGCATATAGGAAACCATGTATCTACATAGTGTTTAATGATTACGATAATGTCGTTGAGGCCATATAATAATCAGAACGGAGATAAATATAGGATGACGAAAGAAAATTTTGCACATGTACTTTTCTTACAGGTGCTTACAGAACTTATTCTACAAGTTGCGCAGGCGCAGACGAGCAGAGACGGCAACGAAATAATACTGGACATCAGTGATGAACAAAAATCGCAATACCTGAACCAAAACTTTGAAACGAGTAAGTAACGCATCGTTGATATTTTTATGCTAAATATAACTCGCACGTGAATGTATTAAATGAATCAATTTATAAACAGATACATACAATTATGGGTATGAGGTGCAACCGAATGGACAGTTTCACCATGAAGTTCACGGCCCTGATGGTGTCACGTACGGGTGTTACGGTTACGTTGATCCATTCGGAAAACTTGCTGCAACGTTTTATATAAGTGATGGGTGGGGATATCGCGTGGTGCACCCAGGCGACAATGTAGAGATATTCCTCCACAAACATGAGCACCACGACGAACACGATAAAAGCGAAGAACATAATCATGATCACGACCATCATGGAATTCTAACCGCATGGAAAGACTTATACTTTCCACCGGTGTGTGGGCAATTTGAAGGCACTGTCACGAAACCAACTATGACCGCACCAATCAAACCTGGACGTAAGTAATTTATGTGTTTTTCCTTCGAATGATTTTTACACTGAATTCATACTCAACGAATAATCCATGAGTGCGGCAGAATTAAATAAAATAGCCAATCTTCGAATTTATACGAGGCGACAACCACTTTGCAAACTACTTTAATTGTTTATAAAAGAGAATTGTGAATTTTTTCGAGATGTCAATAGTCGAAGATGAAATTGATCGGCGGCATTTCAACGACAGCAATGCATAGTGCTGCATTAAATCAATTAAGTAAACATGCTTTGAATTTGTTCGAAGAACCTGGAAGCAGCGTGCCAGGTGAAACTCCGCAACCAAAACCAACCGAGCAGTATCCAAGTATTTCCGGTCAACCCGAAACCTCGATACAGGGAAGCCAACTTGGGACGCCCGATAGTTCTTATCCCGGATATCCTAATCAACCTGATCGTCCTGGACATCCCAGTAAGCCAAGTAGACCCGGACACCCGGGAAAGCCGGGTCGACCTGGGTACCCAGGAACACCTGTGCAACCAGGATATCCGGGAACACCTGGTAAGCCAGGATATCCTGGGACACCAGTACAACCAGGATATCCGGGAACACCGGCGGCACCAGGGCATCCTGGGACCCCCGAAATACCGGGAGAGCCAGGCATACCAGGACACCCGGGAACACCTGCTCAACCAGGACACCCAGACACACCTGCAATACCAGGGCAACCGGGTACCCCTGCAAAACCGGGGCATCCGGACACACCTGCCCAACCGGGATATCCTGGAACACCGGCACAACCAGGTTATCCGGGTACCCCAGCAGTACCAGGGCATCCTGGCACCTCAGGAATACCAGGACGTCCAGGAACGCCGGGTCAGCCAGGGCACCCAGGCACACCTGCCGAACCGGGATATCCTGGGACACCGGCACAACCAGGTTATCCGGGGACACCAGCAGTACCAGGGCATCCTGGCACCCCAGGAATACCAGGACGGCCAGGGACGCCGGGTCAACCAGGGCACCCAGGCACACCTGAAATACCAGGGCATCCGGGCACACCTGCCGAACCGGAATATCCTGGGACACCAGCAGTACCAGGGCATCCTGGCACCCCAGGAACACCAGGACGTCCAGGGACCCCGGCTCAACCAGGGCACCCAGGCACACCTGGAATACCGGGGCATCCGGGCACACCTGCCCAACCTGGATATCCGGGGACACCCGCACAACCAGGTTATCCAGGAACACCAGCAGTACCAGGGCATCCTGGCACCCCAGGAAGACCAGGACGTCCAGGGACGCCGGGTCAATCAGGGCACCCAGGCACACCAACAATACCGGGGCATCCAGGTACACCTGCACAACCGGGATATCCTGGGACACCGGCACAACCAGGTTATCCGGGGACTCCAGCGGTACCAGGGCATCCGGGCACTCCAGGAACACCAGGACGTCCAGGGACGCCTGCTCAACCAGGACAACCAGGCAAACCTGCAATACCAGGACATCCGGGCACACCTGGCCACCCGGGATATCCTGGAACACCGGCACAACCAGGTTATCCGGGGACACCAGCAGTACCAGGGCATCCTGGCACCCCAGGAAGGCCAGGACACCCAGGCACACCAGCAATACCAGGGCATCCGGGCATACCTGCCCAGCCGGGATATCCTGGGACACCGGCACAACCAGGTTATCCAGGAACACCAACAGTACCAGGGCATCCTGGCACCCCAGGAAGACCAGGACGTCCAGGGACGCCGGGTCAACCAGGACACCCAGGCACACCTGAAATACCGGGGCATCCGGGCACACCTGCCCAACCGGGATATCCTGGGACACCGGCACAACCAGGTTATCCAGGAACACCAGCAGTACCAGGGCATCCGGGCACTCCAGGAACACCAGGAAGTCCAGGGACGCCTGCTCAACCAGGACAACCAGGCAAACCTGCAATACCAGGACATCCGGGCACACCTGGCCACCCGGGATATCCTGGAACACCGGCACAACCAGGTTATCCGGGGACCCCAGCAGTACCAGGGCATCCTGGCACCCCAGGAAGACCAGGACGTCCAGGGACGCCGGGTCAATCAGGGCACCCAGGCACACCAACAATACCGGGGCATCCGGGTACACCTGCACAACCGGGATATCCTGGGGCACCGGCACAACCAGGTTATCCAGGAACACCAGCAGTACCAGGGCATCCTGGCACCCCAGGAACACCAGGGCGTCCAGGGACGCCGGCTCAACCAGGGCACCCAGGCACACCTGGAATACCGGGGCATCCGGGCACACCTGCCCAACCTGGATATCCTGGGACACCGGCACAACCAGGTTATCCAGGAACACCAGCAGTACCAGGGCATCCTGGCACCCCAGGAAAACCAGCCGGTCCAGGGACACCGGGTCAACCAGGGCACCCAGGCACACCAGTAATACCGGGGCATCCGGACATACCTGCCCAGCCGGGATATCCCGGGACACCGGCACAACCAGGTTATCCGGGGACTCCAGCGGTACCAGGGCATCCGGGCACTCCAGGAACACCAGGACATCCAGGGACGCCTGCTCAACCAGGACAACCAGGCAAACCTGCAATACCAGGACATCCGGGCACACCTGGCCACCCGGGATATCCTGGAACACCGGCCCAACCAGGTTATCCGGGGACACCAGCAGTACCAGGGCATCCTGGCACCCCAGGAAGGCCAGGACATCCAGGGACGCCGGGTCAACCAGGGCACCCAGGCACACCAGCAATACCGGGGCATCCGGGCATACCTGCTCAGCCGGGATATCCTGGGACACCGGCACAACCAGGTTATCCGGGGACTCCAGCGGTACCAGGGCATCCGGGCACTCCAGGAACACCAGGAAGTCCAGGGACGCCTGCTCGACCAGGACAACCAGGCAAACCTGCAATACCAGGACATCCGGGCACACCTGGCCACCCGGGATATCCTGGAACACCGGCACAACCGGGTTATCCGGGGACCCCAGCAGTACCAGGGCATCCTGGCACCCCAGAAAGGCCAGGACATCCAGGGACGCCGGCTCATCCAGGGCACCCAGGCACACCTGGACAACCGGGGCATCCGGGTACACCTGCCCAACCGGGATATCCTGGGACACCGGCACAACCAGATTATCCAGGGACACCAGCGTTACCAGGGCATCCGGCAACCCCAGGAACACCAGAACGTCCAGGGACGCCGGCTCAACCAGGGCACCCAGGCACACCTGGGATACCGGAGCATCCGGGTACACCTGCCCAACCGGGATATCCTGAGTCACCGGCACAACCAGGTTATCCAGGAAAACCAGCAGTACCAGGGCATCCTGGCACCCCAGGAAGACCAGGACGTCCAGGGACGCCGGGTCTACCAGGACAACCAGGCAAACCTGCGATACCAGGCCATCCGGGCACACCGAGCCAGCCGGGATATCCTGGGACACCTGCTCAACCAGGATACCCAGGCACTCCGGCTAAGCCAGGATATCCGGGGACGCCTGCAGTACCGGAGCAACCAGGCACACCGGCTCAACCAGGACATCCTGGGACACCAGCACAGCCAGGGTATCCGGGAACACCAGCGGTACCAGGGCACCCTGGGACTCCCACAAGACCGGGGAAACCGGGGACGCCTGCTCGACCAGGATACCCAGGCACACCTGCGATTCCGGGACATCCGGGAACACCTGCTCAACCAGGCCTTCCAGGCACACCGGCTCAACCGGGATATCCAGGAACCCCGGCCACACCAGGACGTCCAGGGACGCCCGCTCAACCAGGACATCCAGGGACCCCCGCGGTACCTGGGAAACCAGGGACTCCTGCAATACCAGGACATCCGGGAACGCCTTCAGTACCGGGACATCCCGGAACTCCTGCACAACCAGGATATCCGGGAACACCAGCTCAACCCGGTTATCCAGGAACGCCTGCTCAACCGGGACATCCGGGATCTCCCACAATACCGGGATATCCAGGAACACCGTCTGAACCAGAGCAACCAGGAGTACCTGGTACACCAGGGCATCCTGGTGCTTCCACTGAGCCAGGGTATCCCGGAATACCTAGTGAACTGGTTGAACCGGGTCACCCAGGGACGCCCATTCAACCTGGATATCCGGGAACACCAGCGATACCGGGAAAACCAGGTACCCCAGGAATACCAGGATATCCCGGAACGCCAGCTCAGCCAGGATATCCAGGCACACCTTCCCAACCAGGATACCCTGGGATACCTGCCCAGCCAGGATACCCTGGGACACCTGCTCAACCAGGACACCCAGGCATTCCTGCGATACCAGGACATCCTGGAATTCCTGCACAACCGGGATATCCGGGAACTCCTGCTCAACCAGAATATCCTGGGTCGCCAGCTCAGCCCGGATATCCGGGATCGCCAGCTCAGCCTGGATATCCGGGATCGCCAGCTCAGCCCGGATATCCGGGATCGCCAGCTCAGCCCGGATATCCAGGATCGCCAGCTCAACCGGGATATCCTGGAACACCAGCGAAGCCAGGTTATCCGGAAACTCCTGCTCAACCCGGGTATCCAGGATCACCGGGTCAACCAGGATATCCGGGAACGCCTGCTCAACCAGAATATCCTGGGTCGCCAGCTCAGCCCGGATATCCGGGATCGCCAGCTCAGCCTGGATATCCGGGATCGCCAGCTCAGCCCGGATATCCGGGATCGCCAGCACAGCCCGGATATCCGGGATCGCCAGCTCAGCCCGGATATCCAGGATCGCCAGCTCAACCGGGATATCCTGGAACACCAGCGAAGCCAGGTTATCCGGAAACTCCTGCTCAACCCGGGTATCCAGGATCACCGGGTCAACCAGGATATCCGGGAACGCCTGCTCGACCAGGGTATCCAGGCACGCCTGCTCAACCAGGATATCCAGGCACTCCAGCAGTACCGGGGCATCCAGGAGCTCCTGCTCAACCAGGATATCCGGGATCACCAGGTCAACCAGGGTATCCAGGTACACCGGCTCAACCAGGATATCCGGGAACTCCTGCTAAACCGGGGCATCCAGGAGCTCCGGGTCAACCCGGATATCCGGGATCACCGGGTCAACCAGAATATCCAGGTACACCTGATGTACCAGGACAGCCTCAAAAACCAGATCACACAGAAAAGCCATCCAAACCAGGCCATCCAAATAAGCCTGCGAAACCCGGTCGGCCTGGAAGGCCACCTAAACCTGGTCATCCGGGAAGGCCGCCAAAACCAGGACGTCCGGATAAGCCCTCAAAACCGGGACGTCCGGAAAGACCCCCAAAGCCGGATTATCCGGGAATACCTACCAAGCCAGAACATCCAGAAACTTCTACGGAACCAGGGGAAGAAGGAACAACCGAATTACCAGATCACCCTACGACTATGAACCCAGAAAATACAGAAAGGCCACTGAAGCCGGAACATCCGGGGCGGCCTCCAAAACCTACCCGTCCAGGAAGGCCACCAAAGCCAGGTCATCCCGGAAGGCCTCCAAGACCAGGACACCCTGCGAAACCCCCAAAACCAGGACATCCAGCAAGACCACCCAAACCCGGACACCCGGGAGCATCTCAACCAGGATATCCGGAAGCGTCTAACCAGCCAGGACATCCAGGAACGCCCGCTCAAGCAGGATATCCAGGATCTCCAACTCAGCCCGGATATCCGGGTACACCTGCAATACCGGGGCATCCTGAAACGCCTGCACATCCGGGCTATCCGGAAACGCCGACGCAACCCGGGTACCCAGGTCATCCGGGTTATCCGGGAACACCAGCGAAGCCAGGGCATCCGGGGACGCCTGCGCAACCGGGATATCCAGGAACGCCGGCGCAAACGGGACATCCGGAAACTCCTGCTGAACCAGCATATCCAGGATCACCAGCTCAACCCGGATATCCAGGCACGCCAGCTAAACCGGGACATCCAGAAATGCCGTCACAACCTGGACATCCAGGTACACCCATGCAACCGGGATCTCCTGGAACACCAGCAATGCCGGGGCATCCAGGATATCCAGGGACACCCGCAACACCGGGATATCCTGGAACGCCCGCACAACCGGGGCGTCCGGGAACGCCTGCAGCACCAGAGCATCCAGGGTCTCCCGCAATACCTGGACAACCAGGGACCCCAGGAGTACCAGGCCGTCCAGGAAGGCCTGCTCAACCAGGGACCCCAGGAATACCAGGCCGTCCAGGAACGCCTGCTCAACCAGGACACCCAGGCATCCCTGCTCAACCCGGATACCCAGGCACACCTGCAATACCGGGGCATCCTGGGACTCCTGCGCAACCGGGATATCCGGGAACACCAGCTCAACCGGGTTATCCAGGAACGCCTGCACAACCAGGGCATCCAGGCACGCCGGCTCAACCGGGATATCCGGGAAGCCCTGCTAAACCAGGATACCCCGGAACTCCCGCAATGCCCGGATATCCAGGAACACCATCTGAACCGGAGCAGCCAGGAGTACCTGGTATACCAGGGCATCCCAGTACACCTGCTGAGCCAGAGTATCCCGGAATACCTAGCGAACTGGGTGAACCAAGTCACCCAGGAATACCCGCTCAAACCGGATTTCCGGGAACTCCTGCGAAACCGGGACATCCCGGAAGTTCTCCACATCCAGGATATCCGGGAACACCAGCAACACCAGGGCATCCGGGAACACCTGCTGAACCGGGATATCCAGGAACACCTGCGAAACCGGGCCATCCTGGAACACCAGCAACGCCGGGGCATCCGGGATATCCAGGAACACCAACCAGACCGGGACATCCTGGGACGCCTGCACAACCAGGACATCCTGGAACTCCTCCACATCCGGGATATCCAGGAACACCTGCTCAACCTGGATATCCGGGAACACCCGCACAACCGGGGCATCCAGGAACACCTGCGACACCGGAGCATCCAGGATATCCAGGAACGCCAGCAAAACCAGGACATCCGGGATATCCAGGAACACCAGCCCAACCTGGGTATCCCGGAACACCCGCACAACCAGGGCATCCGGGAACACCTGCGACGCCGGGGCATCCGGGATATCCAGGAACACCAGCAATACCAGGACATCCGGGATATCCAGGAACACCAGCCCAACCTGGATATCCCGGAACACCCGCGCAGCCAGGTCACCCGGGAACGCCTGCAACACCGGGACACCCAGGAACACCTGCAATACCGGGATATCCCGGAACACCTCCGCAACCAGGGCATCCGGGAACACCCACCAAACCAGGGCATCCTGGTACGCCTGCTGAATCCGGATACCCGGGAACACCTGCTCAACCAGGATATCCGGGAACTCCTGCACAGCCAGGATATCCAGGAACCCCAGCCCAGCCCGGATATCCAGGAATACCTGCGCACCCAGGACGTCCTGGAACCCCTGCGACGCCGGGGCATCCTGGATATCCAGGAATACCAGCAACACCAGGGCATCCAGGATATCCCGCAACACCAGGAATACCCGGACATCCCGGAACGCCGGCGCAGCCAGGATACCCAGGGTTCCCAGCCCAACCCGGGTATCCAGGAACACCCGCGCACCCAGGATATCCAGGCTCCCCAGCCCAACCCGGGTATCCAGAAACACCCGAGCAACCAGGTCACCCGGGAACACCAGCGCACCCAGGATATCCAGGGTCCCCAGGCCAACCCGGGTATCCAGGAACACCCGCACAACCAGGTTACCCTGGAACGCCTGCGACACCGGGACATCCGGGAACACCTGCAATACCGGGACGGCCGGGAACTCCTGCAATACCCGGACGACCGGGAAAACCTGCAATACCAGGACGCCCAGGAACTCCTGCAATACCAGGCCGTCCAGGAACCCCCGCCATACCAGGACGTCCAGGAACTCCTGCAATACCAGGACGGCCGGGAACTCCCGCAATACCAGGACGTCCAGGAACTCCTGCAATACCAGGCCATCCAGGAACTCCTGAAGTACCCGGGCATCCTGGAACGCCAGCTCAACCGGGTTATCCTGAACAACATCCAGTACCAATTTGTCCTGCATCTCCTTGTACGGCCAATAAACCCGGCACTTCAGGTTCGGGCTATCCTGGAGCACCAGAAGGCCCAGTCGGAGGAACAGGACCAACGGGCACTTATCCCGGTTACCCCGAAGCTCCAGAAGGCCCAGTCGGAGGAACAGGACCACCTGGTGTTTATCCTGGTTACCCCGGAGCTCCCGAAGGACCAGATGGTCCTGTTGGGGGGATTGGTCCTGTCGGTGGTATAGGCGGTGTAGGTGGCGTGGGTGGCATAGGTGGTGTTGGTGGAGTTGGACCCGATGGACCTGATGGCCCATGGCCAACTGGATCACCTGGACCAAATGGACCATGGCCAGGCGATCCCGGTTACGTCTCCAATGGTCGATCTCCACATCGACAATTGTTTAATTCTGAATATACAAATAGACAATATTCTCCGGTGTCAGCAGGATCTTCAATTCGGTCAAAGCAACCAGAAAAGTATATAGTCCGAAGTCAGAAACAAGTCGGATATACTGCGAACGCCGATTCGCCCGACCACAGTGAATATACGCATTCTATACTGGATGCGTCAAAAAATATTTCGAGGACGAATCCACACCGATACGATGTTCATCAAACCAAATACGAACAAACAGGCCGTAATCAAGAAGATTTCAGTGACACAGAGAAACAGCTGAAAGAATTGAAGCATTCTTACCAAAATAGGAAAGAAAAAATTGGACGAATGGAAGAAAAATATTCCCCAGAATTCACTCGAAACAAATACTACAAAAATGATGGAGATCGTAATCTTAAAAAAAATAAGGAGGCTACAGCGAGTAAAGAGATTTCATCTGTGGATGTCTCTACGGAAACCGATTATCAAGCTATTGCAAGAATGAATAAACAGCGGAACGATTCTAGTGTCGTTGTTCCTCAGAGTCGACCTGACTCTTTTAAAAACGCAAGTCATGGAGAGCTGCGCCTTTCTGACGCCGAGAGTCCGCATAATACGAAAACGTCTGCGCGCCTGCCGGAACGGCCCCCGGAAAACCCATTATCAGATGTCGAACACGTAAAAAAACCTACTGGCGTAACACCCGTACCAAATCTTGGCTTCACGGCGATCGGAGTTCATCCACCTGGTCCTATAAATATAAAACCTATTCCGCTTCCGGTTGGTCCTGATCCAGAAACATGTCCCTGCGTTCTAGTCGAGAGCAACAACATAACGCAGACTCACACTGGTCCCCCACAGCCTTCTATTGTTACCGGCCAACTTGGATTTATTCCTGTAATTTTTGTACCTTACTGCCCTGGTGGAAAATCTCATAGCGAAAACATGATGAGGGCAATGTTCCCTTCTGCAACACCGGTCCCATACGAGTGCAGCATCTGCAGTCAATTGAAATCTTCTGTTAGAAACCAATTCCTGGATATCAATAATCTCGGTAATGTTGAGCAGATCAAGCAAATTCTCGGACAAGCCAATCTCGGGTTTTTAAATATTCCAATACAATAAAAGAAATGCACAGCCGCGATAAGGGCACAGACGTGAACAATAATAGAGATTCTAATTATTTTTTGGACGAACGAACACCCGCGTCTATTGAATCAATGTCCTCCAACCCGCAGCCATTGGCGATTCTAGGATGACCGATTAATCAAGTGGTTCAATGCCAGTGTTATCTCACACCGGATCATGTACATATTTTTGAATGTGAGCTGCCAAATGACTTCGAGATTTTATTTTAGTTTCAGCGCGAGTGTTTTTTTGCCGCGGTCGGTAACTCAGGGCCAAACATTAATCTTTTTATATATGATTACGACGGCATTGCTCTTAAGAAGTTGGACCATACATTGCACTTCGTGTTATCTTAATTCTTAACACCAATATCAGAATCGATATAAAGTATGATCATCGACGATCATCTCTTCATGCCTTACCACACTTCATATTAAACATGTGTAACGTTAAATTAATCATACATCGCATTTTCAAAGTACGTATATCAATTATGTGAGCCATGGAATAGCGAATGAACTATTTACCGTTTAAGATTGTACATATCAAAACTGACATAAATACATATGATATATGTTTATATGTGTAATGTTTTTTCTCGTTTTATTTCTAATCCCTAAACTTGCAGTATCCGTTATATATTCTTGCGTGTGCAGATGCGCCGTGTTGAGTGAGTTTCCATTTTATTGCTAATTACGTCAATAAATAAGATCATCGTTATCCCATTACGTTTAATATAATATCGATGTATACAAAAAAATAGCGTAAAGTTAAAAGTGAAATCAACATTGAGGGTTTACAAAAACAGATTGCGCGATAATGATCAAGAGTCTCAGGGATCACGAATAGGAAGAGAGTCGAAGGGGTGGTAAGTGCGATGTCGTACAATAACGTTGATCTAAGAATAGCCCCGGTAGCCTGAAGGATAGCCTGCGGAACCGCTATAAGAGCCATATCCATTCCCACGATAGGCATACGGATACGTTGATGCTCCATAACCAGAACTTCCGTAACTCCCGTAGCCACTACCAGCGATACTGCCATAACCAGTACCCGCGTACCCTCCATAGCCATCAAGGCTATTCCAGCGATTGTATCCTCGTCCATTGAGTCCAGCGTAGCCATCATCGTAACCGCCGTAACCGAGTACCCCTCCTCCTAAACCTCCGTAACCGTAGCCTCCGTTTCCGTAGTAGCCCCAGCTGCAATGGAAAAAATAGCGCACCAATTGGTTTTGGATACTACAATGAAGAAAGATACTCTCCAATTACCAATCTATACACTGAAGTTAAAATATTCACCCGGTATTTCCACCCCCGAGAACTCCGCCGTAACCTGTGCCAGCCTGATAACCTCGGTAAACGCTGTTCGCGGTGTTACCACGATTGTAGTAACTGGTGCCTGTAGGCGTGTAGGCAGAGTTTCCACCGGTCTGTGGATACGTTCCGTAGCCACTGCCGTATCCACCGCTGCCGTAACCATAGTCCCTGCCAATGAGGAACGCTGCAACCGGACACAATCATCATCCATACATGTTGAATGTTGATAGTTTTTACAGTGTCATATTAAATTATCAACATCCGATCCCACTTTGCTTAAGAAGGCTGCTTAGCTATCGCGTAATGTTAAGAATATGCTGAAATTTATTGAGGACATTTGCGAACGGTTGTTACGACTCCGTGCACAATTTTAAGTAATTCGTCTGCATGATCGCTGAGCAATTAATTATTAAAGTTAGGCTCTTATACACGGGCGACGTAGCAAAAGCTATACGATAACTCTGATACGACTCTCGCAACATAAAAATATTAAGAATTGGGTACAAATAGGCGGCTAAAAATCTCAACATTTTTATGAATAATTTGAACGAAGCGTGAAGAGTTTTGTCTGCCTTGTTATCGAGATATTCTTGTAATAAAACATAACATTTTTGCTGATTTGTGTAAAACGACACAAATTGTCGTTTGTTTCGTTGTCTTTGACACGTGGCAGGACGTGACTGCTGCCACGTGTCAAAGCGCGCTGTGACACGTGGCAGCAGTCACGTCCGCTATTTCGAATAGGTGTCATAATTAAAAAACATAATTACAAACGCATAAACTATTGATTCCTATTTATAAATTTCTTACCGCAGTTTCATAAAGAGTATTAAATTTTTTTTTTATCATTATTGATATTTTTGTTCGGAATGATTACAAGAGAGAGAGAGAGAGAGAGTAACACAACACAAAGTGTTCATAAAAAAGATGATATTCAAAATTAGTTTATTACCAATCACACGAACTTAACGGATATTTTGCAGAGAACAGAAAATATTTTGGCCAAGCCGTGTTTTTCTTCGTGTTTAATATTGTTAATCTATAATTCCTATTAACAGAAGCTGCTGTGCATGTGTTCCCGAGGTCAGATGCGTTCCGAGATATCCAACGAATGTGTCTTAGGAAAAACGGTATTCGTAATGGCAGCTAATGATATGCGGATGAGAGGTCGGTATGACTAAGACAGAAGTTCGAACTGAGATTGAAATACATTTGTAGCAACTTTATTATTCAACTGTATGTATTTTCTCGCATAATCATATGACGACAAAGGCGGCCGAAGAAGAGCGAGGCAGGGCAGCAAGTGTGTCACTAGGCGTGTTCACACACTCCTCAGAACTTAAACGACGTTCTTTGTCATCGGCTTTTTTTCTCTTCTTCCTCTTTCTCAGTTTTACAGAGCAACCGAAAGCCTCGTGAAACTCCATTAATAACGAAATACCGACTCGGAATTGTTTTCACAGCCAACACTGTCCGGAGTTTAAGAGCGCCGATCTCTCCATTGCTTCTCGTGACTCAATGGCCCGAGACAGGCGTGAAAGAAGATTCTTTCCTCAGCACTCTAAACTCAGCACAAGCGTGATAAACATATGGAGAAAAAAAATACTTGACTTACTGCGGTCGCTTGCAGACACTTCGAGATCCTTCGTGGCTTGTTGGGATACTGTTGATGTCAACTTTGATAATGGTTCGGTACCCTCAATGGCACCCCTGCATACCGCTACCAAAGCGACCATAATCGTGATCTGCCAACAAACATGCGGTCTTTTAACGCCATTTCAGTCATGGCTCGAGATTTAGTTTACATACCGCGTACATAGACACGCGGCCAACGTTAATTCCTATTCAATGAAAGAGACCGATGTCTCTCCCAGTTTCATTTTGTCTTACAGTCGTTAAAAGGTTACTACAGCCTGTTTGTGTACCAATGATCGATATAAATGAAGAAAAAAAACCGAACACACGAGGCATTGTTATGGTCGGGATAGTGGTTGCATGCGTCCCCGCCGTCAACTACGTTAAGATACATGCTCTAGCGATCGCGGCGGTAACTTCCGTTCTCGATGTTCGTCGTGGGTTCTGCACTCTCAGATTTATTTTATTCGGATACAATAAAATGTTACGCATTCATGCACACATGGACAAAAAAACACTTGCACTCATGCTTATTGTGACAAAAAAAAACCGGAATTGCGCAGTATACGTGAATATAATTTCGAGCTGTCACTCGTATGACACGCGACCGGAAGTAACGCTTTCCCGCGATACTGCCTATACTTCGGGCAGCACTTTTTTTCCTCAAACTCTCGACCCTGTCGTTGCTGGTCTTGTTTTTTTTCGGGATGCATACAAATGCAAAGAGGTAGAGATATAAGCCTTACCTCGGAGTATACAATACGTTGAGCTGCATGGAAAGAGTGCTGGAATGAATGCATCATGTTTCCAATACCGAGCGACAAAATAAAAATTCTGGATCCAGCCAACCGAAAAATCGCTGAACACATAGAAGGTTTCTTTGAATACCAACGCCCAATACTGCGCAATTTCGATCCATTTTTTGGTAGAAAAAAAAGTATGGCGATAAGATTCGTTAAGAATTCAGACCTGTTCCCAAAAATCAATGGTTCCTTCGGGTGTGATTTACAGAAATCTTATCGACGTTTTGTCAAACGAAATTTAAAAACTACTTTATCAATGAGCTCGTGTTAAATGATTGGTAGGTCAATAGGAGGACCCCGTAAAATCCAAATCTTGTTTTTGATGATTAACCCTAGAACTCATGACATTTTTTGTACCTTCAAACGCATGACTAGGGTCTATATGGACCCGACGCTTTTCTTAATAATAAAACCGGTCCTACCAGATAAACGGACGTTACCATACATGAATGACTTCGTTTTTTTTCATAAGGAAGAGAATGGTGTGCAAGACGTCTGATTCGATTAACATTTAATTAGTGAAAAATCCACTTAAAGACTGGTAAACGGAAAAATCAGCAAAAACCTTATTTTTTAAAAAGAAAATTGGGGTGCGAATGGATTCCAGTCATGAATTTTAGGGTCAAAGCTGGTGTTAACGGATAATAAATTCAGTACACAACTAAACGTGAGAACTTACCAACGAATGGCGCTGCATGTTGCCGATGAACTATCGATAGATCTGTACCGATGGGAAGACGTTTTACTCGCCGGTGTGGTTCCGTCGAAGGCGCTGCTAAGGTACTGCCCTGAGTAAAGCCTCGGTAATCCTCATATATATATGTGTGTAATCTTTGCTGCCCCTCCTAGTTTGCGACCATCTCCGCAGTCATCGGGGAAGTCGTAGTATTTGAGTTATGCTCGATGTTTCAGGTCTCCTCAAGAGAGAGAGAGAGAGAGAGAGAGGGAGAGACAGAAACTCTTGCGATTATGCTTTGTAAGTGCCGAGACCGCGTTGACAAGGTCGTTTCGTCGGGACTTAACTCCTTCATGGATTTCCACATCGTGGGACACACCCAGTTATGAATCTGGCTCGTTCGGTACTATACAATCTCTAGTTCATACGGATAGGGACAAAAAAACGAGCGTTTAAATAAAAGCAATATTTATACAAGCCACGTAATCGTGTACGTGTTACGAGTTTTCCATTTTTTTTTTACTACATCGGCAATTGTCGAACAGAATCGACCTTTTATCCCTTTATCCTGTACCTATGTCACGTTGTAAGCGAGAATTTGACAATATGGATTCGTACTTCCAATCACATTTTGATCAAATTACGATTGAGTCAATTCACGCCTGTTCGTGCAATTGTTGGTCGATTCTACTTTATCTATACATACAGGGTGCTTGGCGCATGGACCGACCCAATGTTTTGGGGGATTGGGGCGGATTATTTGCTAACTTTTTCACCCTTAGACCCTATGTCCTAAGCGTCACGGTAATTGGGATATGATTTTTTTTAATTACCCGAAATTTCGCCTTTAAATCGTCATAACTTTTTCGTTTGTTCAATGTATGTTTATTATAAATTAATCATCATTTGATACAACTGGTTTCAAGAAAATGACTCATGAGCTTCCAGGGTCTTAAAAATGTGTAAATGTATGAAAAATGTCAACTTCTAAATTCATTATAAAAAAAGCTAAAAGCTATTTTGAACTTAGCTTTGATTTAAAAAGTTGTCAAAAGTGGCCAAAACAAGAAAGTGGCTAAAATAAGAGTTACGAAACGACTTTTTATGTTTCCGATGTTTTTATTAAACTTGAGTTATAAATTTTGCTCAAATTGACCTCCTTTACTCCATATGCATGCAACAAAATTTATTTCGTGCTATTACAGCCACAAACAAAAAAGTTATGACGATTTAAAGACGAAATTTTGGGTAATTAAAAAAAAACGAAAAAAAATCATATTTCAATGGGTCAAAAAACTAGCAAATGCCCCCCCCCCCCCCCCCCCCCAAACCCTCAAAAAATTGTGTCGGTCCATGCGTTAACACCCTGTATAATACAGTTCCTCGACTGACTGACATATAGACAACGCACAGCCTAAACCGCTGAAGATCAAAAGATAACATTTCGAAGATATGTTCCTTACAACATGTAGAGGTACACTAAAAATGGATTTTTCGAAAATCAATTCTTAAGGGTATGGAAATGGTGTGTAAAAATTTGTATGGAAAAATGTGTTCCTTGTGTGTATCAACTTGAAACCTGGTATAAATATTCTTCAACGCAAATAATAAAATGCATATATTAGGATTTTTAAAAAGACCCCTAATTAGAGGTGCAACGGGGTGTTGAAGTTTGTATAGGAAAAATGGATTCCCTGCTTTTATCCAAATAAAATTCGGAAGATATTTTCCTTAAAGGACGCAAAGGTGCACTAAGAAAGGGTTCGCTTCTCGCATGGTGAACTATATGTGAGCTGTTTGAGAATATCGAGTGTCCAAAATTTGAATGTGCTCGCCGAAGACCATAAATCATACAATGCTGTCTACAGAATTATATTGCAAAGCAATTTAGTTCGGTAGATAACAATGACAATCCATATGATACTGGAAATGAACGTTGGCACTTTTATACTAGTTTTTCATTAATTACCAACCCTTGCCACATTCAGTAAGTCTACCACCGTGCCTGAGAAATATGACACTCTACCTTTATTTTTTTTTTATTCCTTACTTTGTTTTCTCTCTTTGTTTATCGCCTCTCTGGATCAAATCCTAAAGTCAATGCGGACGAAGTCGCGGGCAAAAGCTAGTCACATTATAAAATAATTCCTTGCAACGTCGTGAGTTATGCTTGTCAAACATCTACACACATATACATACAGGTATATCGGGCTCTCGTGACTGCGATGAACTCAGAGAGTATAACAACGACAGCAACAAGGCCGTGTGTCTTGCAGCCAACAACGAAGAGAAGACAAATCTCGTATGTGTGGGTGTGTGTCTGCGACAAAATTTATTCGAAGTAGTTCAAGTACGCGTGCAGTCTCTCTCTCTCTCTCTCTCTCTCTCTCTCGATTATTTGTCTGGCATACGGACGAGAAAAATTTTCGCACGCAGGTGACAATTATTCAATCGCCCCGGTGCGTAACGTCTGCCCGGGACGTTGCACGTTTACTCGAGCCTGGGATTCATTTCTTTTTTCCACAACTCGCTCGAACAAACAATGCCTGCGAAACGACTTGCCGCGTGATGTTTAGCTCGAGCGGATCACTGATGAACGTGAAAAGAGCAAGGGCCGAGAAATTTTGGAACTGCTCGAAAATATCCTCCTTGAATATCCGTACTTTTGTGGAATCGTAAACGAGGTCCAAGGCTTGGCGTGCAACTAAGCGAATTACGTAACAGGCCGAAGAAAAACGAGTCCACACACATACGATGACTCAAAACTATACATTATAATTATCTTACGTATATCTCATCTTGTTTTCCTCAAGTTTATTAATAATTATATCGAAGTATCCGCTCGACTGAGTTACCTACGAAGAGATTCGAGTTCATTTTCTGCATCGCGAGACACACGGAATTGCCTGTTACCGCATTCTCGCTGGGAGGTCGAGATGACGGAAGTGTGTGAACTCGGTATCGATCCCATAGCTACGCACGTATATTGCGTGTCTCAGTGTCTCGTACGAACTCCGAAAACGTGGATTAATTCTGTCGACGTTATTCTTTTTTTTTCTGTGCGTTTTACTTGACTCTCCGTGTGCTCTTGGGCACACCGAATAATCCCGGCTTTTTCGCTGGTCACCGGATATTTCTTGTCCCACAATCTTACGTAAATGCTTGTTCGACGTACGCTCCAAAAAACGAGTAATTATCACGCCCGAAATTTGGACGGAGTAACGATGCCCCTGATCTCCGTGGCCTCAAAATTTTTAATTATCTCCATTGAGTCAATGCCAGTAAAATATGAAATTTGACAATATTATAAGCCAATTGTATGCTGCAGAGCGAAGGAAAAAAAAACTTGCCACTCTGATTCATCATTTTTCCACGTTCACCTTAAATCTTGATGAGCCATGCTCAATTTGCACCTTTTTTCTTCGTGGTATATCACTTTGAGAACGTTATTTAATAAGAAAAATTGTAGATGTCCGAAGTAAAGGGGGCCGATCGGTTTATAGTGTTAAAAAAATACAATTTTTATTGATAAATCGAATAATAATCGTAATCTCATCAGACGTCGTTAAATCTTTTTATCTTTTATTCCTCGTGGCAGAGCTACGTCTTTATTCGTTGATCTCGTTAATTAAAGCTGATAAGTGAGAAACACGATAAAAGAGTTCGCAAATTCATTCCCCTCTACACGTGCCGTTTTCCTCCTGCGTTTTTATACCGAGCTCATTAGACAAAGAAAGCGAAATTCGGAGTGAAACAAAGCGAAAGTGGGGTGGAGGAACGGGCTGACAATGAGAGAAAACTAGGGGGTAGTTACTTTACGAGGTCGTATATTGCAGGCTATGACACGCAAAAAAAGTTGCTTAATAAAAAAGAAAGTGTCGAAAACATCCTGTCCCTATGACTATACCACTTGGCCTTTATTTTGCTAGTGGGAAAAAAAACAATTTTCCTGGTCTCTACAGACTCAATTTATCTCAATTAGATGGTCTCAGTTAATCAAATTATCCTCAAACTTTTTCGCCCTCTCAGTATCAAACAGAGAATCGATTTTTGCATTCAACAATTATTTTTTTATACATTATAAAATTTACCCATTCATTGCTAAACTGCTTTTTTCTATTATAATAACATAATAATAATGAATTAAATGATACTCTATGTCACGTCATAAACGATTATTCTTCATTCCCGATTCCTGAATTCCATCGATCACCTGATTCGTTTAGAATGCCACCGGGAAAATCTGCCACTGTTGAGACAAAAAAACCCTTACGCAAAGCTTTACGAAGTCTCCTACACTAACGTAAGTATGGCAGGTGTTGAATAGCGAAGTTAGAGAATTAATAGTTCGGCATGCATAATGTTGCTCGAGATAGCGAGTGGCCATGAATAGCAATTTGACATTGAAATATTTCAAGATTAATTAAACTCATCGTTTCCTCGTCAGCTTTCAATGCCAACAATCTTTAAAGTCCGTCTCGTGGGCTTTTAAAATTTCGAGGTGGTGACTGCGGTGTTTTAACTATCGCCTCTTCTACGAGCCAAGAAACGTTTCGAAACTTGACATATGTTTTATCACAGCCCCCTCGAAACTCGCCACAACGACCAATCTTGTTTTTCTCTCGTTGTTCCATGACGAATACAAAAAAAATCCACTACCGTATATATAAATAAACATTGGCTAAGATGATTTTCCCAAAGTGTGCTCATCAATTGTCGCGTTGTCATCCAGACGTTGAGATATTGATGACACGTGTATCCCTTCCCGCTCCCCGTACTACGTATTCTTATTCCAGGTGGCCTTTGCTTGTTAACATCTCTCACATGTTTGGGGTCATCGAAACCGCGAAAGTATCTCGGTATAAACGTTCTGCGTTAATGTAAAATTCAACGTCTGCCACAATTCTATTGGAATAAATGAATATTGCTCAAGGTACGAAAAATATAGAATTTTCGATACTGTAGCGACGGATCCACGGGCTGATCCCAATCCGAATTTCACAGAATCAAGATCATATCTCTTGTTCACAAGAACGAAATGGATGTTTAATATACCTTGGAAGAATTGTTTCTCTTGACTCGCTACCGTGTTTTTCTTCTCACACTGCATAAATTATTCCATTTTTTTTTATCTTGTATTAATGCGTACCAGAGAATATCTCGTGGAATACGGTACGTTCATGTATTTCGCATGTGCTTGCTTAAAACACACGTACCCAAACAAACCCAAAAATTATTGTTGAGCCAATAACTGAATCGCGTTTGCCACAATTCCATTGGAACGTTTTTTTTCGTATACACGCATTTTTGTTTTATACAAAGGATGATAATTTTGCTGGAGTTCATCATGGTCTGTGATGCGATCCCTCAAATGTAAACCTTCGTCTTTTTCAATCTTCGGAAAGAAATAGGATTGGAAAAAATGCGCTCTCTACGTTCAGACTGTATTGTCGTCTAGAGCGCTCTTTTGGAAGTGATTTTCGGGATGAGTAAGTGTTGCAGTACCAGCTTTCTTAATGAAATTTTATACACATGTTTATTGAAACTTCAGGAATTTGTAACAAAAAAAAAAAAGAAATCTATTATTATGTACTTTTGTACATTTGTTTACAAAGGTGCGCGAAAAACGTTTCCAATCGGCAACCAGTGCCGTGGATGTTGTATGAATGTGCGATAAAAAAACCAAACGTATTCTTAATCTGTATAAATGTTGTGATGTTTGCCGATTCAGCAATAAAAAATTACAAAATTAGAGCATGCTATGAGTTATACATTCTACGAATTATATAAAAATAAATAAAAATGCTTTCGAATCAATTCTGCTATTAACGTTGAAAATCAATCTACTGAATGGGTATGCCAAATCTGAGCTCAGTCGGCCAATTGGTTATTGAGATATCGTGGTTGCCGATTTGAAAAGCATAGTTTCGAAAAAAAAACGCGTTTGAACCTTGCTCCATCTTGACCGCGCTCGCCGAATGTATTCGTTATAATTTCCATATCTCCGTTAATTTTATGAGTCATTAAACGGTTTTCACAAACGCATTCAGAAAGATCTGCGGAATATTAAAATTAAATAAAAACAAAACGATATTTTTCAATATCTAGTCAACAATACTGCCTAAACCAACAATTCTGAATTCGATCATACTCCCTTACAGATAACTTCGGCATTTAAACCGTGTACATTAAAATAACTGGATTATACAGCTATTTTTGTTTCGTGGCTGAAGAACTTCTAGAAGGACTTTACACATACGAGCTATGCAGTATACATTGGTGATAGAAATTCTTTCTCTTTCCCGTCTGTGATCTCATGTATATGTTACGAATTCCTCGTCTACTCGATCTACGTTATACCCTCGACCTTCTGAATTGTAATCAATTACCTCAGACTACAGAAGGCACCTGGCTCTTTTTATAAACTTGGAAATGTTTGGGTTTATGAACATATGCGAACGATAAATTTACCAGTCCAATGGAATAACCAATTGTCAAAAGATCTTTTTTCAGTGGCTTTATTCGCAAAAAAAAATGTGTGTGCAACATACCAAGTGCACATAATCCAATTAACTTGATATCCGGGCGTAGAGAAGCAAGTGAACGACTGAATAAGTATTATTAATTGAGCCGTTACTACAACAAAAACAGATATTTATTAAGTTCCGAAATCGGAGGTTCAAACGTAGGTGGAGTTGGCGGAAAAAATGCGATTTATGTGCGTGTGTGTCTGTGTATAACTGCACGGCCAGGCCGAAACGCGAGAATTTCAGAGGCTGAAATATTTCATGTAGCCCTCTAGACGTAAGCAATATAGCGTCTCTTAGCGACATGTATTGTACGCGAGACAACAGAACCAATATGTTCTTTATTTTCCATGGCGGTAAAAAGTTGACATCTGCCACCTCGCACGAGTCGTTATACAAGTTCCAATACTTATTGCACCCCAAATGCTACTTTTTTGTTCTGTCGCGCCCCATAAATTTACTGCAACGTCATTAATCACGTACAACAGCTAGTTGCTTAGCTCCAATGCTGTCAATAAATTTCGAGCGAAAAAAGAAAAACATTTTTACGACGTGGCGACGGTCACTGCAAAGACGATCGATCTGACAGGGACGATTTGTCTTTACTTTCTACTGTCCGCAATGCCAGACTCGTTATCTCAGACATATTTCACACTCTGATCGTGTCCAGCTGAAATCATAGCTACAATGAGAACGGTCATGTCAGGCATAATCGTGTCAAGTAATCGTTATAAATCGGGGACAGGAAGGACGCACACTTCGTAAGCCAATATCAGCACCATGGCGTTCAGGTCATTATCAGTCCTGACGATTCGTCATAACTGTGTTATCGTTTCACCTACCTTCCGTATACGGTTATATTACTACACCGTCGAAAAATCTACCCTTATCGCCATGCTCGGGTTTTTGGGTTCTATACTTATATGGCAGTGCCTGTCTTCACAAGTAAACCCGTTCGACAACCATAGGATCATCAATCCGTCTGTTCCTTTCTCGACTCGTCACTGATGCCGACATCTCCACCTTCAAAAAAAAAATTGTCCATCACCGAGGCGCATTCACTTTTGCTCAGTGTTCGATCGCAATCGGGTTAATTATTAATTGGACACAGCTCACGCATCGCAGGCGTGTGCAGTCATTTTACGGGATTTTCAAAAGATGGCTCATCTTGTTCTATATCGCATCGGGTCATAATGTTACTAATTTCATGTCAAATCATCATCACGTGGCTTCAGTTTTCAGTATGTGTCATTTTGTCGAAGGGTGAAAAGGCATTATCTTTTTGAGCGTTGAATATGTCGAATTTTGTGCTAACAAATCACAATTTGCGGAAAGCTTTGCTTTTTTGCTTCCGTTTAAAGAAAAGTGCTGCTGAAAGTAATAAGGATCTTAAAAAATGTTTTATTGATTCTTGTAGCCTAAATGGATCGGAAGCAAATTGGGGAATACGAGAGAAAAAATTTTGTTGTATCCAAACAATGCAAACTTCAATACCATGAATTTTTCATCGTCACGAACGGTAACTTGCCCTTGAATGTTTATCAACATCAAATGTTACCAACAACAATTGATGCAATTGAGCCGAGCATTGAAGCAAAAATGGCCAAATGACGCGACAAGACACAACAAAGTCATTTTCCAGCCCGACAACGATCAGCCTCAAGTTACGAAACCGGTCAAGGAAACGTTAGAAGAGGTCCACTGAGATGGCCTACCACACCCGCTATATGCAGATATTGCTCCTTCCGATTATCACCTGTTCCGATCGATGACTCATGGCTTGTCTGAGCAGCGCTTCCATTCTTATGGAGGATACTAAAAAATGGATCGGTTCGTGGATATCCTCTAAAGATGTGTCGTTCTTTCGACGGGGAATCGACATATTACCAGAAAGATGAAAAAGTAGCGGCTAGCGATGGACAATATTTCGAATGATCAATTTATAACCATTTTTTTCACAATAAAGCCCTATATTCACCAAAAAAAATATCTCTCAAAATGAATGCACACTCCTAATAAGTTCTTCTTTTTCAAGACCAACTGACCAACTTCGATCCGCGGTTAGTAGGCTGCAATTATGATTTACTCATTCGTGTTCACCCATTTTTTTTAGCTTGTCGAACAAAATATATAATTTTTACCAAAATGCCAAACGATCGCATCCGTTGATCACAGCTTCCCCGAAGAATCGCTCGAAGTGGACGTCGGTGGTCCAAAGCCGCGATCATTGATAAGCACGTCCACTGATCGTAATTGCCCGAGATAGTAAAGAGGTCCACAAGTAACGTTCATGGATCTTGGTCAAGACGAGTATCAACGTGTTTGAAGGGAACCTGTCCGGTTGACAACTCCGGGACTCGGTTAACCAAACATTTGCCAATGAGGCTTCATCGAGAAGTTGAAGAGGCCACCATGGCGAGCAGCTGCGGATGCGAAGAGGAGCCATCGGTCACCACTCTCACCGGCATCACAGCAGTTCCCTTGTACCTACTCTTGCATCGTTTACGTAACACCGCAGCATAACGATGTACTCGATGAACTCGCTCCCGTCGTATTCTAACGAGCAGCAGGCATACGAAACCCCGAGGGATATTACCGACAGGTCGACGTGAAACTCTTGCCATTATAGGCCCCGTTTCGCTTTGTAGAAAATAACTAGAGATACGCGTATATACGAAAAGTTACACATGTCACAACCAAAATTACGACCGATGGCGAATCCAAGCTACGATTACCGTAAAATCACGATACCCCCAAACATTGGCATCGCCTGACTGCTTTCCAATAGCCGTGTTTGGACTGACCCCATTCAAAATTGCTGTACATCCGAAATCCATCACGTCTTGTTTATTAATGGCCGGTAGACTCGCGATATCCTCCCTAAGGGATGAATACCAACGTACCGAAAGCTCTGCTTGAGCAATAATGCAAAGCACATATTATCGACGGGAAAAAACCAATCTGTTTGAGGTCACATACTGGGTACGAATTCTACCAAGAACCAACTACGACCTTCAATCTGTGGAATTTGAATGCCCAGAGGTACGAGTATATCTCTTTTCAGCGTACATAGGGGAACTAGGGCTAAGACGAAAATGTGTGGTAAGATGTATCATAAGCGTAGCTACTACACAGTTTGCGCGCGTACGGTGCTCCCGCTGGTTTTGGTAGGGACGGCGGGGAGGTGAATCAGTGTGAAAGTATGAACTGTGACGACAGCACGAGTCTCGAGTCAAAAAACAATATCGATTTTTTTTACAAACTAATCTAATTTCTGATAAAGTTTACCACCGTCTCAGATCATTTGAGTTGCTGATATTGATGAGGGGTAAACAAGTAAACACAATTAAAGTAATAATTATTAATATAATAATAACCGTTTGTCAGAAATGTTCAAGGTTACTGCGTGATTTTTTGTCGAATCGTTAACCGTCTAATGGGGCAAGATAAATACAAGCTAGCAAAATACAGGCAAAATGAGTATGTTCTCATCTTGCACCGCATTGCCAATGTTATGGTCAACCTACCTAGATTAACGGTGTCAAATTATTTCAGCAATAATTCGATGTATCAACACGACTAAGACATTGCCAAAAGGGGGAGTGCGATGTTTGTGTGGACGTGGGTATGTTGATGTCTTGATAACTTAAAATTAGTAACTCAAATGTAATGCGCAATGTGTCAGTAGATTTGGATTGATACTGCATGTTTTTTTATAATGAATTTGAAGTTTGCATCGTTGGGATGCAATGAAAATTAATTTTTCTGAATTTCTTTAATTTCTTTTGGCAGATTTTGCCTACGAAAATCCTTCAACTATTTTTCGAGATATTTATTTAGCAATCAACAATATAAATTAAACAAAATCTTTTATAATAATAAGAATATGGAAAATAAAATGTGAAAAAGAAATTTCGTTGCGTTCCAACGATATTTTTTCTATTATTACGATAAATACCTACCTACAGAGGTGCTTTCTTTTTTTATTCAGATTTTAAAGATGGTCAGAACGTATAGGAAAAAAACCAATAGAAGAGAGTGGAATAAAGGCATTTTGAAGAAGGCTGTGAATGATGTGTTATAGAAAACGATGGGTTATCGTAAAGCCTCAATATTTTACTATATACCAATATCTACGTTATAAGACGTGTTAAAGCTATAAGGGTGAAATGAAACTAGTATCAAATATATGGGCTGTGGGCGCATGAATCGTGTGCTGATATTGAAAATGAAACCATTTTTATATGCGAAGGATGCCAATAATTCTTGTCCCATCATGCCCCGAATGCTGTTCCATCTTTCCCTGCGTCCCGCGCATAATTTTTTTAGGGATATACCTAAGTTCCGATTAGATCCCAATCGGGACATGATACCGATTCCCTAGAAGGAGTATCCTCATCGGAATCCAGATGGCGCCCACTACGTAGCACAAGGCGGAAACGTGGTGGCAAAAATTTTAAATACATATTTCAAATACGTATTGAATACATTTTTCTTAGTTCGAACGATCGTCATTTAATTTAAATATAATTATTCAGAATAAATAACCTATATCACTTTTCCCCAGGATGTCTTTCAAGGCTTATATATTGTTTTATCGATTAAAAAAAAATAAGTGTAAAGAATTTTGTTCGAAATTCTGTTATTAAAATATATACGTTTTGACAGTTATACTGTAGCACCAATTTTTACCTAATCTTTTTCGGAAACCTTAGATAAATGATTTCAGAAAACGTCCAACGTCTCCAGCTTATACGGATCGGTATTTCGTGGTGATTTTTACATTCATCCCTGGGATCCGATTCGATATCCAACTAGATCTTGTTCTAGAACTGCAGGATTCTAGCCTGGATCCTATGCAAAGTTTCTATTTGGATTCTGACTAGAGTCCTCAATAGTTCCGGATTAGGATCGTGACTGGAATCCGATTTGCAAGCGTTACATTTCGCTCCTGGATCCGATCCGATGTCCGACTGGATCCCGGTTGAGAAACCAGGAACCTAGTCCGAATCGGACTGTATCCATGACAATATGTCCGGATATGAGTCAAAGCAGAAAAATAAATGTTTAATTATAAATATATATATCTCATGTTAACAATCAGGGAGACTGATTTGTTTGTTTTTGAAATTAAAAGGTGAGAACATCTTGCCCATTGCATTGCAATTGCCCATGGCAATGGGCAAGGGGAGAACATCTTGCCCATTGCCATACATCATTATGCGTGCTTACAATGCTTGTCGCGAGTGCTTTGCGCCATGAACAATCACTGGAGAGGGATCCGAATGATATTTGAATTAGTGGTTCATGGTCACACTCGTCGTTGAATCGCGAGCTCAGCCCGGGCCACTTCTCAAACCCCTGCCTTTGTGGTTTTGCTGTAGCAGAGCAATGAATTCCTCTGTGACATCTGCTTATGAAGAACACGATAGAAGTGGCTCCGTGTCTAATTTATGAATAGACAACACTAGCTGTAAATTGTCACAAGCAGAGTGGAATGCGAGTGAAAAGTTTGCAAATCTGGGTGCCTCACATATATCACTCCCTCATAGTACAATTGGATATTCAATGTGTATGAAAACCACATCCATTTTCACTGCTCGGTAATCCTGAATTTGGTTAGAATCAAAGGGAGAGAGAGAGAGAGAGAGAAACGCAGACAATAGAGATTGCATCTAATGGCGACGACTAAGTGAGAAAAATGGAGGTAAAAGCAATCAGCACCAGAGCATACGACAATGGTTTTCTACGTGTCTCCGTCATATACTTAGATATAGATATATATTTTTGAAGGACGTTATACCCATATAATGTTGGCTTTCACTACATCTAGCTGAATTTGAGGGAGATTCATGTATTTGGTTCCCCATTTATCATTTTTTTTTCATCTGATATATATATATATATTTATATTTATTTATACAAAAGTATAGTATCATTCGGTCACCAAAAAAAAAAAAACTGATTGCCGCAACAAGTATTATTTTTACAGGCAAGTTGTCAAGTTTTCCCAGCCGTTGATTTGCATAAACGATACAAATTTCCGAACCAAAAATAGCCAATCTCCAAATCTCCGAAAACAAAGATCTATACTTTACGGATTTATGTGACTTACGGCCACAAAATTTTCTGATTTCACTGAATTAATTTGCAACGGATGTGAGCGTATTTTTCTCAAAAAAATAACAAACAAAAAAAGAAATTGTCGTAACATCAGCGATCCGATCGACAATGGGCGATTAAGTACGAACTTTTAATCCGAACAAATGAACAGGTTGAACCACAATAAAGCACCGGGCCCGAAGGAAGGTTACGCCGGGAACCGGGAAAACAGGGTAAAATTGATTTTTGAAACGGACGGCATCGGTCGAATACAATAGCGTCAACGAGCGCGAAGGAAATGCGTGTACGTAACGCATAAACATCGCGTGTCAGAGACAACCGCCGCCTTTCAATGTAGCCACGCGTCTATATTTGGGGCTTAATTCACTAATTTTGTAACACCTTGTTTCAAGCTTTTGGAGCCACCGGGAAGCTTTGTAATTTCGTCATCTGTCCCGTACAGAGAACTCCCCTCTCTCCTCCATTGTTTCAACCCTTTGATTCAAAATTTCGAAATACTTCATGAAAACCAAAGTTACTGAGTGCTTTTGAGCGAAATTATTGCGGTCACGGTACAACGATCAGTTTCGGAAGACAGACGGTTTTTAATTGGACGAGAGCCCAATTTCTATAGGGTAAACCGGCCAGTGAATGGACGAATAACGACCCTGTAGGATTCAGATGTATTGTAAAATAAAAATATAATCAAGACAAATTTTTCAATTGCTGTAGCTAACAAAGGATATTATTCTGATAGTAGAAAAAAAATATTCGAACTAATTGCAACCAATATTATTGGAGGAATTGATAAGTAAGTAGCGAAATTACTAAATCGCTAGTGAATAGACGAAATTACCAATAAATAGACACTCGACACCAGTAAGTGGACGTGCAGTCCAGATAAACGCTGTAAAACATAACAATTTATTATTTATTTTTATTAAATGCTAGTTTTGGAAATAACTATTGCACAAAAATGAAAATATTTTTATACATTAGAGTATCATATTTGTTATTATTATTTCGTAGAAAATACACAAAGCTTTTTTGCATCTTAACGCAACATTCTCAAAAAAACTATCAAAGTTTGTTTCGACAGAAAAATAGAAAATGAAATTTTGTCAAAATTAAAAAAACGAATGCAATTATTTTTATCACATTGTCATTTTATATCAATAACTAATTTTGCAATTTTCAGCGCTGAGCTTCTCCCCTCCGCTTTGAGAATTATCAGAACAAAGCCCATATGTCAATTCACTGGAAAGAGGTTAGAATACAGCACCAGTGAATAAAAATCTCTGATTCTGACCTATTATTAGGAATTTATTTCGAATTTTTGCAAAAAACAAACATTGATTGTATCTTGAATAATAAGAATAATAACTCAAAACACATAAAAACTTTAGTTTTCGCCTTTAGAACACCTACTGTGCATAGCCGTATCGTAACTAAGGTACGCAGTATGTATCGTAACTAAGTGCATAGCTGTATCGTAACTAAGTTGCGCAAACTAGAAAAATTACATGTGGATTCCAAATCCGATATTAAACTTGGAAATTGATTGAGAGATTGGGAGCGGGAAGGAGGGAGAGGGGGGAGTAATATATATATATATATTATATAAGTTCTGTTTGAAAAAATCTATATCGTGATACAACAAATAATTATAGGAATTGTTTTTATCTATTACGCTAGAAGTTCGATTAAACAGTAAAATGCTGCAAGCACTCCATAGCCTAGGGGCAGCGTGCATAGTATAGGCGGATAGGTTGTTGGTTAAATTCCATGTGTACGCTAGATTTTTTCTTCGAAAATCAAAAATAATTTCCGTACTTCTGGGAATGACAAATTATAATAAAAAATCATTGATGTAGAATTCTCGATTGAGTTTTTTTATTCTATTTAAGATATTATGAAATATTCTATACATTTAGTAGACGAACTATGATGTCTCGAACCAACACGCATGCTGCACTGACAGAAAAATTCTTTTGATATTAACTAGATGCGTCTATTTAATTTTTTTTAATTTGAATTAACTAGATTTATCGTAAAATCAAATTGTCCCTATTGCATTCCATTATTAAAATTATTTATTTTAAATATATTTATTTATTCAAATCAAGATCTATTTAATATCGTCTAATAACTAAATATTTTATTTATTCCTAATAAATCTGTGTGATTGGGTTTTATCTGGTAGTATAAGACAAAAGAGGGAGATGGAAAAATGGTACACGATTCAGTCTCTCAAAAATCTCATGGCTTTGTTTTCACTAGAAGACTGTTATGACATTCTGCAGTTGAGGAAAAGGGTTAATCTTCCTATACATAAACAGTCGCGCCCGTTAACGAAAGGCACGACGATACCTTTCTTTTTTTTCTAAATAACAGCCTTTTTCGATTTCAATATGCTCAATTTGGTTTTTTGGTTGGCGTGATAACAGTGGAATACTTATAGGTCATTTTATCGAGCAATAAATGAAAAAGTTGAGTTTGGGGCAAGATGATTCCCGTCTAGGTATACAAGATAATCCCTAGGGATCATTTTGTAAACAACTAACGTACCTATTTTATTTTTGTTAAAGTTCATGCACCGAAATTACAAAAGTAGGTTTTGTTGGTTTATTTTCAAATAAATAATCTAAATAAATAAAATCTAAATTGAAGTTAAATAATTTAATAAATCGATAATAAATAAACCAATTAAATTAAATTTAAATAAAATAAATAATACATTTAAATAAATGTAATTTGGTTTCTTTTAGATTGTACGATGAAGAATTTTTTTCCACCATATGATGTTGATTATGAAAGTTTGTTGTCTTGATTATATAAAAAGATGTTCTATTTATATTCAAACTACATTATTCATGTATAATTGATATCACAAATAATAATTTATATGCCTAAGTAATTTAAGACTGGCTGTAAAAGACTGGTTTAGTTTAATTCTAGTTGGGTGAGATAAAACTTATAATCTTTATTTTTGCAAATTTTTATTTATATTAACCTAATTTGTCCAAAATTTAAAAAAATCCCAAAATAGGGGCAAGATGATCCGGGGGATCATCTTGTCAATACCCTAGGGATCATCTTGAACATCGGGGTGTCCAAGATGATCCTTATGTAAGGTTTTAAAAAAAGGAAATATTTTTATTCAAACCCTAATAAATTGAATATTTCGCATATCCCAATCGTAAGATAAATGAATATACCAGTAATAAACGCTTTCAGATCTTAATTACGTTGAATATCTTTGAAATTACGAGCATTCTCCCTTAGGGGGATCATCTCGTACACCTTTCCCCTACGCGCAACCGATAATGTCATCCACACTTGGCCACATTCCCGTTACTCTGTCGAGCAAACTTTTTTTCCCATCCACATTTCAACTTTCCCGATCATGTAATATTCGATAAGTACGCTTGTTTCAACGTCTCATTGTACTTCGGCAGTTTCAAAACAACGCATCGTCGTCGGGTCTCTATCACTCGAACACCTTTAAATTGTCAAGTCACTCGAGATAACGCGTGTTCTGGTGAAAATATTCATAAATACGGTTGAAATTGTCGCAACTGTTGCCGGTAAAGTGTCAATGACACGACTGAGGCAGAGAAGCGTTATCTCGCCCGACTGTAACGCGGACTTTTCGTATACAGCTCGTATTCTTTTCTGACGCTCATTTATTACGGCGACACTGAGTCAGCTTCGATGTAACGACTTCGTCATCCGCGGGAAAAGTAACGCTTGAAAATCTCGCGAAAATCGGGGAAAATATAAAATTTCCCGAAGACAGCGGGGGAAAATGGATAGAAGCCAGCGGATGATGGATATGCACGAAGGCAAGCTGAATGCGCGGTAGAGAATCGCAAGGCGCATGTTACAGCGCGGGCGTACAACATGAAAAAACATTTCGAGTCCCGCGCGGTGGTGGCCTCGAGGCGAAAACCGGCCGCATTTCGTCTCGAAGTTTCGTCACGCACGGTACACGCGTCCGATCGTGAGCTTTCGGGATCAAACTAATCATTTTTTTTTTTTTTTTTTGGAAACGAGAGAGTATCGTTTCGCTCGTTCTAGCTGATTGCAAATCGGTTGAGAGTGCCTCATGTGCTGATCATCCCTGCTCTGTCAACCCTCGAAATGATATACCAAACAATAATCGATAATCATCGAATTGAAGAGGCTACGATATTAGCGCACACAGTGTCAATTCGTTCGGCAAATCGCATTAGATCGATGTAATATTGAGCTTGCGAATAACTTTTCGTGTTAATTTCTCTCGTAAACTGTCAAGCGTTTACGTGGAACGAACAATTCGTGCGCTCCTCGAATGATCGCATGATCGGGGTGCAGTGTACGATAACGATAAAACGATCGGTGTGAATTTTGTTGCGCCGGGTTCGAAAGGGCTCTGAGTTTGACCGTCATGCAATGCCCTGATGAAGACACCAAAGCTGTCAAACTCATTCACCACTCCAGCCAGTTATGAACGAGCCCATTTTTATGACTTACGGTATGTTGAAATCCATTTTACCACAACGCACCCCCCCTCCCCCTGCAAGGGACGTTTGTCTGTTTCAATGTAATTTGCGGATCTGTCGTCAGGCCGAATGACCAAACCTCTTTACACAAACTATCCAGTGGGAAGGTTAAAGCGAGCGGAGATTGCCACAAACTACCCTCTCGATTAATGGTCCATCGATCAATAAGCTTTCGCAAATACAACCACTTTCATTTAGTATTCACTTTCATTTAGTGTTCATTGGCCGTTCACAAATAGACGGGAAAGGGACCGCAATGTTGACCGTTCGAGTTCAATATTAAGTGGCTAATACGAAAGCGGCAAACAGCCGGGACGCGAAAGACAATCACAGAAGGCAAGCACGAGTGTGCTTTGGGTTTGCAGATGAGGTTCGCGTTAGAGGTGAGGCAAAAGCCACTTCGGATCAACAAATTTCTTTGGGTGATGCAAATTTTCAATTTGCTATCAATTCCACCTCCTCGACTATTCACTTTGAATTAATGGATCTTTCCAGCCGTGGAATGGACGAGCAGAGAAATGGAGCAAAAGTGTGCACATGAAAGTTGGCGCGTGGGCGGGCACTCGTGTGTGGGACTCTCGCGATAAAAGTGACGAGAGATTCACGCTTCACCGATATTTTCTGTTTTTTTATTCTTCTTCCACGTATACTTGTCCGAACCATAATAAAACAAGCGGGGAGTTGGCCGCGTAGATATGAATACCCTCTTATCGCGACCGCATCTTCCAGGAGTGCATCCCTCGAGTCAAGTCCTTCATATCAATCTCGAGAGCTCTCCACTTCATCGACTTGGCTCGTACTTTTGTTTTTTTTTCTTCTCAGCTCTCCATAGGCCACGTACACTTTGCTCCGGCTTGCATCAACTGCTTCGACACATCGAGATTTCAATGCATGACTTCGTAACGCAGAAACTCGTGGGTTATACTTTTTTCTTATTGAGAAAAAAAAATCGTTAAACTATTTGCCGATTTTTCGGAATATTTTGATCGTAATGTTTTTTCATGTTACTCGGTAAGCCCTTGCGGAGTTTTGCAATCTCAGTCCTTTCACTTGCTCCCTACACACTCGTCACTTCACTATTTCCGGTTCCTCCGTGAAGCCACAGGGTGTTGCCCACAGCCACTTTTTTCCCGATGCACTACTGCATGGGGAACTGTGGAAAACCGGCACCGATACAGGTCGCTATATTTTATCGAGATTCCGACGTTGTACCATCGGAAAACCCGGCATACCATCAAGAGGAGAAACGAATAAACGCTACGGGAATGAAACCACTATGAAATAATTGAGAAAGTGATTATTTTTCGAAACTCCATCGTCGAAACTTAGCCCGTGCCAAAATGTGACCGGGCATTCCCTACTTTATGTCAGGTCTTTGTCAAACATGCCTCGTCTGATTCACCTGACCGGGCCCTTTTATGGATAAGAATGGGAAAATGACAAATTCATTTTTTTTACGGCTTACACTGTATGTTTGGAAATTACAATATTCTGATCGGAATACAGTCCGAGCAAGTACAATTTCACGTAATTTATACCCGGCCAGAACATTTACATTTCCTGAAAAGTAGAGCCCGACTTCAATCACTGTATGAAGCAGCTTTGCTTTTTACACAATCAAATATATTTATAATTGACTATACATAATATAGGATGTAACTAATACATCTGTTGTAATTCTATTCACCATTATAAGCATTTTCTAAATCCATGATAATCTACGAGAATAAAAATGCTGATCATAGAAAATGCTATTACAACAAGTATTAATTTGAATATAACGAATATCCAAATTATTCAATAAGACAAAAAAGTAAAGAAGGTGGTCCGTGGTTTTTAAAATCGAGGTCGCTTTGTCAGGAAATATCAATGTTCTGGGCCATGGAAGATATTACTTTAAAGCAAAGCGCTTCTCGTAACCAAGGTACCATCATGAAACGATAAAATTTCGACCCGTTTTTGTACCACCTACAGAGGAGCTATACTTAGAGCGTGCATTTTCGCTTATGATTTTGTGATACTTGCGAAATAATAAGTAGCATTGTGACTATTCATTTTACTCGGATATATCGCCAAATGCCCTTTCAGTACCTGATCCCTATATTAGGGATTTTCGATCCTCTGAAAAAATCGATTTCGGGATCGATTCTGAATCGGATGTCTGAGAATCGATTTTGCAAAAATCGATCTTGCCAAAATCGATTAAAAAAAAATTATGTGGTATCAAACAAACAAAAAAATTAACGAAAAAGCTCAAACGTACGTGGATAAACTAAACTGCACATTCTGAACAAAGAAAGTCGTACATGTTCAATCCTTTAAGGCCAAAGTCTCTTTCTTGGTGAAAAAAATCCATTCGCGCCTCTTTTCTGGTGCGCTTTAGAAAACCTATTGCGACTTTCGATCCGAAATGTTTCCTCCAGATAAAGAATCGATTCTGTCCTAGAAAAATGGATTCTCAAACGAAAAAAAATCGGACGCCACCAGAGAATCGATGCAAAAAATCGATTTTTCTCATCGAAAAATGCGATTCTCCTGAAGATCGATTTAGAATCGAACATCCCTATACTCTATCCATCCACCAGTTTATTTCTCATGCAGAGCCCTGTCAGTACACCATAACCTTCCTCATCGTCATTTCGCGGTGATTTTCCGATCTCTTCCCTCGTGAGTTCCCGACGAGTTCCTGATCAGTTCCCGAAAAAGGGAACGCGGATTGGGGCCTGGCCTAAGACTTGTTACATGGCGAACCTGATCAAAGTTGGAAGACCTGACCATGGCCTGATATTATCTAGAGAATGCAGATAAGGGGCAGTACTTTATCCCGACTCAAATTTCTACACGGGAGAGATCGCGGCCATCGAACAAATGTTGATGGGTCCTCTTTGGCTTCTTTTTCGTTCGGCTTCACGTGCACAGGGGTCTTGCTAATACATTCGAATTCGTATCGTATTCGCCACTCGATTAGCATCTGAATCGGCTCCAATTAACACCAGGTCGTCTAAGCCCCGTCTCGTCTCAAGTCTCACGTACGCGTACACCGTCGCGATACCGTCCTGAAAAAATACGACCTTTTTTCTTTCAACTCGCGTATCGATACGGAGTAATCTGGATGCTGTGAGAGGAAATGCACTTCCTTTATTGCCGCTGTTATTATTTTGGGAATCTTGCACCATTGGAATTGCGAATACAGGGTTAATTTAAATTTGCGACTATTTGGCTAAATTTTCGACAAACGAGCTGGATGGTTACTTTCTCTTTGAAAACTATCGAATAACTTGGTGTGAGCGATTTTTTTAGATCCTCTTTTGCTCCAATTAAACGGATATTTTAAATGCAATTTTTATTGCATTTAGAATTTTATCAATTCAACAAAAATGTTATGGATATTATTTATTATTCTCCATTATTAATTATTAATTATTTACTATTATTTATTTATTATCATTATTATTAATTGTTATATATATATTTTTGTTTTCCAACGTATACCCTTGCAGGTTTTTACGTAGTACCCTTCTCAATTGAACTCTTTCCTATCACGCTCTATCATTGCATTTAAAATGCAATAAAATCGGAAAAATTTGTAAATGCAAGATCAACGTGCATACTTGATTATGAAATTGTCAAAAAATTCGTGCAGTCCCCTAAAAAAGTTCAAAGCCACGCGCAATTCATCGTGAAAATCGATTATGAAGGAAAGTCGTGAGTACCGGCTCGATGTTCATTACGAATGCAGGCTGTACAGGGCTGTTATGATGAACGTCAAGAGTTTGCGGCTTCTTTATCGGCACAACGCGAAACCGCGCGTATGCGTATTGGTGATTGCGCTTATAACGTATTCATCGATGCGGCACATGTGCGGAATTACCGTAAAAGAAGAACAATCGAACAGAATTTTCTTCACTCCTCGTAAAAGACACTTTACCGGTGAACGAATAGCTTTGCTGATTTTTATGGCGAGCCATGACGCAAATACCCCTCCGAAGTAGCTCATGCGTGAAAATTACGAAATTCGAACCTAAGCCTCGGAATCTCTTGATAATCCGGGAAGATCAATCCCCGGGAGGATCGTAAATTTTGGAACTTCAATCTACGCCCGAGCTAAAATTGAAAATTAATTCAAGTGTTGATATAACTTCGTTATAATAATAAAATTAGAAAAAAAGCCATCCGTTGACACACTAAAATCTAAATAAATTGCACACTTTTCCAAAATCGAATATTTCCAATCATTTTTTACAACGGTTTAATTTTATATTTTCCGAATTAAAATTATGCAGACATATTAAGGGTTTATGTGGGTTTCGAAGCCAATTTTTTGTATTTTTTAAAAATATAATATATAAATTATTTTATTCAAAATGTTAAGCACATAAAAGAGCAACATTTCAACAATATTTTTAAAAAATTTCATCCAAAAGTTTAGGAAATTCAGCCGGTGGGACCTGATTTCCGGAGACCCCTAAAAAAAGTGTCCTTGTGGTGGTCAGGATAACTCATGATAGCTTCATCTGAAATTAAAAAACCAATTTTTTTCTGTTAGTAGATAAGTATAGCTCGTGATTGAACGGAGGATTTAAAAAAAATTGAAATTTGAATTTTAGGCAGAGTTGTATGCAAAATAGTTCAATTTTTGGTACAATTTACACTACGTATAGCCTTGTAAAATTAGTTGTAATCGAAAAAACAAAAAACCTTCGTTCAATCACTAGTCAATGCTATTTTGAAGAAGTGTGCACATTTCAATAAGATCGGTGCATTCGTTTTTGAGAAATTGTGTCTACTGACTTTAAAAATAGTGTTTTGAGAAAAATACGTATTCCTGCGTCACTCCCGGCCGGTATTTCCCAACGGGGGGTATTCCCAAAGGCTCTCTCATAGACTTTTACTCCGATTGACTTAAAACTTTGGGAGAATATTCTAGACATATTGTACTCTTAGATAATAAAATTTAGAAAATGGATTTTTTGAAATTTTCAAACCCACGTAACCCCTTAAGAAATCGTAAAATTGTGTTCGTGATTAAAAAAAAATCAATCGCTGGCTTGTTGATGGCAGATCGGGTCAAGTCAATCCAATGTGACAAAATCGTGGCAAGAGATAAGTGTGTCAACGGAAGGAAGGAACACCTGATCGTTACTGGACAAACAGAGTGATCAGAAAAGTTTCCCTAGAATGGAAGACAATTTTTCTTCGATCTGACTTACTTGTGCAAATATTGTGGCATTGCGATAATAACGCTGTCCTCGCCATCACAATGAAATATAACAGATGTCACGAACTCGCGCCGGCTGTGTAACGCCTTAACGTGGACAAACGATCATCCATTTTATCGAATCTTTTCCTCGATATTATACAGAAACTCGCGATAAGGAAGGCAATCCGGCTCGTCATTGACTCCCTCTCTGGATCGCCCTTTTTTCCTTTTTTTCCTACCAAACTGTGTGATCGCGCTTTCTCGTGGAGAGAGAACACAAAAACCAAGAGGATAACGATTCTCTTTCCGCTCTCTCTCTCTCTCTCTCTCTCTCTCTCTCTCTCTCTCTCTCTCTCTCTCTCTCTCTCTCTCTCTCTCTCTCTCTCTCTCTCTCTCTCTCTCTCTCTCTCTCTCTCTCTTTCTCGCTCTCTCTCTCTCTCTCTTTCTCTCTGGCGGCGGTCACCCAGGGAAAATCCTGAAACCCACCGACAGCAAAAGCCTCAGTAAGTTTCTTTTAGGGGGCTTGCGAAAGAAAAGAGCGAAGCAACGATCTTGAGAGAAAATTGGGGGAGAAAATGAGAGAAGATAATGAACGATTGATAAGACTCGGGAATTCTCTTGACATTCTGGGCTTTATCTGCCCAAGAATTTACTCGCTAACGAGATACATTGTTATTTGATTAACGGTGCAGTTGTGTCACGATCAGATCGTCCCCGTTTACCATTACATCTAGATTCGTTTCATTCAAATCACGTATCTGCCAGTCCAGACGTCGAGTCAAAGAGACCGTTGATGAATGTACGCCCTCGGATTAAATATGATCACTGGCCTGATTAAATTCTGTAATGTCACTCATTTATTACAGGATTTAACGAGCCCGCGGAAAACACGAGCCTCTTAATTTAGCTCATTTCGCAGGCAAATCCTTTCGTCCAATCTACAACAAGTACCAAATAAAAAAGAAAATAGCATAAAAATAAAATAAAATGTATCTTCTCATCATATTGGGATATTCCAATGCCGCACTTTCATTATCTTCCAATTTGAAACAATCGGAAAAAAATGTCATCGATGAGCCACCCATGTAAAAATCGCCAAATTCCGTAGCTCGTAAGGAAGCCTCTTAAGTGGCCTTAGGCCACTCTAGGATTTCCGAAAATCGATTTTTTTTGTTTGTTAAAAATGTACCTTAGTACCTATAAAATTATGTTCCAAAAGATTATAGGTGTGAAAAATCTCTAAGTACTCGATTTTCGAATTCTAGCGCAACTCCTCTTGATTCATGTCGTGACTTTCTAGTAACTTCAAACGCGTTTATCTCAAAACTACATTTTTCAAGTTGGCCGGACTCATAACTCAAACGAATTTCAACCGATCCACTTGAAATTTTAACTGTATATTTAGAATTACATTTTATGAGGCTCTACGTAGGATTTTTTAATATTACATTGCATAGTTCCTTTTTTATATACAATTTTCTGACGATTTTCTCAAGGCATTTTATACTTTTTGTTTTAGAAATGCGCTATTTTGACAAAAAACAATATATAAAAAAAATTCTACGTACTTCTATAGCTATTCTTATATATAATCGAAAAAACTTTAGTGTCTCATCATAACTAAAAAATTATAGGAGCTGTTGGTCCGGCAGTTGACCGTCCAGAAATAAAAGCTACATCGTAAAAATGCTGCACAGTCGCCATTCTGACATGTATCGGTGTGAAAAAATAATTTTGTATAGTTAATTACGTGTATAATAAAACCTCTATTTCGTAATTCCGATTTATTTTATGGTTTCGCTGAAAAAAAATCGCAAAATATGCCCTTGTTTGGCCTCTAGCGTGGCCTAAAGCCAAAAATAATCGGTAAATTGGGAATTATTATCTCAAAAACTATTTGTCCGATTTAAACCAAGTTTGCTTTATTCGAACGTATAAATATTGAGGTACATTGACAAAAATGTTTATAAATATACATTGACTGGGAGTTCCCATGATTGCATGCAGTCGGTTGATCTGAAACGAAAATTTTAAAACGATCCTTAAAATGTAATGTATAAAGCCCTTCACATCCTAAGATTTGTTTTACTCAATTATTTTTTTAAATCAAGCCAGAAAAGTCGGAAACTTAGGTTGAAAAATGAATGTAAATTTCAATCAAGCGCCATATTGTGAAAGAAAAATATTTTAAAAAATCCTGCGTTGCGAAGGGCCTTATACATTACATTTTACGAATCTTTTCCAAATTTTTGTTTCAGATGAACCGACTGTATGCAATCATAGGGACCGAAGACCGTGCCAGCAAGGGACATGTTTTACGCCGGCCACAATAACAACGCCCCTAGCCAATATATATTTATAATAAATGTTGCCAAAATACCTCGATATTTATACTTTCGAATAAAATAAACTTGGATGAAATTCAACGAATTGCTTTTGAGATAATAATTGCTAAAATTCATCTATTTATTCCGCCATCTACCCAGGTGTGCTCCCTTAATGGCGGTATCGAAAGCAGTTTTCGATCACTCCTCCTCCGAGATTTTTCTCATACGAGGTCGAAGTCATAAATTGTATATAAATTTTATCGAGCCCCAGCGCCCAACCATTCGTAATTGGACCGCTTCCTGGATAGAGGAAAGTTCTGCCCCGCTAAGTGTAATGCGAGGGAATCGAAGTAGAGAATTATGTAGGACTTTGTGAGCTGGTAGAAAAAAAAATAATCCACTGGATGAAACTGTGAACCTCGTAATAACTCCATCAGTCTAATATATGATTCTTCTCGATATAAATTTGGATGAAAATGTACTGAGGACAAGAAAAAAGTATACTAAAAGCGTCTCTTAATCGTATGTGTATACAGGTGATGTGTTTGATGATTAAATATTCCCTAATGAATAGGTATTTTGGCGTATATATAAATATCGCTCACATCTAGATAACTGAGGCAGCCTATTTCACCGAAGGTTAGTTTGAAGCCATCGGGGCCTAAATAATGTTGAAAATGCACGTGTGTGCGTGAAAATTTACAGACAAAAACAGGCACGGTTTGAGGGGCTATTCTACTGTGAAGGCTAAAAAAATAAACTATTTTTTCATATTCATTTTTGAAAACTGCTTTATGTATCGGTACGAACTTTTTTTTCGCTCGAAGGAAAACTCTTCTAGAATAGATAACAATTTTTTTGTTGCATATAAATATATATTTATTTATCAATTTATAATCGCGCAAAGGTATGAAAAGAAAAAAGTATGTCGCTGGCGTTGATGATTTGCGCTCTCCAGGTAATCTGAACCTAAAAATTCAAAAAGATTCTTAATCTGTGTGAGTGTCGCTACGGCCCGAACTAGAATTATTAAAAAATATTGATTTTTACTTATACTTTCGCCCGAATTATGACGAAAAAAAAACGTGTTTTTCGAACACTTTTGACAAAAACGACGCCATTTTGTTATTTTGAAATATAAAATAATAATTCTCATTCGGGCTATAGCGACACTCATATTTTAAATAATCTCTTTGAATTTTTCATTTTAGATTACCTGGAGAGCGAAAATCATCAACGCCAGTGTCATACTTTTTTTTTCATGCCTTTACACGATTATCAATTGTTAAATAAATATACATTTTTATGCAATAAAAAAATTGTTATTCATTCTGTAAGAGTGTACCTTTAAGCGAAAAAAAAGTTTGTACCGATGCATGCAACAGTTCTCAAAAAAAAAAAATGATTAAAAATAGCTCATTTTTTTAGCCATCCCTCTAACAGTAATTCCATCCTAAAAAATCACCTCCAAAACAGCGCTCTGGACAACAATATACTGAAACGTAGATGAGAATTTTTCGCGACCTTCGCAGGCAAGACGATATGGATTTGGTTGACGAAGGAATTTTCGATTAATCGAAGTTGATCGATTATTCCCGAGATGAGAGAGAGCGAGAGGGGGGGGGGGGGGGGGAGAGTATCTTCTTGCGGCTTATATTGTCTCACCCGGATTATCTCGTGCCGAGCAATAACAGCTTTCTTCAACTCTCTCTCTCTCTCTCTCCCGCCTCTCGCCAAGCATCAAACTCGAATTTAGGCGCGACCGCTTCTTATCCAGCGAAATAATCGAACACTTTACTCGTACAAATTGCGTGCCGCAAGATTATAGTCTTTTACCACCGATAAGGTCGCCACCGCTTCTTCATCTCACGTCGAATACATCACGTCGGATATTGCAAGATCGCTTTTACTACTCATTGTTTCGTTTCATCGCCCATTTTTTTTTCCTTTTCACGCACGAACGAAAAAAGAAAAGCGCGAATGGCTGCAATTGTACTCGAGCGTTTTATTAGTCGGCGGTAAGGCTCGTATCTGCTCAAGACACAAAAAGACTTGCGATAAAAAAAATCGTTGTAAAAGCGACGATATCGCAGTGCCTTGGTACGCAAAGTACCGATTTTTTTGTTTATATCGTGTTGACTAAAGGTTTATAGGGCATGTATAGGAACAAAAGGGTATACAGGGTCCAAGTGGTGTATCATCCACTTCTCCCTTAGCATGCTCGATATAACGAGGATTATGTTCGGCGAATAACAGAAAAAAATATAACAATAGCGCAGGCCGGTGAACAGGGTAGGGGGGGGGGGGGGGGGGGGGAGGGCCGAGGGGCGCCGAAAAACTTCACAAAACTTTTCAAATTAACGATCTTACTTCTCAAACTCTACAGCCAATAACGCCTTGTACGTATTTACTTATCACAGTAGAGCGATGTATTACTTAAGGCGTGAGGTCGAAGGCAAGCGGCTGAGAGAAGAGAAAAAAAATTGATTACCAAACAGGGGTTCAAACTTGAGGGAGTTTCGAGTGTTCCCGAGACTTTTTCGCTGCCCTTGCGCTTGAGGTAAACCAACGGCCTATCCGAGCACCCGAAAGTTCTGCTCCCTCGTAATAGAGTATAATCTTTCCCTCTTCAAGAATCGCTATTGAGAAGAATTCCCTATTCTAGAATTTCCTAAAAGAATTCCCTATTCTAGAATCCCTATTCCAGAACTAATTAGAAGAATGCACCCCTGGATGTTTCGTCTTGTTTCTTACTTTATTTTCCCGTAAACAATTACTAACAAAAGCTCGACGATGTTTCAGGATTGTAGTGTCGCAAGATGAACGACTCGTGGTCACCGGAAAATGGAGGTCCCGAGACCTATCCGTCGATGTTCAATACGACTTACTGGATCAGCACAGGCTACGATAACAACACGTTGCTTTACGATGATTACGGTACGTCACAACGCGATTCTCTGATATCCCGTATAAGCCGACATTGAAGGCTTCCATCCTGATAGCGGAGATCCTACAGCTTCAATTTCCTACCAACCCTTTGAAGGATCATCCTTGTCACTGCATTACCCAACACCTTTCATTTGCTGTTATACCGGATACTGATGGCTTCATATCGCACTTCGTATTACATCAGCAATAGGCCAGGACATCCGTGATGCCGGATGTCCTGTCTTATTCGACTAGAGACTTCCTATCAGGAATTCATTGACAATGTGTTCAAAAGGATTCTACAAGCAAACAAGATTTTAAGGAGGTTGGAGCCGTCCAGTTGAGTCAAATGACGGTTAAGAGTTTTTTTTTTCTCATTAAAGCTAAAAAAAATGCATACGAGGTATAGATTTATTCTATGCTAAGTTTTCATAAAATATATAATTAAAAGCTAAAGTTATGCATTTTTATACTTTTATTACGTGAAAAAGAAAAAAAGGTTGTGCTACTACCAACTTGAAAAGTATAACATTATTGATTATTATTGAAAGAGGCGTAATCTTTTATTATATTAACAGGATTAGGAAGGTTAAAAATATTTACAGGATTAAAAGATCAAAAAGATTCGTAATCTTTTATCGAATCTTGGTTTAATATTGAATATATGTGGTTTTAGATGGGCAAGATGGATTTTTTCTTCTAAATGTTTACAATGATTTAGTTTATGTTAAGCTGCTGTTAGGAATGGTTTATCTTGGTGCAAAATAGCCAAAAATTTATGTCATCCGTAGCGTGAACGTCTTACCCATCTGACGGTACGTAAAATTACATACCTACATTAGGCTATTTTTTTAGCTCTGGTGTTTCGTGATGAAAAAATTTCAAAAAATGTGTAGACTCAGTCTGAACAATAAAATATATATAAATATATTGTTTAAATCTTGAATTGTGGGTAACGTTTGAACCTCCTTAAGAGGGGAAATACATGTAGACGACGAAAAAACAGGCAATTTTCATAATTTTTTTGCAACAGTCCAAAACATTTGACATTTATGAAACTACAGGTGAAAATTTATTACACAATTAAAATGTTGAAATCATTTTTTTTTTCACTGACAAATATTGCAAAATGGCGAAGTTATGGCGTGGTCTTCCAGCAAGATTTTGGCAACTGTTGTCCGTTTGTGGAAAATTCAACGACTTCAATATTGATCTGAAAAATATGAGCACAGAATTTTGAGTATTTTAACATCCAAATGCTAAACTTATACCTATAAAACATTTCAAAAGTTGGAAATAAAAAAAAATAGGACACGTCAGAAAAACAAATTGAAATTTTACACATAATTTTCATGCATGTTCGCAATAAACAAAGTACTTTTCGAAAGTAATTTTCATAAACAAGTAGGTATAAATTCACGGTAATATTGTTATTGAGTTATGTGTACAATTTTAGGATGGTTAACTCGGTTAAAAAGTTAAGTTTCCCACAAACTTGAAAAATGTAGTTTTGAGAAAAAACGTGTTCAAAATTTCGAATTACGAAAACAATGATTTCAGTTACTTACCAGCTAACTACTTATTTTAGCACCGTATTCTTGAGAGGTTTAACTAACACTACGTATAAAAAAAAACGATTTTCTAATACCGCTACATGCAAACACTCTACATTGCAAACTCTTTTTTTGCTGTTCCGTTCAATATTACCACATATCTATCCTTGCCCATGTTTCTTTTATTTCTCCGCTGATAGCTTCGTCTTCCCAGTACCTTTCCATGTGTATTCCTTTTTTCCTATGTTTGCATTCCTTGCAGTATATGGACACGTCAATTTTTCTCCAATCGTATTGAATTTCTTGTTAAATTTTGATTTTTATGCCTCTTTCTATTTTTTTTTGCTTACCTCCCTTGTATCTCCATTCCATATGAATTGCCAGATTTCTCCCTCACCTACGCTTTCCATGGCTCCTTTTATTTCTTTTTCCCGTTTTGATGACTTGCCATTTATGATTGCTCGTACTTCCTCCCTTAGGCATTTTTTAGGCAACCTACTTCGTTCCCCATCTTCATCATTTCTGTTAAATATCTGGCGGCTCTTTTCCATGTTTCAATCTCCATTCCAGCCCGCTTCCATTCGCCAGATATAGGTTTGGGGAATTTTTACTAATTTCCATGGCTATTTTGACATATCTTGCCCGGTAATGAAAAGGAAATAAATCAATAAAAATGAAAATAAGCATTGAAAGAAATACAAAAAAGGGTGCACGTGCGTGTCCATCGCATTAGAGATACCCGGTGAATTAATCATCGCCGTAACGACGTGATTAGCCGATCACGTGCATCTCAGGAGGTCCGGAGACCTAATTTGGCGATCATCTATTGTTAAGAGTTAATAAAACCAAAGAGCACGTAGCGCGATTCAATAAACAAACGGTGGCTATGCTCACTCTAGATATTGTGAAAATAATTGGTGAGTGCGACGGAAGGGCCTTTCATATAGTATTGCCGCAGGGAATTCTTCCGTCGTTCAGCTGTTTCTCTTAGTGAGGGGCTGCGAGGAAAAAAATTAACCCTCGTACATAAACGGGATCGCAGTGAGAAGGGCGTATCTCGGGTGTTTTTATACACGCGACGTAGGCAATTTCGTATACGTAGCCGCGATACCAATCCTTAGTTTCACTTCATTTCTCACGAGACTTCTATCGTCTGACATTTTCCGAGATATCTTCAAAAGTTGTGCGCAATGCCTGGCCATCGTCGAAACCCGTACGCAGAGAACTCGGGAAATTGAGCCTAGAACCGGCAGTTCGGCGAATGAAAGGGAACCCGATATACAGGGTGACAATTATAGGGTGGCTGTATTTACTTTACGAGTCTGGTCCGAAGATTTTGCGACTGAGAAAAATATAATATTTCGAGCCTTTTCGAGTACTCTTCGAAAAAGAATTTTATGTGACGAGTAATATTTGCTAGAAAAAAAATGAGCATTTTGGCAAAAGATCATAATTCCATTTTTTATTCAGCAGAATTAAGATAATTACTTTCGGAATATGAAACAGTCCTAAAAAAAAAATTCAAGGCTCTAAACCTAGCTCGTGGCCGCAAAAAAGACGAATTTTTGTGATTTTTTTCTGGAAAAATGTGTGCAGGTTTACAATTTTTTTTTTTTTCTGTACATTGTAGCGTAGGGTTTAAAGTATCTTTTACATTTTTTTTTATTGCTGCTCGGAAACAAATCACGCGAAATAAAAAAAATTAAACGCATTTAATGTTTGCTTGAAAATATCTAATGGTGGAACGAAAAATTTGATAAAATATTGATTTTTTACAAAAATGGTCGTAGTCCAAAGTAAAAGTTTCGATTTTTTGTGAAAAAAAAAACCTCTATTTTCGTTGACCAAAAGAAAAACTATGCATCGAAAGAAACCTTCGTTCAAGCACTGCTTTTTGATATGTAAAAGAAGCTCGTAAACTTTGAAATTGATCGGTGCAGTTATTTTTTTAGATAACGTGGTCACGGATTTTGTAAAAATCATTTTGCGAAAAATACGTTTAAAGTTTGCTGATTCGCGGTAACTACCTATAAACGCCCATAACTCCCTCGATTTAGAACGGATCGACTTTAAAGTTCGCCCGTTCGCGGAAGCAACCTATGAACGTCCATAACTTCCTCAATTAAGAACGGAACGACTTGAAATTTTCAGAGAACATTTTTTAAATGTTATATTTTGAGAATCCGAAAGCCAAGAATCGATATTTTCCAAAATTTCAACTAGGTGTAATATATAAGCCCTTAAAAAATATATAATAATATATAAAATATATAAAAATATATATGTTAAGCCCTTAAAAAAGCACATGACAATCTCATAATTGTCACCCTGTATGTATATATATATGTACAGGGTGAGGCACATAAAGTGTTACAGAGGAATAACACTCAAACTATTGATCATATCCAAAAATGTTTCAGACAAACGTTTCAGTGTTCGATAAGGCCGTCATACTGGACCACCCTATTTTTTATCGGTGGAGGCGCTGAAGCTACGTCAAGGTCAACACCACTTTTTTAAATGGAACCATGTATTTTTTTTCGCCTAACATTATTACCGATTTTAAGACGAATTCAGCGACCTACAACACAAGGTCATTCTAGTCACGCAAAGTATGAAAATAGTCGAAAAATCGAAAAATATCGGAATAATCACTTTCAAAGGATCCACTAACCTTGGTTTGGGTCTAGCTACAGAAGATGCTCGAAGTCGACTTGTAAACACTTGTAAACACGCCTGACCACGCCTGACGACATGAAAGAAAGAATACGCCGAGCATGTACGGAAATTACACCACAAATGTTGCCTGAAGGTAGATGGTCTTTTCATCAGTGAATTAACAAGTGCTTACAAATCGAGGGTCATCACTTCGAGCATCTTCTGTAGGTAGACCCAAATCAATATTAGTGGATCCTTTGAAAGTGATTATTCCGATATTTTTCGATTTTTCGACTATTTTCATACTTTGCGTGACTAGAATGACCTTGTGTTTAGGTCGCTGAATTCGTTTTAAAATCGGTAATAATGTCATCGAAAAAAAATACATGGTTCCATTTAAAAAAGTGGAGTTGACCTTGACGTAGCTTCAGCGCCTCCACCGATAAAAAAAATAGGGTGGTCCAGTATGACGGCCTTCTCGAACACTGAAACTTTTGTCTGAAACATTTTTGGATATGATCAATAGTTTGAGTGCTATTGCTCAGTAACACTTTATGTGCCTCACCCTGTATATATATGTAGGGCTGCTGATTCCGGCACAAATATAAGGGTCGATATCTGGTTGACGTATGGTCAAAGCGAACTTCTGACTAATATTTCACATGGGATATTCTTCGGTTTGCGAATCGCTTCGTGATCCAGGCACAAAAACCGTTCCAGGACCGATTTGTCTTGATTTTCACTCTTTACGCCGGACAAGCAACGCGCACAAGACCTCGGGTAGAACTCGAAGAAACCTCATACCATCGCAACATTTTCCTCAGAACTTTTCGTGATCAGAATCCCCCCATCGGATCCTTCAGTGAAGCGGGTATTACCCGAATGACACTTCTATTATTAGCGATCGATTATTTCGTCGTTATTCGAAATCGCGTTAATACGACAATAACGTTCGCTCACGACCAAACAAATCCAAACGAAGAAATCATCGTGTCATACAAAGAGAGCACGTGCCAGGTGGTGCTAATTACTTTACCTAATTAGTTCTGATTTCGACATTTCTCTCGTATTACCTGGAATAATACGAAAAAGTGGAAGAATGGCTTGTCTGCGGTTTTTCACAATAGATTATTTTTATTTGCCACAAACGAGCTGTAACGCTAAAAATGCTTCCGGACGCACGTAGGCATCGCCTTGTCCTCGCGGAATTCAACACATCGCTCTTTAAGGACGTTCTGCTAGAGCTTTAAAAAAGCAGGAAAGCCTTGAAATTTTTATATCACTTGTGGAAAGGTTGCACCTGCAAAATTTCAACGCGATTTATCAGCTACTTATCGAGATAAAAATATCGTAAAGATACCTCCGAATTGCATAGGATCTTATGGTGAATACTGTTATAACGTAAGAAGCAATGCAATATCAGTTAGTTAAAAACGTGCTGGCTCATTGAAGATTTGATGACCTATAGATGTATTTATAACCGAGGTGTACCAAAAAAAATCGTCCCGATTGACCACGCCTGTCATGAGTTATAGCTAATAAATATACCGAAAAGCTCTCAAATTGCTTGGGACATGTGTGCACAAGGCTTCGACGTGACAGTGTTCTAGCGATCAGGGGAGGGGGAGACAAAGAATGAGACACCGAGAAGCGGTGGGGGTGGACCTAGCGTCGTCTACTAGGCGCATTATCTAGAGCAGGGGTCAGCAAGTATTTCATACTGGGGTCCGGATACTTTTGAGTTTTTTTATTCAGAACCAGATTTAAAAAAAAACTGCAAATATCAATTACAGCAAGCAGGTTATTATTGTTTCTCAAAAAGAATGTGGCTTATAAAAACACATATTATTTATTTTTATTTTCATTTTTCTCTTTATTTTCATTTTTCTCTTAAAAATAATATACTTTACATAGGTTCTTAATGTGAGAAATTACACCTTCGATCTTGAGCCAGTTTTTTATAGTTTGGTTCTCGGGAGGAACAACATATGCAAAGAGTGTCTTCAAGATGGGCGTCCGTTAACCTTGAACGATATTAATTTTTCAAAAAATTAATTTTTGAGAAAGATGCTTCACATATATATGTCGAGTCAAACATAGTTGACAGATTAAGAGCCAGTTTTTTTTGTAATTTGCATACTCGTCTGAAACATATTTACCCCAAAATTCTTCAGTGGGTGCAGATTTGTACATTTTCAAGGAAACATCTTCTTGCAAGTCGATTATTTCTTCCGAACTATTATTTTATCAACTTTAGCTCGGTTTAAATTTAACTTGACGCCTTTAGAATCGCACACAGAATGAGTTAATTAAAGTTTTAAAATATTTTTTTGGCGTTATGATGATGAGACACTAAAGTTTTTTTCGATTATATATAAGAATAGCTATAGAAGTACGTAGGATTTTTTTAATATATTGTTTTTTTGTCAAAATGGCGCATTTCTAAAACAAAAAGTATAAAATGCCATGAGAAAATCATCAGAAAATTGTTTATAAAAAAGGAACTATGCAATATAATTTTAAAAAAATCCTACGTAGTGCCTCAAAAAATGTAATTCTAAATATGCAGTTAAAATTTCAAGCGAATCGGTTGAAATTTGTTTGAGTTATGAGTCCGGCCGACTTGAAAAATGTAGTTTTGAGATAAACGCGTTTAAAGTTAGTAGAAAGTCACGACATGAATCAAGAGGAATTGCGCTAGAATTCGAAAATCGAGTACTTAAAGATTTTTCACACCCATAATCTTTTGGAATATAATTTTATAGGTATATTTTTAACAAAAAAAATCGATTTTTGGAAAGTCCTAGAGTGGCCTAAGGCCTAAACTGGTGGGAATTTCAATATCGGCGAGTGTTTGAAACGTAACACCAAATGTTTTTTTCGTTATGAAAACTATGCCAAATGGATATTGTAATTATTTTAATGTTACAGATAGAATAAATAAATACATCTCTTTATAAAGTTCTAATGCCGTTAAACTATTTACGTTTCGAACACTCGCCGATTTTTTAATTCCCGCCAGTTAATGCTTGATTCGAGTGGCTCACTAGACAGAGCCCTTTAATGCGGTGTTGCCACGTTTAACGTACAAGTTTCGTTAATATACGAAAACAAACCGTTCGAGGTCAAAATTCACATCTTTTTCGAAGATCATTTCGAACTACCTAGATAAACCACTTGATTATTTAGCACGTCATTCCTAACACTACAATCAGGGTTTGCTTATTTTTTTTATCGGCTTAACACTATTACTTTTGGACCTACATCCCTATAACTGGTGTTTGCGAGGTGTCGTATGTATTACCAAATGGATAAAGGTTCAACTTGAACATTAAAAATCTCCGAAAGTGTGTTGTAAAACTGATTGATTTTTGGACAGTCAATGTATTCTAAATTAATCTCTCGGTAATGTGAATTTCAATCACCTACCACCATTTTGATTTTGGTATCGAAACTCCTTAAAGTAAAATAGTATAATTTTATTGATTTGGAAGTAATAATATCGAATTAGATACATTTTTTATGCTACGAAATATTATTTCGGAAGACGCGTCCGACAATATCGGAGCATTTGCAAACAATAGTGAAAAAAAATCGAAGAAAAACGCGTCTGTTACAAAAGTTCTTTTCGAAAAAAAGACCCGGAGAAAAAAAAACGTATCGTCGAGGTCTCTTCTTTTTAGAATCGCTGATAGAAAGATAAGTGCATAATCGTTGAAGGCCAATAGTTTTGCCTTAGTCAGAGCATACGTGTCGTAACGGCCACGTGATTGTGTGCCCGATAGAAATATTCGAAACGAAGTTCAACAAATTCTCATTTCGAATCTGACCCGACCCTTTGTCAGTTATCGTCTCGAAATATCGATCTACACGCACTCACGTACACCTATAGGCATGTCCATATATTTCAATTCTCGTTGGCCCCGTCGTTTTCATTGTCATTCCTCGTCAACCGACGGAACCGCCCGGTTGAACAATCCAACCGAGATAACCCAGAGTCTCGTGGCCACGTGGCTGAACAAGAATGTACTCTTGGAGTGGATACGTAAAAAAAAAAAAAACCACACAGGTATTCCATCCGAGCATCCTATTCATGTCCGTATAGCCGATGTTTTGCTGACTACTTTCAGCGGAGAACTTTTTTGCCTCGTAGATTTGCACGATCCTAAAAAGTACGCAGAGTAGAAGACGCATCCGAAACCTTTTCCCAACCTCGGATAACGAGTGCCACGTGGAAATAAAAATGAAAGAGCGGGGAAAAAAACGAAAAAAAAAGAGGAAATCTACGTACACTCTAAAAATACCTTAACATGTACGTCATAATTCGTGCTCGTAACGTTTGATTTCAAAATCTAAGACACTTTATGAAATTAATATTTGGTGAGTGGTTGCGAGTGATATTATTGCGGTTGTCGATGTGGAATTGTTAGTTTTGCCAAAACTACAAATAAGAGAAACCTTCCTTTTATTTGACCGAGCTAGGTCCGTCATCGTTTACGTTAGAAAAATGTAACGCGTCAGATATTCGTAATTATCGATATTTGTGAAATACTACTGGTTTACAAACAACAAGTTAATTCGCACGTTCGGTCGAATGAAGAAAGTTGTAATTCAATATTTGTAAGGAGCTACGGAATTTAGTGTATCAAATGAATAATTTTTCATTATTATTAAAAATGTAATACAGATTTGATGATATATTCAATAAAATGTATTCTTTGATGAAAAGATTCCGTGTTCAATTGAAATTAAAAATTCGAATTAAATATATTCTATAATCATGTTAAAAAATTGACCAAAATTTGATTATATATTCAACTAAATTTATTTGCAAATAAAAAAATTGTGTTCAATAAAAAATTTAAAAATTTATTTGCAGATATTCCGCATTTAAATGTATAATGTTTTAAAAAAATGGATTTCGTGGATTGATCTCCTGGAAAATATTCTGTAAATAGTATCGCGTATTTACGTCGAAAGGCAGAGATATGATTGATCAATTTTCAAAAAGCGCAGCACAAGCAACCGATCAAACATACAGATTCGTTTAATCGAAGTGTTGATCTTTCAGATGCCCTGTACGACGTTCCAACTGGGATAATAGTACTTCTCAGCATTTGTTATGGCAGCATATCGGTTATCGCTGTCGCGGGTAATTTTCTCGTCATGTGGATAGTCGCGACATCCAGACGAATGCAGAGCGTCACCAATTGCTTCATCGCCAATCTCGCCCTCGCCGACATCGTCATCGGCCTCTTCGCCATACCCTTTCAGGTAGGTTGCATACGTTTCGCGATTTCCACGCCTTGTGAGCTCGACATGTTCCCGAATAATTGGTATATACCTGTTGGCTTCCTAATGAAGCAACAATTCTTTCGTCTCGGTGAAACACTTCATAGTTTCAGGCTTCAGGTCTTCATTCAGGTCTTCAAATAGTTTCAGGCTGCTCTACTGCAGCGATGGAATTTGCCACACTTCATGTGCGCGTTTTGTCCCTTCGTTCAGGAATTGTGCGTGAACGTGTCCGTTTTCACGCTCACCGCAATAGCCGTCGATCGACATCGAGCCATACTCAAACCACTGAGGTCAGTACATCAAATTTTACACTTTTAGACTTCCCTTCTCTCTCTCTCTCTCTCTCTCTTCAGCATTCCATAAATACTAGAATCCCCCATAATTTTCTCGGGTCCGCACATCTGCCACAGCTCGGTAGCTCTTACAGTTTATCACCTATCGTGCTGAAATTTAGACTCGAGGAGTTTCGACACCAAAATCGAAATGCTTGTAGACGGTTGAAATTTATATCGCCGAGCGATTAATTTAGGATCCATTAACTGTCCAAAAATTAATCAGTTTCACAACATAGTTTCGGAGATTTTTAATGTTCAAGTTGAACCTTTATTCATTTGGTATACATGACACCTCGTAAACCCCAGTTGTAGGGCTGTAGTGACAAAAATAATACCGAGATTTGCATTTTTTAAACTGTGCAAACCGTGATTATAGGAATATCGTGTTAATGCCGCTGTTGTCAAGTCTATCGGTTGTGTTTTTTTAAAAATAAAATTGCAACATATTTATATTTAATTACAAAAATGATAAGTATTAATATAATTTCCCGGCTTAAAAATATTTTTCACAATATTATGAGTTGGCAATTCCTCAATAATGATTTTTTTAAAATAAATAAATACGTTTTTTAATAAATAATAAAGTACGTGGAAAATATCAATGGAAAAAAAATCCCTTATCTCATCGGGGTATCGTTCAGGGTATTAAAATACTGCTGTGAACTAATTTTTAAAAAGTCTGCCGCCTCGCTGCGAACTTTCGGAGTCGTTACCGGAGTAGCAGCCCGCTGGCCCTTAGATTGTGATCCTTCGATTACAAAATTGAATAATTCACTGAATAATTCACTGCAGTTGATGAATACTTGCGGGTATGATTATTGGAATTACTGTGAAAGAATTAAATTCTAAAAACAATAAGAGAGTCGTTTTTCGACATTGTTCGAGAAATTTTATATGGAAGTAAATAAATTATATTTTAATTGGCTATCGTAAGTATGTGTGTACTCGACGAGTCAAGTGCAAGTGCCTGCGAAAATCTACTTCAATGCATAGCCTCGAACAAACACGCACTTGACCGCTTTTTTCTTCTCTCTTCCTCACCTGCTTTCAAATGATATTTACATTTTTATCTGTCATCAAAATGTTGCCCAAAAGTCTTACGATTAAGGAACCAAATCAGGAAACGGCGAACATCTGTGGAGAGTATCGAATGATTTTTACATACACTCGCGAGTGAATAGGGCCGTTAACTATTTTTGTCCCGTGAATCGATTTTTTCGGAATCGAGTTGGAAGGGAGGGGGGCGTGGAGCCAAAGATTCGCGAGTATTAGATTTGCGAGTCGTTCTCATCCTTGAGAATAAACGATCGTAAATTGAAAATAGATCAGACGAGATGAATCGTTGGATATTCGAACGCACATACGTCCGTAAAAGAAAGAATGAGAAGCTCGCGCCTGGTCGCGACCTTCGGAGCAGGAAGCCAGACTCGTTAAACAAGTTCGAATGTGAGAGAAAATTATTCCAAAAGAAAGCAAAGGAAAGAAGAAAAAAGAACATTCGCTCGTTTCGCCCGAGTGTTTCGCTGGATTTTTTTTAGGATGTAAAAAAACAAAAACCTCGGTGTGGGATTTTCAGCGCAAGACCGAGCAAGCTCAGGGCGAAGATCGTTATAGCGGGGATTTGGTTGATTTCCGGCACTCTGGCGACCCCGATGGCGGCAGCTCTCAGAGTCATTATGGTCCCGGAGAGCACAGCCGGTAAGTCGAGAATACGTAACGAAGCAAATTATAAAATAGTCAATAGATCGTTCGGAACTCGTACGAATTTTACATTATTTTCGTTTCAACGCCTACCAAAGTTTCATCCCTTGAAGCTTTCATCCCCACGAGCGGTTTGAATATTCACTCAATGCCAGTCAATTACGAATCGTTTCAAGAATTCTCGAGAAGTCAAACTCAATCATCTTTTATCCACTTCTTTGGCTTCACTCGCATTTCGGAGTAATCGAGAAGTTTTTTTTATTAAAATGAATATTAACGCCAATATGGAGAAGACAATTTATATGTAAAGAAATATTGAATAAAAAAACAAACTTGTATTTAATGTGCTAAAAAGTAGAAAATCATTTTTTTTACCAAGCCACCTATATGTGACTATAAATAAAAAATTGGGACCTTCAACTTTTTAAATGTTTAATGAATATTTGATCAATTCGGTTTTATTAAGAGTTTACGTGGGTTTTGAAGCCAAAATATAATATATAAATTATTTTATTCAAAATGTTAAGCACATAAAAGAGCAACATTTCAACAATATTAAAAAAAAAATTCATCCAAAAATTTGGGAAATTCAGCCGGTGGGACCTCGTTTCCGGAGACTACTCAAAAAAAAAGTGTCCTCGTGGTGGTCAGGATAACTCATAATAGCTTTATGTGAAATAAAAAAACCAAACTTTTTCTGTTAGTAGATAAGTATGTTATAGCTCGTGATTGAACGATGGACTTTTTAAAAAATTGAATTTTGAATTTTTGGCAGAGTTGTATGCAAAATAGTTCAATTTTTGGTACAATTTACACTACGTATAGCCTTGTAAAATTAGTTGTAATCGAAAAAAAAACCTTCGTTCAATCACTAGTCAATGCTATTTTGAAGAAGTGTGCAAAATTTCAATAAGATCGGTGCATTAGTTTTTGAGAAATCGTGTCCACCGACTTCAAAAAATAGTGTTTTGAGAAAAATGCGTATACCTGCGTCGCTCCCGGCCGGTCTTTCCCAACGGGGGAATTCCTAAAGCCTCTCTCTCCTAGACTTTTACTCCGATTGACGTAAAACTTTGGGAGAATATTCTAGACATATTGTACTATTAGATAATAAAATAATTAAAAAATGGATTTTTTTACATTCTCAAACCTACGTAACCCCTTAAGCGTATTTAATTTAGCGCAATAGTAATTAGAAAAAATTATCACACGTTTATACTCAGTTTCAGGATTTTTATTTAAGAAATCTAAGGTTGTTTTGCAGTAAATTAAATACAGTTAATATTTTAACGGGTTTATGTAAATTACGGATTATATGTCGACATATTGAATGCCCCAAGCTTTTATTTATAGTCACATATAGGTGAGTTGGTAAAGAAAATTATTTTATACTTGCTTTTACATTGAATAATAGCTTGTTTTTGAAAAAAAAAATGTTTACATATAAATTTATTATTTTCTACTTTTTAGTTTTTAATTGATTTTACTAGAGCTCTGAAAATTTTGCAAAGAGGGATTGATCCTTCCAAACGAACCGGTTTAAGTATTGGTTGATTGTCAAGAGAGATTTTATATGGATGATTAGATATCGCTAGTTTTACATGAAAAGTTGAACATTTTATGGATATCTATTTTTTTAAGTCGAATCATGCATCGTTATCTTTTAGATGCATGTTTGCAAAATTTCAGAGCTCTAAGTAATCGGGAAGTGGGTGAAACCTCGATTTTCCGTTTTGCATCTCGCAGAAAGTCAAGTTAAATAAAAGCTTGTAAAAAAGGGAAGAAACGTTGGAACGTTCGCGAAAAAAATTATTCCGAATTTTCGAATAGATTTCGCCGCTGAGATGAGACACATGAATACCGGTGCTGGCCCAACACGGTAAGGAAGCAATGGATAAAGCAGTTTCGAAACTTGCACCATTCTCACTTCCTCGTCATTTTCACTTGCAAAGTTTTCCAATTGAGCAAGTCGGTTGTTCAATGGTGGCTTGTTCAAAGAGAACACTTCGCAAACGCAAATGATGAGAAAGCAACGTGCAAGTTTCTAATTTGCACGATCTTTTCTTTCAGAACGTCTCTTAATAATACTCCATTTGTGGGAAAAAATAATTATCCCACCCGATACCTCAACATTTTTTCGTCCTAAACAGACCCAAACAATTTTCAATAGGTATTTCCAAGTAGTGCAAATTTATTAACGTTTCCTACATTTTACTAGCTCAAAAAATAGACCTTTCGAAAAAATTCTTACACACACACTTATCCTTTATTCAAGTATAACACACGGGTTATCTTTTCACTCTAAATTTATCTTTTTTAAAGTCCAGATTGATTATAACGAGCAGTTTCGTTGAAATTCAATTTCAGGAAATTTTTCATACGCCAGATTTCATTCGAATCGAATCGTTTTCGCTTCCTCGTACTTTGGGGAAACTTTTTATCGGGATTCCAATGGGAATATGCTTTGAACGCTCGAAAGGAATGAGAAATTATATTTCTAAGAAAATAATTGAAATAATATTCAAATAATTGAATTATTTGAATAATATAAGAATAATTTAAATAATATTCAAATAATTGAATTATTTAAATATTATTTCAATTATTTTCTTATAAATGCAATACTCTCCTTCCTTTCGAGCGTTCCAAGTATATTCTCATTGGAATCCCGATAAAAAAAATTCCCAAAGCACGAGGAAGCTAAAACGATTCGATTCGAGTGGAATCTAGGGTATGAAAAATTTCCTGAAATTGAATTTCAACGAAACTCCTCGTTATAATTAATCTAGGCTTTAAAAAAGATAAATTTAGAGTGAAAGGATAACCCGTGCATTGTTGTATGTCTTGTTTGTGAGAGTGTGTCGAGCAATTGAACAAACAATCGATTCGGAGCGAAGCTTTTTATCGTCTATGCATACACACACACACACATGCACGGTCAGACGGTTCCGGAGCTTTTGTTCGGTGGAAATAGAAACGAGAAAAAAAAATACAGAAAATGCATTCCCTTCGATCGACTTCCGATTCAGTGCGGACTTCCCTGACCCGGACATTCGTCAGACCAGACAATATCCCACCGAAGCACAATGTTCTAATGTAAATGTATCGTGGTATCTCGAGCACCCTCAATTCTAGAGAAAATTATTGGAAAAACAGATCTCCTCAAGAATTTGTATGCAACCTTCATAAAGTTTATTAACATAATAAATACGAATATTAATAAATCCCTTTACTATTTTTATTACGATCTGCTTTTTAACGTCACTACTCGGAATAATATATACTAATTTAAATTTTCTACGCAATTGTGTTTGATAATTGCGCACGCTGTTTATTTCATACATTTCGGCCAAAAATAACTCATGACGCAGAAAATGTTTTGGCATGGGAACATTTTTTATCTCTCGGATTGAACTTGATTGAAATATACGATATCTCTTATGTAACATGGCAATAGGAACATGGTACAACGGGTTCTCGATTTTTATCTCATTTTCCGATTAAATTCCACTTTGTCGTTCTGGTCGACTCGAAACCTATTTTCGAGTACGAAAGCCTTTGGTATAATACATTATCCATTTCGTATGGCAATTCTTCGCGAAGCCAGTATATATGCGCGTGTCAGAGGAAAGATCACACGTGTTCACGAGCGATATATTACACAATCGAAAGAAAAAAAAGCGTTTTTTCCACGAGAATATTGCCGCGCTTACTTGTGAGAGCACAAAATTCTAAGATCCACTCGATACCGAAACCCGACTTGACTTGAAAACTCGAAATACTTGTATTTTTCATTTTTAGATATTTAAATATATTAAATTTAATATTTAAATTAATAATTTAAATATATTCTATAAAATACATTTAATATTTTATATTAAATTATATTTCTATGATAAAAATGTAACACGTGTTATAAATGTATTTTTTCAAAATGAAATTGTGCATTGATAATAACTTGGAAAAAAAATTATGTTGCAAGCTGGCCGTCTCCACCTGAAACCATTTTGTCAAAATGAGAACATGTCGGAAAGAACGATGCTCACTTACCGGGCTCTTTTGGGATTTTTGCAATATCTTACGCCACTTTCGGTAATATCCTGCGTGTACGCCCGAATGGCTCTGAGATTGTGGGGCAGCAGAGCACCCGGTAACGCCCAGGACTCGAGAGACGCGAATCTTATGAAAAATAAGAAAAAGGTGATTATATCGTCGTTTTGCCTTTAGCTTTCACGAAGAATAAAGAAAGCACTTGTATATACATCGTCCTTTTGACGGATTAAATTTTGCACGATGCGAATTGAATGAAAATATTCGGGAACGCTGGGGTAACTCGGGTGGAAAGGAATTGTTTTGTCGAACGAAGGAAATATATCCTACTTTACACATATATATATTTGTCCATCTGAAGCTTTATAATTTTTATTCATTGAATTCGCGGAATTTTTTTAGTACACGGAGAGAATTAAAAAGTAATTTTTGTCGTGAATTTCACGGTAAAAATTACCGTGGTATATTTCAATGTGGTGGCAAGTGAGAAAAGCATAATAATTCGTATGCGACAAGTTTTTTTTTAACTCACGTTACAGAAAATTTCAAATACGTAGCTAAAATTTTACTATACAAGAAAGGTAGCGCGCACGATAATTTTTACCGAGGGCACAATACATTTTCCTATAACACTCATTAAATTTTATAATAAATCTTAAAATAACTGTTATAAAGACGATACTTTTTTATAGACATTTTTGAAAGGCATAAAATAATAAAATGCACAGTAAAATTTCGCTGATATTATATATTTTTTAAATTTACGTTTTGCGTATTTTGTTACACATCAAAATTTACTAGAAAATCTGGTAAAATTTTCTATCTGAAGAAGAAATTTTATTTTATTTTCGTGAAAAAATCTGTGTTTTACTCAGTAATAATAAGCGAAGTTTCAGGGTTGTCATCTAGTTACCGTTACTGCACGACAATTTTTAACATTTAATTCTCTTCGTGTAGCACTTTAAAATTAAAAATCTTACTTTGTCCAGGAGGCTCTCGAGCGCGTTCATCACGGGTGACCGTTATAAATTTTCAGGTGATAAAAATGTTGGTCATCGTTGTGGCGTTATTCGCGATATGTTGGTTGCCGCTCCAGATGTACAACGTGCTGCAGTACACTTATCCGCAAATAAACGAGTCAGTAAAGTTTGATTTAACTTATTGAATTCAACATAATTGTCAATCAATTGGCATTGATTCGATATTGACCCAATCTCTATTCGATGTAATCCAAATTCGATTGAATGTCAATTAAATTTAATCAATATTGAGTTCGATCCAAACAAGAAATGTTCTAAATTAAAATTAATCTAAATTTCATTTTATTCACGTAATTTTGTGCTGGTTCGATTCTAGTAAACTCAAAAAATGTTTTGTACATTTTTAATTTAAGAAAATAACGCAGATCCATGTAAATCATGTACATGTTGAGTACAGAATAGTCCCGGAAGGTTTGCGGTTCCGCATGGCATAAATCGAGCTCCCTTCGGTCGGTTTTGGCTACTCGATATATCAATGTACCTTTTTTTCTCAGCTGTCCGAGGCAGTTATTGAATTTCAATGTTACACTGAAAAGCTCTCAGAGACCGACAAAACGAATTTAAAAAAAAGGAAAGAACGCAATAAAAAAAAACATTGATTTTTTTACGTGCCTCTAATCAATTGTTTTGTTCCTCAGATATCGGTACATCAACATCATATGGTTCTGTTGCGACTGGCTCGCCATGTCCAACAGTTGCTACAATCCGTTCATCTATGGAATTTACAACGTAAGCGAGCTCGAAGATTCTCAAATCACTTTCAACCGTCCGGAGTTGAAAAAATACGCCAACTCTGTAATGTTCCCAAAGTTTTTCAGCCACATTGGTGGAATCGTTAACGAAAAAGTTGTCTTTTCTTTTCAGGAGAAATTCAAGCGAGAATTCCAGCAAAGATTTCCATTCCGATCGAGAAAATGGTCGGCGAGTCCACCAACGGACAGCCTCGACATGGAGAAGACGCAGAGTACGAGAGCCTCGTTTAGGTATATTCTCAGGTGCTTCCAAAAGTAATTCCAAATAACACCTCGAATATCTCACACACCCCGCCCCTTCTTCCCCCGGACATATCGTAATCATAAATTTGCGAAACTTGACGACTGGCTGGTTCTAGTTTCAATTTAGGTTAGGAGAGGATAGAAGCAAGTTAGAGGAGACTAGAAGTTGGGCAAGGTTGGAAAGGTTATAAGGTCAGGAGAAGATGGAGAACATATAAGGTCAGCTGAAGATGGGGAAGGAATAAGGTCAGGAGAAGATGGAGAAGATATGAAGTCAGAAGAATACAGAAGAATATGGAGAATGCAGAAGATATGAGGTCAGGAGAATATGAAGAAGATGGAGAAGATATAAGGTCAGGACAATGTGGAGAAGATATGGGGTCAGGAGAAGATATAAGGTCAGGAGAAAATGCAGAAGATATGAGGTCAGGAGAATATGGAGAATATATGAGGTCAGGAGAATATGGAGAAGTTTTAAGGTCAGGAGAAGATATACGGTCAGGAGAAGATAGCCGAAGATTAGAGAAGACTGCCGTTCAGAGAAGGTCACATAAAATACAAGGTAGAGGAAAGTTAAGAAAGGCTATAGGATCGGAAAGGTCAGAAAAGATAAAAGATAGGAGAAAGTTGAAGAAGACCATACGTTAGAGAAGTCCAGAGAACAGAGCAGGGTTGTGAGAATATGGCACTGAAGTATCCTACAAAGCGAAGTAGAAGCTGTACCACGTGACATATGAATGCGCAAGAGATAGCCGAAATTGTCGAACAGAGATTTCTCAGAGCTGAATAATATTAAAGGCCAAGGAGAATCGACGAGTTTTGCGTAAGTTGATTCTACAGAGACTGATGCTTTGTTTTGTCTCGAAACACTTAACCATTTATGAGAAAAGTCTGCTCGAAATTTTGTGAGGTTATGTTGACCTTGCCCATAGTCTTAATTGTATCTTAACGATATAAACTCTTAACGATATAAAATTTATATTTTATATCTTATAGAGAAACGATACTCTTAACGATATAAAAATGGCAAAAAGTAAAAGACAACGCCTCCGGAAACCAGAACACTAAAAATGGTAGAAACGCTTATTGATGGTGGACTATCGATCGTAACGCAACATTTTGATGACGAGAACAGAATCAGAAAGATCAAGCAACAACTGCACTTTAATTAAAATGTATTTCAAAGCAGCCGCGAAGAAAATTCCTTAGTATTTAACGTAAAAAACGAGTCGACCTTTTTCAAAAGTTCAAATCGGATTTCTAAAATCAAAAGAAATCCACCAGCCGAACGGTAACGATGAAGGGAGTCGTCTCGGTGGCGAAATTCACGTTCGTACGATTCCTTGTGTTTTTCTCGCACGTGACGTCGGATTATATCGGGCTCGGCGACCGCAGATACGATTGGCGAAGATCCGCTTCCGGTGGCTGTCCGGCTGCCGCTTCCTTCTACCGAGGGGTGTCGTTGCGCGAGCCCACTCGAACATTGGCGAACGGTCCGGACGATCCGGAGGCTCGGAACTTGACAACGACCGGATGTTGCATCGGCAATGGCCGTGAAAATGGTTCACTCGGCGGCACAAGGACTTCCGGTAAGAAGAACAGCTGCACCGCCGAGCTCTACGTATTCTCGTCCGGAAGACACAAACGATCGCGGGATCTCGGAAATCGGGAACTTTACCTGTGAATCGTGGAACTCACCCGAAAGATTTTTTTTTTAACAAAACCTTTTTTTCCTACTCCGTTTGCCCTTTTTGCTTGCCTGGCGATCAGTCGATTAATCCAAATCGAGTTCTCCGCCAAGGACAGAAAACAAGAAGCTCAACGCGAAAAAAAAAATTTAACTCGTGGCGTGAAGTAATCGGCATTTTGTTTGTGCAACTTTCGCTGATTATCGACCGGCCCGAGAGAATACTCGCCGATTAATTACTTCCGGGCAAAAGTGCGCGGAACTTGTGTACATACGAAAATATATCTGTAATACTTTTCCGACTGAAAGAGACTGCATGACGATAGACAAGTGTTCGAAATAATCTTACGTACTTTTTAATAATACGAAGAATGAAAAACTTCGGGCCTCGTTGCGAGCCCGCTACCGGAAGTGTCGTGGCGAAATAAGGGCGAGCAGGCCAATTATATCGTTGTTGATAAGGAGAAAAATCGGGCAACTTTGAACGATACTTCAAAAATTCCCTAACTCAAATTAAACAACGTTTTCTTATTTCTATTTTGAAATTAAATATTTTACAGTGACCGGCAACAATTTTACTTGGAAGAGATCAATCTGTGCTATATTTGTGAATTATTTTGGATTTTTTAATCAAAGGGTCTCAAAAATCGAAGGGAAGGGAGGGAGGGGGGGAGGCACGCTGTTCACGACTTTGGAGACTTAAATTGGAGGACTGGGGCGGCAATTTTTTTTTTGTACATAGCGCCGAGTAGGATTTTGAACGTCCTGTCCAACATGAGATTGAAGTTTGGATCGTTGGAATGCAATGAAAATGATTATTTATCGATTGCTCGAATTCCTTGTAGCTAATCTTTGTTAGAAAAATCCATCAATCCTTTTTCTAAGTCGCTTATTTAGAGATGTATCATTTAAATCTACAAAAAAAATATTACGCAAAATAACAAAAATTAGGGAAAAATATAAAAAAGAATTTTCGTTGCATTCCAACGAAGCAAACTGCAATACTATCTGTCGAACGACACTGCAAAATTGGGCAGGCGATTTTTTTCCTTTGGAGTCATTTCACATACAGGAAAAGGCCTTGAAAAAACGTATTCACAAATTTATCGCCAGAACATGATACCGCGTCTATTTAAAGCTTCCGCCTGCCGAATTTCAGCAGACAGGTGGTAAACCGTTGGAGCTACGAAGCCGCGACGAACGGTCAAATGTGACGGAATCACAAGGGTTCCAACGTGTTAAATTTTTAATTTAACAATTTAAAAAATATATATATCGAGCGAATTTTTCTTGCGCGTTTAGAAATACAGTGGACTGCCACGTGTACATAATGGCGAAACAGAAGTGCATTTCCGTATAGAATCGTAAGAATTTAAGGATTATCGTCGATACCTCTTGTTCTAGTCAAAGTAAGAGAGGAAAAAAAAACAGCAAAACTGGCGTTAATCATTGTAAATAATAGTTCGTAACTCGATGTAATTTCGATGAGAACAGAAATATCTTTTGTCGTCCGCGAGCACTGGTTCGACGAGAACGAACGAGAAAAAGAAAAACTAGCGGTACTTATTTTTGTAACGAGTACAACGCGTATTAAGATCCTTCCAGAATTACGTACGTACCGAAGGAAAACCGCGACACGACTTACCAGCGTCCAATACGATAAATGTACAAAGCTTACTCTCGCGAGCCTTGTCGGATAATCAATTCAATGTAAATAATTGGATGTGAATGTAGCGAGTCCTGTCGTGTACGCGGGCTCGATTGAGGAATAAATCGATCAGTCGTAATTCGTGTTGTTGCGTCGTTCTATGTCCCTTATTTCGAGTATGTCCGTTTTCAAGTGGAGCTTCATTATTTCACGCCATATGTCCATTCTGTGCTCCTCCTCCACGATGCCCAAACGCAGCAGGATGTTCTCGTTGACGCGCAGAAGTACTCGCCCGGTAACGTCGTGCTGAAACGATCGAACACACAGGATACTGTTTGCCAAACGCATGGGAGACACGAAACCCGGCAAAGGTGGTGGAAATTTAAAATTCTTAAATATAGATCCTGAATCGAAAGGAGGGTCAGCCGTAGCAAACAAAATATGTAGATCTGGACTCAAATGCCCAGTAACAATGTTCCTTTGTGCTTGTGCCACCTGTGTGCGTTAATTTTTTACTATATCAGAGTGTTAACTCTTATCACATAATTCTAACCATGCTTAATCATTTTTTATTTTAATTTTTTACTCATTATTATTGTTCTTTTAAGCTTCTCAAGGGAGATTGGGTAAAATAAGTAAATAAATATCTATATATAAGGAGAAAGAAAAGAGGACAGATGTTAGCAAAAAATGTAAATATATATATATATATACAGAGGGGTCCAAAAGTCGAGGATCAAATGAAGTGGGGAGATAGCCAAGATCATTTCCAACCAAAAAATTCATATACAGGTTGGTCCGTTTTTCAACGATTCCAAAGTTATGATTCTTCTTCAATATTTTCGGAAATTCGGTGCCCAGATGTGCAAAAAATTAATTTAAAAAAAACTACTTACCATATGCGAGTTTGTTTTTTAAAGATATAGCCTGATGATGTGGCTTTCGCATGAAAATGTAGTCTTCATAATTCTCATCATGAGTTCTTAGAATAAACTAAATTCCTGATAGCTTTTTGGATCAACATGTTTTTTTCTAGGTTTTCCTCATTGATGTGGAAAGAAAAATAAAAAAAAAATCGGCAATACGAAAAACAATATATTTTTGTTGCATTCCACTGATGCAAACATTGATGCCATGTTCCGCTTGGCTATGTGCAGCGCAGAAGTACGAAACATTTTCTTTTCTGGCAGACTATTATTCACATAATTCTGGCCACAATAGACGACCTACTGTCTTTAAAAGCGCCTAAGGACGGGAGGAGAAACATGAGAAATACTACTGGGATATAAGCCGACATTACTTATATCTTACTTTATACTTTGAGTTAAGCAGTGTTGTGCATGGCCAATACTCGAAGCAGTGACGGCTTGCCCATTCACCGGCCAGTGCATCAACAATGGTGTAGCTTAAGACGGTTATGGACGCAACGGAAGTTAGGATGGATTATCGAAGCGTGAGTAGGGAATAATAGCAACAGATTCAATTGGGAACGGCAATACGTACAAACCCACAAGAGTATACATTGGAACTGAGGATAAATAAATACAAAATATACCACTAAGATATATGTATGTATATATACATATATATCATCCCAAACAAACCCAAACATAAATATACTACTAACAACTATATATATGACAACCCAAACAAATCCGAACTGTAAATATACTCACGTATAAGAACTTCTCATGATACAATTGGTAGTAATCGCTGCAATGACGCCTGAGCCATTTCTGCACGTCCAAGACGTTCCAGTGGTAGACAGGACGAGGTCTCGCTGTTTTACTCTACGCAACAGTGTTTGTCACTTTCAACTCAATTATTTCTCACAAGTATATCCAGATGACATTGATGACATCGTTGGAATACAATTTTTTTAAATTCATTTTTCACTTTTTTTTTCTATCATTTATCCAAAGCCTTTTCTTTGCAAATTGGGCTCATAAATCTCTAATAAGAACACGTAAAAAACGTTTCAGGGAATTTCACAGTATAAAAAGGTCAAAAATTCGAAGAATTAAATCGTTATCCATTTTCGTTGCTTTGCAACGATGCAAACTTCAACATTCTATATTCGGGATACACGAGTCGCGACAACGATCGTAAAAAAGTGCAACGATGAATCTTACCTTAGGTTTGTTGTACGGGCTCACGATCTCCTCGACCATCGTTTCGTACTCTTCTGTCGTTAATGCGATCTTTTTCCGTTCGAAAAAGTATCGCGAATCTTTGACATTGCACGCGATCGACGATATTTACAAACAAACGAACCTAACCTCACTCTATTTGTTTGGGTCATTCGAGGCATGAAAAAAGGACACTTCCGGCGTGCTGATCGATAAGGCAGAATGCGCGCTTAGAGACCGGTGAACAGTCAACCATCGTTCTTATTACCGATCGAGTAGTTGAGATCATCTGCTTATCATCTGAGTAGCAGGATTCTGTAACTCAGTGGTGATTTTTTTCATTGTCGATAAATAGGAACAGCCAATCGCATGGAGTTGCAGCAGAAAGGGCGCCTCTCATTGGATGTCGCGAGCTAACGATAAAGAAAACTGTCGCTAAAACGTTAGAGAATCCCGGCACAAGCTTTTTTTTCACATAAGGATGCAATCAAGAAGAAAACATTTCTCCAGTCGCAGTTATTACCAGTTATAACAACGTGCGATCATGGTAATTTGAATGATGCCCCGTTGTTCACGTGTCATCTTACCCCTCGAACTCTTCGATCACTGACACACAGCCGCTTGTTAACACGCGTTTGGGCGTTTTGCAGAACATTTGCCGCGACGAGGACCAATGAGCAACGACCACGATCAGAGTTTCGGAGGCGTCATTGGGCATCGTCGTTTACGGCCAGTCGAGACTCAAGACGTCTGCTAGAATGGCATCGGCCAACATTTTGTTCATTTTATTCCTTAATTTAACGATATTCGCAGTATTATGCTTAGCGGGGTAAGTGTATTTTCAAACGCAAACAATTTTTATTACGTTTTCGAGAAAATCGTGGTGAAAAAGAAGCGGGTGCAGCGGGCGCTCGAACGAGTTCGGTGCTAACCTCGTTCGGTGCGAGCTTTCTGTTCATCGTGTCATATCATCTTGCCATCGATCTCTAAATATATGAGCACTTTTTACATTAACAATTTAATATATATTTTTTTTTCAAACTCACAATTCGTGCGTTTACGGCCGTTAGCAGTTGCGATTTTAAGGTTATGGAGTCACGCGTCATGAAATTGCGGGTGGTAATGGTTCGAAAAGATAAATAGTCATTAATTAAAAACTGTTATTGTAACTGGAAATGTTACCATGGTGATGAAGATTGTATGCATTGTTTAGTTTGTTCCAAGCTTGCGTGAAAAATTTGGGTGTGATTCGAGGTCCGGTTTAAGAATTATGAGTTTTCTGTTGCAGATGTTTTGAATATACTCTTATGGGACGTTTTTTTTCTCTCTTTTTAGAAAAGTTTACAATCATTGACTACATAATGATAGTGTAATTAATCATAACGTACTTCCTGGTTGTTTTCTTGCTCGGCTCTTCCGAACATCCTTATAAAACTATAGGCCAACGTTGTAATTTGTTAAGCGGCATGTTTACTCTCAAGAGTTTTCCTCCAATAGAACATTAAACATTAGCTTTTTCATGAACTGAATTATTAAATATAACAATCTTAATTAAATATTATTATTAGTTTAATTCAATACGAGTATTATCACGATTTATTGTGATTATAAACTACTGATTATTATTGTTAGTTAACTATTAGCAAGTACAAATGAAACATTTTAATGCAAAAAAAACAGTTTTGACTGGAAATTTAAGGTATTTAAATTAGTCTATATATTATCCCCCTTATTTTGTCCATTGCAGTATATTTGAGAATAAAATACTTCTGCCAGCTTTGTCTGCTATTGTATCTTCTGTATAGCCCTGAAGCTAATGTCCAGAATTGGGTTGATATCGGACCCGGAAATTCATCATATTGTTCATTCATACATCTAACCAGTTGGGAATCTACGACAATCGACGGGGCAGGATTGAAATACTGAACTTTAAATGATCAGAACACTAAAAATTCCGAATTTATTAGCTAGTATTCAATACTTCTGGAAATTTATAATTCCAAAATTTTGTAAGCAGAATTATCATATAACCGAAAATAATAGTACACTAAGGAATTAAATGACCATAATCATGTGACTAACTGATAAAGTGTCGACATGAAAACATAGCACATAAAACAAGTATCAACTTCCCATAATTAGAGAGACCACAGTTCCGAAATATTGTAGTGTTAGAAATTCGAGTTCCTGAATGATGAAGGTTTGTACAGGGAAAAGTTCAGAAAATAAGAATATCGATAAGAATCATCGATAGCTAAACATCCTTACATTATATGTTCACAATAAAACGTGAAGGATGGTCAAAACTCCGAAAGAATACTACCCCGAAAGATCAAAACTCCGAAAAAATTTTACCCGAAAGACCAAATCTCCAAAAATCTGAATATTGTCAAAACAAGTGGTGGTGCTGCCATCTAAACGCGTTAGGCTAACTTGCTATCTGCTTTATGTATGAGTTTTCAGAATTTTCAACGTTCTGAACATTCTTTATCAGAATCTTACACTATCTAAACTTCAGTTTTTGCAAACTGGCTGATCGAAGCTATGATTTCCAGAGACCAAAACTTTCGTGAACCTGACGAATCTCTTATTAGCTTTTATTATATTTAAACTTTCTGTTATAGCTTGTTTTCTATAATAAAAATTTTGAAATTGCTCTGGCATGCTCAATATTACATATTCGGAGTTTTGTATGTCGTATTTCTGGTCGTTTAAATAAAGCATTGATCTTTTTCATATTATTTCTGAAAATTATCTCGTATAAGAAATCATATTTGTATCCTTTTTCTATCGCTACTCGTACCGTTCAACATCATTTACAGTCAACCGTGTAGACCTTCGCTGGCATGATCTTTACGAAACTTGTAGTTTCTTAACATTAAAATTAGGAATTTCAAACCATTGGAGCATTCAAAGTTCAGAATGTCAACCCGGCCCCCAATCGACCATACATTTTTATTCCGCACTGGTTATATTTATAAGAGTCGAAACTGCTACCGCGTTTTCAAGCTCAGTTACGACATTGTATTTTCCTTCAATTTGTACATGTACATTTGTATTTGCAGGAGAGATTTCTATGGTATCCTCGGCCTGTCGAAAGGCGCGAGCACTCACGCGATAAAAAAGGCGTACAGGAGGATGGCTAGAGAATTACATCCGGACAAAAACAAGGAGGATCCGGAGGCATCGAAGAAGTTTCAAGATCTAGGCGCAGCTTACGAGGTCCTGTCGGACTCAGAGAAGCGCGAGATGTACGACAGATGCGGCGAGGAGTGCGTGAAGAAGGGTGGCGACTCCAACAGCGGCGACCCGTTCTCCAGCTTCTTCGGCGATTTCGGCTTCCACTTCGGCGGTGAGACGCACAATCAGCAAGAGTCTCCGAGAGGAGCCCACGTCTTCATGGATCTGTTTGTTACGCTGGAAGAATTGTACAGCGGCAGCTTCATAGAGGTACGCTCGCGGTGATTCATATTGCCACTATTTTACATTGATGCCCGTATGTACAGATTTTCGGCAGATGCATCAGTATTGCGTCTGCTGCATAGACCTTTGTGTGATAATTTTTTATGAGTGTGAAACGACAAAAATCTCAGCCGAAAAAAAGCACAACGGTGCATTCGACATACTATTCGATAGATAAAAAAAAACACTCTGGTATGCTTTTTTTTGCCTATTCTTACGTGTTTTTTTAACACTCGAAGGGGCCGTCAATGTGAACGTTTTCTTTTGAAATCTTTTCGTTCTCGTTAAGTCGCGTTTCATTCTTTCGGAAACTGCGACAAAAATATGACGTTGGAATGCAACCATTTTTTGTTTGTTCATTTTTAATTTCTTTATTTTTATCATTATCCGAAGTCTTTTCTTTGCAAATCGCAATTCTTTGCAAAAATTCGCACAATTACAAATAATTAATTTTCGTCTCTTCAGAGGGATTCGACACGGCCGAGATTCACCTCCAATGTGCATCTGACTTTTTTGTGGTACTGATTCGAAATGAGAGGCAAATTGAAGCTGAATCTCGGCCGCTTCGAGTCATTGGAATGCAACGCAGATTGTTTTTATTTTTTGTATTTTTAGTTCTTCATCTTTATTATTGTAAAAAATCTGTTTTCACATTTAGATCGAGGCCTCTGGGAAAGCAGGGTCAAAAATAGTTTGAGCGTTTTCGTAATTGAATTTTGCCAAAAGAATTAATTATCATTGAATACCAACGTAGCAAACTTTAATCTCATCGTTTTTTCCGATATTTATTCGTGAAGTCGTTCATCTTATCGTAAAGTGGAGCATTTTTCGGAAAACGTGCTTTAACTCGAACAGTGTAGAGTTTAAAATCAAATAACTAAAGAAAAGAAGATCAAGAACAATTAATCAAATTAGAGTATGAATAATGAAGAAATGTAGAAATAAGTTCTTACATTTTTATCCCGAAATGGGTATATGAGTGTAGAAACGTAATTGTACGATTTTCGGGTTTTTCCACCTACCGACAGATAACCAGAAACAAGCTCGTCATAAAGCCGACATCGGGAACGAGAAAGTGCAACTGCAGACAAGAGCTGGTAACGCGAAACGTCGGCAACGGAAGATTCCACATAATACAGCAGGCCGTATGCAGCGACTGCCCAAACGTCAAGTTCGTGAACGAGGAAAAGACACTGGAGGTGGAGGTAGAGGCGGGAATGGTGGACGGTCAGGAGACGAAATTCGTCGCTGAGGGTGAACCTCATCTGGACGGCGAGCCGGGCGATTTGATTCTTAGGTAACTAAAAATACAATAAAAAAAATGTATTCCTTCTCAGTGCATGTCAGCGAGAGATATACACTGCGACTAAATTCATAATTTTTCACAATACACTCCATCAAGGAGGCTCCGTCACGAACGTCTCACGTCTAGAAAAAAATAATAATTTTCAAGTATATCATAAAGTATCTATATTTACGTATGCGAAGTTTCAGATAAGATCAACGACTAAATAGGAGAGATAAAATATGTTCTACAGAATTGTTGACACAGGGCTTATGGAAGAGTCGAGAACTCGCGAAAGAGATATTGACCAAAAATTACAGTAACGTTGATAAGGTCATGAGATATTTAAATACAATAAAAAAGTTTTGGGTAAACGACTTATGTAAAAAGATAGTTAATGTTAAAGTGTCGAAATACTTGAAGTTCCGAGAGGTTTCTCGATCGTACGAAGATTCGGCAGCGTCGCAGAACTCACGTCTTTTTGTATAAGGCAGAATGCGCGAGAATTCAATCATCAGCTATCTAACCTTATATTCGTTAGTGATTGGCGTATAGTTAGAACAATTGGGTTCGTCGTAATAAAATAACAATTTTAATTTATCACTAAATTTGATTCTCAACAGTGATAAAAAAAAATAAATTTGTGTTACAGAGTAAACAGACATCTTTGGAATATTCTGTAAACTCTTTAAAAAAAAAATGATAATTTTGTGCACAATAATAAGATCATATCACGCGACCACCCAGTCAGCTCGGTGTCATGAGTACTATAAAGAAATCGGAGGAGAGAGTGAGATGGAGGATTGCGATATTGCCGTACTTCTCTATGTAGTACGGTCACGTAAAATTGTGCCAATATTATAACCACAATCACCGAGCCTTTGACAGAGACGATCAAAATTCGAACTCTACGCGGCGATAGTGTTGCATACAGAGCCAATAAAGCTTTTGTTTTCCGGTTTGAAGGATACGCACGCAACCGCATCAGCTATTCGAGCGAGTAAAGGATGATCTTTACACGAACATCACGATATCGTTGCAAGACGCGCTTGTAGGATTCACGATGGACATAAAACATCTCGACGGTCACAAAGTCACGATCGCACGTGACAAAGTTACCAAGCCGGGCACGCGAATTCGCAAGAAAGGCGAAGGGATGCCGAATTACGACAATAACAATCTACACGGCACACTGTACATCACGTTCGACGTTGCGTTCCCCGAGACGGATTTCACGGAAGAAAACAAGGAAGGTGAGGAAACCTCTCAATTTTGTCCTATCCGTTCTTTGGTCGTGATCAATTTTGAAACACATTTTTCAATGCTTTTTTCTATAAGTCGAGGAATTGCAACGGAAATAGAAATTGCAATATTAATAATTACAAATGTGCGCGTTTTGTTTTCAATTTCAGCGATAAAGGAGCTGCTGAAGCAAAACTCGGTGAACAGGGTGTACAACGGTCTGCGAGGCTCATAGGGAATATCGACGAGTACTGGAACGGAACGACGAAGGAAAAACAAGTAACGTTTACAAACTCTGTCACGTGGTCCCAGTGACAAAAGTGCAGCGAGTGCGCGAGAAGCGATCATCACGGCTTCGCGGCATTCGAGCTTGCCGAATTTTTCTCGGGATCTGCGCAATTGCAAGATTTCATGTAAAGAGAGAAAAAGAGAGAGATAGAGCGAGACAGAGCAAGATAAAGGAAGAGAGAAGGTTCATTCCACTCTTTTCCTCTTCTTCTCCACCTTTTGTTCCAAAGCGCGTGCGTGCTCCATCGCGTTGAACGACTCATTGCGTCTTGTCGGGTTCAGTGGTGTTCTTTTTTTTCCGTTTTTTTTTTCCTCCCCGAGATTCGTTGACACGCGCTCGTGTAACGTGCGCGACACACACACACACACGAGTGTTCGCGGGCTTGATCCCCGAGGAATTTGACGGCCGCTCGTTATTTTTTCTTTCCTTTGTACAGTGATCGTCGACGCATTTTCTGTAGAAAAGTGTTTTCCACGTAATCATCGAAACAACGGCGTATGACAAACTCGGCAATATTTATAGTAAATTATTGTTATAAGAAAAAAAAAACTAGTCCGAGATTCACTGTCGTTCGACCCTCCCTCCCTGCCTTCGGTTACTCCACGTTGAAGCTTGCATCGTTGGAATCCAATGAAAATTATTTTTCTTAATCGCCGAATATTGTTTTTTGTTGCTTCGGGCTACGGAAACCAATCAAACGTTTTTATTTTCGAAAATCCTTGTCAGAGATTTACAATTTCGATTTGCAAAAGAAGCCGTTAGATAATAAAAGTCAAGAAAACTTGAAAAATTGAACAAACCGGAAACAGAAAAAAGCCCAAACATACCCTAATTTTTTTAAATACATATTCTGGCTACGGAAATGATGCTAAAGTATTCTCAGCATTTTCATGAGAGTTCGACAAATTGAATTAAAAACAAAAAAAGATTTCGGCAATTACTAAGGACGAGGAAAAAAATAAATAAAACAGCCTTTTGCTGCGTTCCAACGATGCACGACTGTGAAACGTTTTCGCAGAATAACAATAAACGAAAAATCGTTAAAATGAACGACTCAAAAACAACTTTCATTGCGTTCCATCGACGTAAACGTAAAACTAAATCGAGATCATTGAACAAAGCGTCTTTTTTATACAAGGCATTCGTCGGAGAAGTTCCTGAAGACTAAACAAACCCAAACAATCCAACAATTGTCCAAATCGATTTTCTTCTGAACCAATTCTTCCCTTACCACTGAAGTTCCAATAACATATGAAACATTCGAAAAAAAAATGTGCCGTTTCGACGCTCCACAGATTGCGAGGCGTGGCCCAGGGGGTGGCCACGGGAAAAGATGCAAAAAATAAAATAAATACAGAAGAAGGAACATTTAACAAGAAATACTTAACATTTATTCGAAATCGTTACAAAATATTGCAACAAATTTTCCTATTTGTGTGTATATTTTCTTTTTTTTGTACACTACAATTCCGAGTAGAAACAGAGGCACATACCACTTTTGCAAAAGCACGCTTGAAAGAAACGAACAAACAGCGGCTTATTCTGACCACGCTGGGATCATAGGCATAAGCTCGAAAGGCCTTGACCCTGGTTACTTATCTCTTGAGATTTTTCTTCTACCACGATTTACCACGATAGACGCCTTCGTTCGGTGACGACTGCAGAAAGTCCAGTCACCCTAAGGTCAGGCCTTTTAAATGCCCAGCCACCGTAAGGTCGGGCAGAACGCAGCACAATGACTTAATCGCGTGGTCTCATGTGTATCACTCTTCACAAGACGTAATAAGAATCATTGCGAAAGTACCTTACCGCTCATAATTAATGTCTGGCACGCACCTCGATAGCGGAGGACCATTCTTTATAGGAGTTCGGAAATATATATACGAGGCATTCCACGCCATTTCACCTAGCCCGTGACCCCGACCATTTTTTTTTGTAAAATTGTACCCCATAAAAAGAGTATTCACACCAATTTTTAAATTTTGATCTCTTCTCTTTTGGGAGTTATTTTTTTTTTTAAATGTCGATTTCGGAACTTTTGCAAACGTTTAAGCGCTGATAACTCCGGAACTAATTGACATATCGACAAATGTCAGTATATATATATTTTTCACTTTGAAGCATACTTTCACGAAAAAATATTTAAAAATTATCATTTATACTGGAACACGTATTTTTTGCTTCGAAAGTGGAAACTATTTTTCAACAAATTCTCCAAAATAGAGTGACCCATTCTATGATTTTTAAGACTAGTCTCATCGTGGGCCCACTTTTCCTTCTATTTTTTTTGCGAAATAACCATATTTTTTTGAGAAGATTTTTATCATTTTAGTCTCCAATAATGCTATATATCTCCATTTTTATCTTGAATAATGCTAATAATAAAACGGTTTATTTTTTATTTGTGCTGAAATAAACGAAATGATATTGATCAATACAAGTACGACAATTTTCAATCGGATCTCATAGTCATAACTATTCTAGTTTCGATCCTTTACGTAAATAAAATGAACTAAATTGAGAATTATATGGGAATACGTGAATTTAAAAAAGCGTGAAATTTTTCCTTTTATATAGGTATACATATAAAAAATGTCATCTTTTAAATCCCCGTATTCCCATATAATTCTTTATTTAGTTCATTTTATTTGTGCAAATAACAGAAACTGGAATAGTTATGACTATTAGATCCGATTGAGAATTGTCGTACTAGTATTGGTCAATATTATTAGTGAAAAAAAATTAATTTTGCACAAAAAATCTTTTTCGTTAATTTCACCACAAATAGAAAAATAAACTGTTTCATTATTATCATTATTGGAGATTAAAGTGGAGATATATAGCATTATTGGAGATTAAAATGATAAAAATCTTCTCAAAAAAATATGATTAATTCGAAAACAAAGAAGGTAAAATGGGCCCAGGATGAGGCAAGTCTTAAAAATCATAGAATGGATCACTCTATTTTAGAGAATTAAAAAAAAAAAAATGGCAATCATCTTTAAAAAAAAATACTTTCCACTTTCGAAGCAAAAAATACGTGGTCCAGTACAATTGATAATTTTTTTCATATTTTTTCATGACAGTATGATTCAAAACGAAAAAAATATATATGCTGACATTTGACGATATCTCAATTAGTTCAGAGGTTATCAGCGTTTAAACATTTCCAAAACTTCCGAAATCAACATTTTTTGGAAAATTATAACTCCTAAAAGAGAAGAGATAAAAATCTAAAAATTGGTGTGGATATTCCTTTCATGCGGTACAATTTTACAAAAAAAAACAAATCAGGAAAATAAAAAATGGTCGGGGTCACAGGCTAGGTGAAATGGCGTGGAATGTCTCATATACATATATATATGTATATATATAATATTTATCGATATATATAAATAGACAACCGCTTTCTTTGCGGACTCGCGAATAATCTCAGAACGAGGGACTTGCGGACACGGTCGTCCAAATTTCGGGAGAGGGGATACCGTACCGATTCACGTTTAATGAGCCGATGCCTACTACCGATCCTACTATCGGTCGAGCGCCGGTATGCGCGAGGGCGCCGCGCTACAATATCGTACACATTTATGATAGAATCTACACGCTTAATTAGATATGATATTAATGCTAAGATCGATTTTTTTAGGGAGACGACGGCAGGAGACCGAGAAAGTTCGACGCCAAGGTACACTGCCAAAAAAAATATTTAATTTAAATAGGATCTATTAAAACCAAATAGGTTTTTTTCCTTGTATGACAGCCTACTAGACCCCATTTCTTTTAAAAAAAATTATCTTTCAAGCTATTCTTTTTAAATATTAAATATATTCAAATTAAACAAATCAAGATTAGATCCAAATTGAATAAATAAAGATAAGTGAAACGATTTGTCGCATAAATACGAGAAAGGAAAATAGGTTCATGTCAGATAAGGGCGGTGGAAAAAAATTACATTTTTTCCTTTTTTTCACTAACCAGGCTCTTATTTGGAAAAAAAAGGTATCATCGTGCCTTCTACTAACAGGCGCGACTATTTATGTAAAGAAAGACTAACCCGTTTCCTCAACTGCAGAATGTTACAACAGTCTGCTAATGAAAACAAAGCCATGAGATTTTTGAGAGACTGAATCGTGTACCATTTTTCCAGCTGTTTCTTTTGTCTTATACTGCCAGATGAAACCAAATCACAGATTTATTAGGAATAAATAAAATATTTAGTTATTAGACGATATTAAATACATCTTGATTTGAATAAATAAATATATTTAAAATAAATAATTTTAATAATGGAATGCAATAGGAAAAAATTTATTTCACGAAAAATCTAGTTAATTCAAATTAAAAAAAAAATTAAATAGACGCATTTAGTTAATATCAAAAGAATTTTTCTTTCAGTGTAAGGTCGTGGAGCGCCGAGCATGCTCCGTTCCAATGTTCTGGTATAAATATATTTCGAATTAATATACTATTACAAAATTGTGTTTACAATATTTGTTATAGGCAGCAGAAGGCGTAGGGACTAGTCTCGAAAGCAAAATATTTGTGTACACCCAAGTGGCGTACAACATTATATCCAAGGTTTTATACAAGTTTTAGAGGCGTTCTCCGAGCCCAAACAAACCCAAACAATTCAACAATTGTCGAAATCGATTTTCCGCTGAACTAATTCGTCCCTCACAATTAAACTTCCAGAAAAATACGAAACATTCGAAAAGAAAAACATGTGAAGTTTCTCCGCTCCACCTATTGCGAGCCATGAGCAGTGAGTGGCCACGTGAAAAGATCTAAAAGAAAATGAAAAAAGAAGTAACATTTAACGAGAAATACTCAACATTTATTCGAAATTGCTACAAAATATCGTACACGTTTATGCGTTAGTCGGCAGAAATGTCATCGTTGCCGTTCCGTTTTTCTTCTTTTTATCAATTTTCAATAACAATAGCAATAGAGGCGCATGTTGAAGTCATCAACGCAAGCGCTCTGAGTGCCGTAGGCGTTCAATCGACTAACAGAGCCGACCAATTTGTTGCTCGTTGCGTTGTGTCTTATCGAGGCCTCAAATATACCATTGCCCGGCAGAGTCTCGATCGTGATCGTAAAATCGATCCACGGTGGTGTCTTATTTTCCTTGGCCTTTGGATTTTTGGTTGTCTCGTGATCGTCGCGTTCGACCCACATTTTCGCGTCAATAAGTCTGTCGAGTCGCAGAGGCGAGCATTGGCGATAATTGGCGAGTAGTTTGTTGAGCTCGGTGATGAGGAATTTGGTGGTGACGAGTACCCGAGTGTCGTTGAGGGCAACGTTGCTGCTAGCGTGGCACATGCACCAGTGCTCGGGTATGCCGGCCATCGAGCAAGTTCGATCATTAGGTATTGGAGAGAAAAGGCTGATGCCCCTGGCTTTGCTTTTAGCGTGGATTCTCGAGGTGGTCCATTCCTCGTCGGTCTGGCTGCCCATGGTGAGCACGTCAAGCAAAGTCTGGTGAAGGTCGTACGGTGTTGTGAGGCTGTTAGCATTTTTACGTAAATTCGCGACCTCGGTTGAATAGCGTTCTCTCCAATGAGCCGGCAAAACGACGAATACGAATGGTAAACTACCCTCCATACGACCCTGATAAGTCTGACGATAACTGCCCCATCTCATACCGTGATCGCTCATCACCAGAAGGGCCGTGTTCTTCAACAGATCGCGCTCGTTCAGCTGACGAAAGAACTCGCTGTAGGCAGCGTCACCCAATTGTGGATAATTGAAGAAATCATGGGTCAGACTGGCCTGCCAGAAGAACGCGAAGTAACGATCGTTCGCAAATTTCGTCGCTACTTTGGCTGCGTAATCGAGGAGGTTTTCGAAATTCTTACGACCACCGAGGCAAAGATTCGCGTTTAATTTGCGATTGTTGCCAATTTCACCCTCCGCGGTGACGCAGTAAGGACGAAGATAATAGTCGGTCGGGGGATCGTGAAAGCCTGGCTTTAGGTAATTGAAGGTTGCCATTGAACAAGCGTCCTCACCGAATATAGTGCGATAGCCACGCTCGCTGTAATTCTTCCAGATGAAGGGACATCCGTCGAAAGGGACTTTCTTGTTTCCAAGATAACCGGCCTCGAGCTCCTTCACCGAGAGACCGCTCAGCACAGGCACCAGGTTGGGGTAGGTGTTGTCACCGACCTTGTTGTAGCCGAAGAGCTCGATCGCCTCGAGCTCCCTCAACGACTCTATCGTTTTTGGCATCATACGGTGGAAATTCAGTCGGGACACCGAATCCAAACCTATCACCAACAGGCTCAGCGAGCCTTTCCCTGTTGACTTTTTTTCCGCCTCTCGACATCTCTCCTCAGTTTTATTCTTGCGTGGCACGAGCGCGTGGTAATCACGATATATTTGCTTTCCCTCTCGGAAACACTCGACCCTTACGAATTCCGCGTCCACACTCGCCGTATCCTCGAAGTCGTGACAGGTATCCTCGTAGCTGCAATGTCGCGAGATAGTGGCTTTAGTCACTTAATTTATACATATGTGGTTTTAGTACCTTAATTTAGATATATTCTAAAGGGTGTCCCAAAATTCACGTAAGATTTAAATTTTGGGCCGTTCGTGCGGTAAAGTGTTGCCAACATAAAAAAAAGACAGCGTGACAGCTGACAGTTTAGGGTTTTTGAAAATGGAGCGTCTACACGAAAGAGTAACGCGTTTTCATTGTTGAGCAATATTTTTGAGATAATGAAGGTTTGGCAGCTACAGTACAACAATTACGCAATTGTTACGCAAATATGCAATTTTCGTACAAAATATGGTCGGAATAGTGATTTAAGTCCATCGAGTGTGAAGGAGATTAATTTAAAAATTCAGGGAGACTTGATCAATTAATGATCTTAGACACTCTGGCCGTCCTTCAACAAGTTTTTCAACACAAAACATCGAAGCAATTCGTGAGAGTGTTGCTGAGAGTCCAGGAACATCAATTCGGCACCAGGGTCAAGAATTGGACATTTCGAGAAGCTCTCTACAGTGTATTCTCACGAAAGATTTGCATCTTCGTGCTTACAAAGTTCAATTGACTCAAGAACTGAAGCCTACTGACCACGCACAGTGAAGAGAGTTCGTTGCATGGATTATGGAACAACGACAAGTGGATGCTGATTTATCGAACAAAATCATCTTCAGCGATGAGGCTCATTTTCATCTTGATGGCTTTGTTAATCGACAAAATTGTCGCATTTGGGGTTCAGAAAGTCCACGAGTGATTGTTGAGAAACAAATGCATATGCTATTCCATAAGTAACCCTATACTGTATACTTTATGAATCGACAAAAAAAATTACAATTTTTATTTTAAAACTTGTGTTCTCTATCAAAATTACTTCTTGCGTGAATTTTGGGACACCCTGTAGATACAGTAATACTCCGAAGTTACGCGATAAGTAGGACCGTTGAAAATCGTTTGAGTTGTACAACTTTTAAGTCGTACAGCTTAAGGGGTACAGCCTTGCATTTAAAAATAAATCAATTTTGTTTAATTGGGACCAAGGACTAACAAAAAACACGAGTTTGGCGGGCGGCACTGTTGTCAAACAAAAAAAAAATCAATAACCGCGTAAGTCGTGGTAGCGTAAGACGTGGTATTACTGTATATCAGATATTTCCTGCCCGAGGTTAATCGTTTTTTATGTAGAATATGTTCCTGGCATAAAAAATTTACGATCCCATTGAAAAGAAAAGGAAAACTGACTTCGAAATCACTCTGATAAAGTTCGTCAAGCGAAAAACGAATTATGCCATTTTACTCTCGTCCTTAGAATCGGTTCGACACATGTTTTGTGTTTTCCAGTTACTTTGATGTCTCAATGAAAATAGGACACCCTAAATACCAGGTGAGGCAATAATTATTAGGGGTAGAAATACTTCCTAATGTATCAGACTTGGAAGAAAACTTTTCCTACAAAAGTTGCATAGATCGAAGGGGGTCATAGTGTGGTAGCTACGAGGTTCATCTAGGTGGAGGTGCTTCGGAGATTTCAAGGTCACCTCCATTTATTTTTTAAAGGGACCACTATTTTTTTCAGAATTTTATCAAGGAACGAAAAATAAGGTGCGAACACATACTCCTATAAAATGTGGTCAAAGTGATGGCTACTAGTTTCAAAGCACGCTTGCAATCTGATTCGCAACGATTGTATTGTGTTATCAATCAGGTCAGTCTGTATCAACGAACAGGCTTCAATCGACGTTTCAATAGTTCAATACTAAGCAAAATCCAGGTAAGTCGTACGGCTTTGTTTTCATTGTTCGTAACTAACAAGGAACATCACTTTGGTGTTCCCCTCCGATTTTGTTGAAACTTTTTTATGTGGAAGAGTATCAAAAACTAAGAGACACGTATTTTTTTTTATCGGCGGAAAAACAGTTTTAAGGGGTGAAACGCACCCTCAAAAATGGGGATGTTTTTCGTTTTTCGTCGATAACGTTTTAACGGTACGAGATATAAAAAAATTTCAAATTGCAACAACCTTTATTTTTTCGCGTACTATACATTGGAGATGAGAACGATGCAGATAACGACTAATTTCATATTGTTTATTGCAAAAATGCAATTTTTTCATACGCATCTCCGAGGATTTTGAATCGATTGGGATGTAAGTTTGCGTACATATCATATAGAGGATGGAAAAGTAGCGGATACGTGTTTTTTCTTTTTCCGATATCTCATAATTGAGAGGTTGAAACTACCCTTCGATTTTTTAGCCAAGAGCATCGTATAATCAGCTAGCCTTTTGCCCTATTCCGGGCTAAATTTACGTCAATATAAGTTTGCATATTTGTTTGCGATTGCATATTTGTGAATTCCCCCCGTATAAAAAAAAATTAAGGGGTGAGCCACCCCTGTGTTTATCTTTTTCCCACCCTATATTGGAAAGGGGTGGACCTAATTGGAGGCAACCTGTTCTATTTTGATGAAAACAGAAAAATCTAGTTGACGTGTTTTTGCATTTTTTTCCAAATAGCAACCTTAAGGGGGTGAACTACCCTCTACCTGAACTTCCTTACCGCGGTCGTCTTTCCCTGTTTAACATGTCTTTGCTGATTCGAAATATTTCTACCAACTCCGAATCGACGTTTCCTCATGTTGCGAAATCAATATGAGACCCTGAGAGGGTAATCCACCCCTCTCTATTTTCCTTTTCATTGGCGATTAAAAAATTTGCCACTGTATTTTGATGAATCTGCTTTCCCTCCGGTGATGATACGAATTCTATGGTTTTAGATACGTGTGGATATTAGCATTAATGTCAACAGCGGCGAGGGAAGGGGGGCGCAGAGATCTGCCCCTTACTCCTCACTATTCTAATGTTTATGAGAAACTTGTATTCTATATGTGCACGAATAGGTACTTTTTTAAATTACTTTTTTGGCGGCGATACTTTTTTTCATTTCAAGGAAAAAATAGAGACGTAAAGATGAGATCACGGTGTTTATAATAGATATTTTCCTCATTCTGATTGTGAGACCCGCGAAAGAAAGTCAATATTCGTAATCTCCTCTAAAAGTGTTTTTCTACATCAAAAAAACATGTGCGATTGGTACAACTCCGAACGCTCAGCCCACCTGTGAAATGACGTGGATACGCGCCGACCTTAATGTTGTTTATTGAATACGCTTTTCGAATTTATATCGTAAGGCGAGAGATTAAAACGATCATGCTGGATAAAAATATTATCAGGTGTTGTCATAACAAAATTACCAGGTGTTATCGGGTGTTATATTTCGCAGCACGTGATAATATTTTCATCCAGCATAATTGTTTTAATTTCTCCCCTTTCGACTATCTATTTTGATGCTTCCTTTAAAAGGCGGTAACTATTCACAGTGTACTAGTACAGACGTACGAGTACGTAACCGAGTTTCAAATTGTATTCTGTTTTTTGCGAACTTGGTGTGTTGCGCTGAAAATATTACCATAATGAAAGTCAACCCCATCAACGTTATTAAACTTTTACTGGCTACGTTTGAGGCTATGAATATTGCACAAACTCCTATTAATAATGCAGAAATAGAACTGAAGGAAAATTTTGAGAAGATTTTATATGACTCAATGCAAGACTACAATGGAGTTGAGATGATAGAGGAGGAGACTCTAGATTTTCAAGAACCGTTTAAAGAGTACGAAGCAATTGCCGTTGAAGATACTTTATGGTAAAAGGATGATAAAGATGTTAATTCTGACACTTGTTCGAGTGACGATGACGTAAGCTATGATTACAAAAGGAAAGCTGTGGAATACTGGAGATCTGGTAAAAAAAAGAATTGCGACATCGAAACCGTCAAACAAAAATATAAATGTGTCAGAAGCGTACAACAGCTGCGCCGCTGGGCACATCACCTTAACGAAGGCGGCACTTATAAAGAAAAACTAGCTCGAATTTCCGAATACACATTGCAGAATATGAAAACTGCTTTAGATGCCGGTGTTATTATTCACGATATTGACCTTAACAAGTGGGCTCTACAGGCACAGAAAGAGATAGGCCACAAGGATGTACGAATTAAAGATTCTCATACCTGGCTATGGAAATTTAAAAAACGGCAATGCATTGTTTCCAAAAAGGAAACAAATTTATAACGAGAAAAACTGTGGAGGAAGAAGCGTTTCTACAGAAAAATGGAGAAAAATTTATACATGATGTTAAATTACTCATCGAAAAGCATGGGTCGGAAAATGTATACAATTCGGACCAAAGCGGTTTTCAATTGGAAATCCATTCAGCACGAACTTTAGCGACTGAAGGAACGAAAAAATTTGAATGTGTTGTACAATCCATCTCTTCAACGACCCATAGCTACACGATCCAGCCTACAATAAACGCCAACGGGAAATTACTTTCTCCGCTTTTTATAGTTTTGAAGGAGGCAAAGGGTGAATTTGGACCAAGGGTAGAGAAAGAATTATTTAGGCCAGAAAACGTCGTGGTAACGGCATCAAAATCTGGAAAACTTACTTCCGGTACGTGTTATTGTTAAAGGTTGATCGATATTTTGCAAACATATACTTATAAATACAAATTTGTTTTATGTTAATAGATCATTTTAAAATTTGGTTGAAGAAAGTTTTTTTCCCCAATGTCGGGAGTGACAACGTATTATTGATTGATTCTTGGAGTGTACACTGCCCTAGGGTTGTTCATGAAACTACGCCTCATGATAAAAAAATCATCCCAATGATTATCCCAAAAGGTACAACTGGAAAAATTCAACCGCTTGATGTATTCGGATTCCGGATATGGAAGAATTTTGTGCGACATTTTTCAGATAGTGTGATACTAATGCATGCTGATATAAATTTACATTTAAGAAATAATATAATTAAATTGCAATCTCTTACACATAATCAACTGGCATCTCCACGTTATACAAATCTTTTTAAATATTCATGGTTTAAAAGTAATTATATAACAGCAAAGCCAGAACATTTTGAAAATCCAGTCGATTTCGGTTTCGGTCAATCAAAAACACACTGTGAAATACCTGGCTGCAATCATACAGCATTTGTAAAATGCTCGTGGTGTAAAAAGTTTCTATGTTTGAACCATTTTTTCGAAGACTACCATTATTGTACGACGTATGAGCCATGAGTACTGTAAATTATAAAAGTATGACTTCAGTTTTCAATATTAATATCTAATCAAATCCGATTGTTGACTTCGCGAGTGTTAATTCTACTTGTTTAATCACCAACCCGCATGTAAGCTTGTATTAAATATATAATTCTACATGGGCCAGAAAAACAGCGTGGAGCTTATCTAGCGCTAGAGATTGGAATAGTGGTGAGTAAGGGGTAGCTTTTTGTATCTCCCTTCCGCGCCTCTATTGAAAATTATGCAAATAAAATATCTGGTATAAACACCGTGATCGCATCTCTACGTCTCTATCTTTTTCTTGAAATGAAAAAAAGTATCGCCGCCAAAAAAGTAAATAAAAAAAAGTACCTATTCATGCACATATAGAATACAAGTTTCTCATAAACATTACAATAGTGAGGAGTAAGGGGCAGATCTCTACGACCCCCTTCCCTCGCCCCTGCTGATATTAATGCTAATATCCACAGGTATCTAAAACCATAGAATTCGTATCGTCACCGGAGGTAAGGCAGATTCATCAAAATAGAGTGGCAAATTTTTTAATCGCCAGTGAAAATGAAAATAGAGAGGGGTGGATTACCCTCTCAGGGTCTCATATTGATTTCGCAACATGAGGAAACGTCGATTCGGAGTTGATCGAAATATTTTGAATAAGCAAAGACATGTTAAACAGGGAAAGACGACTGCGGTAAGCAAGTTCAGGTAGAGGGTAGTTCACCCCCTTAAGGTTGCTATTTGGAAAAATATGCAAAAACACGTCAACTAGATTTTTGTGTTTTCATCAAAATAGAACAGGTTGACTCCAATTAGGTCCACCCCTTTCTAATATAGGGTGGGAAAATGATAAATACCGGGGTGGCTCACCCCTTAATTTTTTTTATACGGGGGGAATTCACAAATATGCAATCGCAAACAAATATGCAAACTTATATTGACGTGAATTTAGCCCGGAATGCCAAAAGGCTAGCTGATTATACGATGCTCTTGGCTAAAAAATCGAAGGGCAGTTTCAACCCCTCAATTATGAGATATCGAAAAAAGAAAAAATACGTATCCGCTACTTTTCCATCCTCTACATGTACGCAAACTTACATCCAAATCGATTCAAAATTCTTGGAGATACGTATGAAAAAATTGCATTTTTGCAATAAACAATATGAAATTTGTCGTTATCTGCATCGTTCTCATCTCCAATGTATAGTACGCGAAAAAATAAAGGTTGTTGCAATTTGAAATTTTTTTATATCTCGTACCGTTAAAACGTTATCGACGAAAAACGAAAAACATCCTCATATTTGAGGGTGTGTTTCACCCCTTAAAACCGTTTTTCCGCCGATAAAAAAAAATATGTGTCTCTTAGTTTTTGATACTCTTCTACATAAAAAAGTTTCAACAAAATCGGAGGGGAACACCAAAGTGATGTTCCTTGTAAGAATCTTATCAATTTGTTTTGGAAAGCGGTGGCAAGTTTGTGATTTCCATAATAATGTGTGTTCTTTTCAATGAAAAATACTATGACAGAATTTTCGATCTCGATTTTTTTTTCATACTAAATATTGACCGATCATCTTGAAACTTGGAGTGTGAAGTTATTTTTAGTTGCTTGATGAAATTCTGAAAAATATAGTGGTCATATTTAAAAAGTATGGAGGAGACCTTGAAATCTCCGAAGCACCTCTATCTGGATGAACCTCGTGCCAACCACTCGGTTACCCCCTTCGAACTATGCAACGTTTGTAAAAAAAGTTTCCTCCTAAGATAGGTTAGAAAATATTTATACTGTTAATAGTTTTTGCCTCACCCTGTATAAATAAATAAATATATATGAGGCATTCCACGCCATTTCACCTAGCCCGTGACCACGACCATTTTTTATTTTCCTGATTTTTTTTTGTAAAATTGTACCGCACGAAAGGAATATTCACACTAATTCATCCACAGTATTATTTATACTGGAACACGTGTTTTTTCCTTTGAAAGTGGAAAGTATTTTTTTTAAAGATGGTTGCCATTTTTTTTTTTTTCCAAAAATTCTCTAAAATAGCGTGACCCATTCTATGATTTTTAAGACTAGTCTCATCATGGGCCCATTTTTCCTTCTATTTTTTTTGTGAATTAATCAAATTTTTTTGAGAAGATGTTTATCATTTTAAACTCCAATAATGCTATATATCTCCATTTTAATCTTAAATAATGCTAATAGTGAAACGATTAAATTTTATTTGTGTTGAAATTAACGAAAAATAAGGTTTTTTGTGCAAAATGATTTTTTTTTAACTAATAATAATATTGATCAATACTAGTATGACAATTTTCAATCGGATCTCATAGTCATAACTATTCTAGTTTCGATCCTTTACGTAAATAAAATGAACTACATTGAGAATTAGATGGGAATACGTGAATTAAAAAAAGTGACATTTTTCCTTTCATATATATATATATATATATATATATATATAAAAATTCACTCTTTTTTAAATTTACATATTTCTATATAACTCTTTATTTACTTCATTTTATTTATGAAAAGGATAGGGACTGGAATAGATCCGATAGAGAATTGTCGTACTAGTATTGGTCAATATTATTATTAGTGAAAAAAAAATTAATTTTGCACAAAAAATCAAGCTATCCGTCTCAAATTTTGACACAACATTCTTCACGCCATTCTTTATCTTGCTATATAAGCTTTTATTTTAACCTTCATATATTTTTTAACGAAAAACTGTCGCAAAAATAGGCTCAACTCGATACGTTTTTTTTTAAACCAACGCCATTTTGTCAATTTTTATTGAAAAAAATCTCCATAACAAGATAGCGGCTTTCATACGGATTAATAATCTTTTTACAGATTTTGTTTCAGATAATATTGACGGCCACAACCGTGTACACCGTGAAGACTTCTTTTTTTTAAAGTAATTTTCAACCGTTAAGAAAAATGTAAAAAAATAAGAATAAACGTTAAAAAAATTATTTTCTGTTCTTCATGAGTGCTTTGATTTGACATAAAAAAATCAGACTGATTAGCATATTTTAACCATAGAAAAAAAAAATCGTGAAAATCAGCTATTTTTCGACCCGTTACACTGTAATGATCGCTTAAAATCAAAATAAATCGATACAATCGCCACGAAAATTTAACAACATTTTTGGCCGCAGTTTGCTCTGGTATGGAAATTAGCATAACGCTTGCGATTTTATAAATCGGTAGGGCACACTCACGTGACAGCGTTATCCTGACCTGCCTTACGGGTGAACGAGGTCCAACAACAATTTGGCGTCTCGGACTCGTTGTAATACTGATTATGAGCCAAGGGATTGACGTATACGACAGTGTCGTTGGATTCGATCAACGGTAGCCGATCGCCGTTCTCGCACTCGATCGGCTTCTCAGTCTGCATGTAACGTCGACTGACCGAGTCGAAGGGATCCAGGGCGGCTATTCTACAACCCTCGTTGTTTACGAGATACCCCAATATTTTCGGGCTCATCGACCTCACAGGATCCTTAGTGATATTGTCTGAAACAAATAATTATCACTTTTCGTACCTAATCAGTTAATACCATTAATTTGTTTAAGGAATTATTGGATGAACCGTCGGACAAAAAGTTAGTCCAAAATGGATGAATCGTAGATTTACAAGTCCAGATCGTATCGTATCTGTTTGGCCGCACCTCTAGCTAATTTAATAATAAATTAACACTTAGAAATGTTAATTTTCCACTTTTCATAATAATTGAATGGACTGAGGTTTTGTCAGTGACTATACATCTGTTTCAACTGTCCAGTATAAAATTTCTTAATTTTTAATTTTAATTCATACGTTCAGATCATTATATTATTATCAATAATTACCCAAAAACTCAATAAGTATTGAGTTATCCAATGATTGCTATTTACTCATCGTTAAAAAAGGCGATATTCCTCATTAATTTAATTAATTTGTCGACAATTACTCAGTCGATTTATTTGAAACTTGGCTTTAATCAATCGCTGGATCCTAAATTCTTGATGATATAATATTTTCATCATTTACGACGATTAAGTTCTATTCGTTTTGCAACCATTAACGTCTGCAGAAGCTGTTTTCCCATACGCGACTGTGTTAAATTCATATGTTTATAACTACTAAATTATTTAGTGAAATATTCTAAAATAATTCATATATTATTATTCTAGCAAGAACTATCATTCCTCAAATTTTCAAGAATTGGAGCGATTTTTTAATATCCATCCAGTAATACCTCAATCAATTTCATGAAAAAAAATCAAGATGTCCCTTATAGTTAATCGAGAAATCAGAAGAACAGAAGAATGCAATTTACCAATCACTTGTCATTATTATTATCGAAAATCAGTGTTCTGAGTGTTTTAATTTAGTATCTTTATCGTATCTAAGATAATTTTAATTAACCCTACGTGGTCACACTTCCAAATTCAATCGCGGTGGTCGCACTTGGGTCGATTCTACCCAGTCAGTTTTCAAAAAAGTCTTGTGACCAAAGTATCCGTCCGAAGTGGTTCAAAGAATTACGGAACATGCTTTGAACTTTCTAGATGATGTACGAAAAATTTATTTATAAGAAATAAAATGGCGACGTGTTAATAAAAAATCATAAAGAGGTGAAAACGGAAAAAAGACACTTTTTCGCTAAAAAAAATCATAGTTCCGTGAATTTTCAACATTTTAATCTAAAATTTGGACGTGATACTCCTTAGATATACTACTTTTGGAAAAAAAATTCTAGCTTAGTGCGCGTTCCAAAAAAGGTATTTATTCCGACGTGTGAAGAGGGTAAATTTTATGGTATGAGGATACTTCAAATTCCAGATAAGTTGGTGAATACAGTTCCGTTCGAAGCCGGGAACTATTATATATTTACGCCAAAAAATGATCGACGAGTTGATTCTACCCAGGGTAACCACGAAAAGTTAATAATATTCAAAAGTCGTATTCACATCGAATCTTTTTAATAAATTAAGTTCATTCGCGTCTGCGTAATCATTACTTTGTATTGCCTCTCCAGCACATTTGATCATTTTATCAAAATTGTTTTTCCATTCTCAATACGTACTCCGTATAGCGGTGGCATTAATGAAATGGCTTATTCGAAATTGTCCAGTATCGAAGCTGTTCACGAAGAGTAGAGAGAGGACCAAAAAGCCCAGTATTCCTATCAGCCATATTCTCAATCGCACTCCACCGTTGTCGTGTCGAACATTCGGGAGCAGCGTCTCGTCTTCCCTCGTTTTGAATCCCCCGCGAAACACTACCTGCGATTCAATGAAATCGTAAATCCTTTCGCATTTATCGTTAAAAAATGAATCAACTCCAAATTGCGCTACAGACACATTGAAAAACTCGTTAAACGTATGAACGATAAATTTGGAAATATTGTTAAAAAAATCTGTATTTTTTCCTCTTCCGAATGAGATATTTTTCTTTAGCTGAAAAATTCGTGTACCTCGTGACTAGGACGAACTTCGAGCATGTCGCTGAGTGGCCTTTAGCTTTGTACTTATTGTCGTTATTCGTTAAGTTGCATGACACGAACATATTTGCTCAAGCGAACGAACTTTAATTTCACTTTCGATCAAACGCCTTCATATTTCACTGTTATATATATATATGTTTTTTTTTGTTGCAATTTTGCACTGAGCACGAGTGTTCTTCGACCGCGAGACTCTGCCCGAAAAATTGCTCCGGAACTTTATTTTTATCTTCGTCGAAGAAAAATTGATGTGGTGGGGCGTCTCACTTTTTGATTTCTTTTCCTCCCACTTAAACACCCGGCAGACGACGATAATGCATGGTGTTTTTTTATTTTTATTTGATTCAATTGATTGTGCAGCGGGTCAGACGACAGGAATATCATCTACCCCGCCTACCATATATTTCATCCGATAAACACTTCCAATCTTTGTTTTCTTTCGACTCCGCGTACGAGAAAACTTATCTCGAATGTTTTTTCAGCTTCAATGGCGCTGCCTGTGCTCAATGTTTACGAATCGATCTTCACGATAGGAAGATGATAATCACGTATTTGTGATGAGTGAGTCCAAGGTGCAAGGGGGCAGTGCACTGAGAGAAAAGTGTATAGTATTTACAAAAAACGCGCATGGTAAAAGAGAGTATAGTCGAATTCCCTATAGTTTATTGTCACCGCAATCATAATATGGTTAACACAACTATAAGCGAAAAGTATACGTAAACGTGCGACTTTGGTGGCGTGTTTGACTATCTGGTATCTTCGAAATTACTATACACTATTGTAAAAGGCTTTACAATATCGATATGGTTAATTCAGCTATATCACAAAATCGGCGCACAAATAGTAATGTTGCACTGAGAGCAAAGTACATGGTATTTATGAAAGACACCCACGACAAAAGAGGGGATAGTAAAATCCCGTAGAGTTTATTGGCACCGTAATCATAATATGGTTAACACAACTATAAGCGAAAAGTATATCTGAAAATACAACTTTGGTGGCGTGCTCGACTATCTATTATCCCCGAAATAACTGCTAACTATTGTAAAAATATTAACTGAATTAACTATATCGATATTGTAAAGCCTTTCGCAGTAGTTAATAGTTATTTCGGGGATACTAGATAATCAAACATACTACCAAAACGGCATGATTAGATAGACGCTTATAGTTGTGTTAATCATATTATGATTGCGGTGTCAATAAACCATAGGGAATTTAACTATGCCCACTGTTACCATGGGCGTTTTTTTAGAAAATACTATGGACATTTTTCTCAGTGAAAGTTTGTACTATTTATATGGTTAACATTAACACTTGTTGAGTATAAATTTTTACAAGATCTTACGAAAAGTGACTATACGAACACAATTATGGTAATCTTATAGTGAAGACCGTAAATCATTCGTGGAACGTGTCAATAAAGTAGAGACAGCGGTAGCACGCTGTGATCGATCCAGATATATTAGCGCATTAATTTATCAGTTTTTAAAATTCGATATTTCGAAAACTATTGCGTTGCGCCGATAATCCCTTTAAGCAGTGACATATATTATCAAAAAGACGATCTGTGCAAAATTCTACCTATATCGGAGGTAACAGCTATTCGGAATTGCAGCTGGAATTACTTTTATCTCTTATGCCAAATCTACGATCAAAATAACATAAGTACCCGGTAGCATAGTGGCAGCGTGCGTAGATATAGATAGGTAGGTCGTAGGTTCGAATCCATGTTCAGGCGAAATATATTCTCCGATAGGAATCTTTTCAGGAGGTCAGGGAATGACAAATTATGATAAACAATCATACAGGTAGTACTCTCAATTGAGAATTTTTGAATTTATGAATATTTTCTACATTTAGTAGACATACCATTCAATATGGTAAAAATTACTACTTTTTTATAGTGTAAGGTAATATCCATTTTATGAAAATCTACTATATTATATGGCATTGAACAATCAACGTATGCTTGTAAGATTGTTGGTTGCGGTTAACATATGAGCATAGTTAACACAACTGCTAAAATATCATAAGCAGTACTATATTTTAGGCAATATCCATGACTATAAAATATTATTGTCCCCTCAGGGAAATATAAAATATGGTTGAAGTTACCACGCATTTCTCTCAGTGTGTACTCTGCTATTGGTTGAAAATATCATGCTGTTAGATGAAACAAATCTTGATTACGACTAAAATAACCGCAGCATTCGGTTGGCCGGATATCCAAATGTCGGAAAATCGTTACGAGAAGCTCAGAATTTGTCAAGTGTGGGGATACGTTGAAGTATTATGAGACTGCGATGACGTCAGTTTATTGCATACGCGCGGGAGAAAAAAATACAATCGTCAATATTATGGACTAAAGGGGTAAACATGGACAATTAAAAATAATGTCCGGCCAATTAAAAAAATAAACAGTCGTTACGAAATTATTATAAGAAAAGGAAAAACAAAAACAAAGTTGTAGCGAGAGCCATTTTTCAAAATTGGTCATTTGATCATCTCTACAGGTCTAAAGTATCTGTGATGGCGAGATTTTTGACCAAATATGGAGAAGAGCTTTTTCAGCTTGGGACCACTTTTAAGGGGCTACTATGATGGCTCAAAGAATAAGCTATTTTTAATATATTTTTTTTACTGTTACATGCATCGGTACACACTTTTTTTCGCTCAAAGGTACACTCTTACAGAATAGAAAACAATTTTTTTGTTGCATATAAATGTATATTTATTTAACAATTGATAATCGTGTAAAGGTATGAAAAAAAGTATGTCACGGGCATAGATGATTTGCCCTCGCCACGTAATCTGAAACAAAAAATTCAAAAAAATTCTTAATCTACATGAGTGTCGCTATCGCCCGAACTAGAATGATTATTTTATATTGCAAAATAACAAACGGCGTCGTTTTTTGCAAAAGTTCTCGAAATTTTTTTTTTTTTCGTCATAATTCGGGCGAAAGTATAAGTAAAAATTAATATTTTTTTAAATAATTCACTTTCGGGCGATAGCGGCACTCATTCGGATAATCTTTTTGAATTTTTTTGTTTCAAATTACCTGGAAAGCGCAAATCATCAACGCTGGCGACATACTTTTTTTCATGCCTTGGCACGATTATAAATTGTTAAATATTTCCATGCCTTTGCACGATTATAAATTGTTATAAAATATACACTTATATGCAACAAAAAAATTGTTTTCTATTCTATAAGAGTGTACCTTCAAGCGAAAAAAAAGTTTGTATCGATGCATGCAACAGTTTTCAAAAAAAAAATTATTAAAAAACAGCTTATTTTTTGAGCCATCACAGTAGAGTAGCCTTTCAAGGTACACTTACTCAACGCGAGGATAAAATTCTCCGTTCACCCTGGACCTGAGAAATTAAATTCTCGTCATCATAAAATTACTTCGACCGAATATCAATTGTTTTTTTTTTAATACTTCACTAATGAGTCAATCGTAAATCCTTGATTATTTTTATAATTATCTTCGTAACTCCATTATTTCGTAAAGTATAATTATTTTCGTAACTTCATTATTTCAATCACGACGAAGACGTCCAATAACGACACGACAAAAAAAAGCCACGTTTTTTTTTTCGATCGCAACAATTATTGCGCTTTATTGCGATCGAAAACGTTCGCAAAATTCAAATAGTTAACGCGCGCCGCGAGATCGCGTACGCGACGAGCATTCTTTGCGATCGAACTCGTGTTTGTATAAATAGAAATCGTTAATCGTGCGCGAATTATAGCAACGAAGAGTGTCGCGATCTAATTGAGCCGGGATATGTCGTCGCGTTCGATCGAAAAGTTCGTCAAATCGAACGCGTCGCAGTCTGGTTGAGTTTTCACGGTTAATCGCCAATGGCGACTTTATTATCGTTGCAATGGGCTTATAAAAGTTCAATGTCGGTCCTCGTGGGTCTTATCGATTTCAGTGCCAATGAGGAAAAAAAAAAAAAAAAACATAAGAGACAAAACAAAACGTCAGTGACGAAAGGCGATTGGTATTATTTATGAAGTTTTACCATTGATCGTTAGAGTTCGATTTTCCCGAGTGTTCTTCCTGTCATCCAGTGATCGCGGGGATTCCTTTTTTTTTTTGTCACATTTACGAGAGTACATGTGGATCAAACGTATGTGCCTCGCTCACACGCACCGTTCGAATGAGCTTGTCGGAAGTTTCGGGAAGTGGTCGTTCGATAGAGGCTGACATTTCCTTTCCCTCGTTAGTCACCATTGTGACGAAAGTGCTCGAAAATGATTACGAATTTATCAGCGCTTCGAGCGTAACTCCAAAAATAAAAACCATGCTCCAATATATTTCTCAATACGATAAAAATGTTATTTGAACACCGTGTCAACTTTGGATAGCGATCTTTTGCGCGCGATGCTCATCGAGCACAATTGGTTTTTTTTTTTTTGACAGTGCTTCGCGACGCGATCTCAATTGAGGCCAACTAGGATGTCTTTCAGGTCCAATTAAATTCGCCCAATTGATCGTCTCACCGTTTCCTTTTCACCGCACAGATGCGATTGCAATTTGCATATTCACGTACACGTGTCGATTGGTACGGAACACTTTTCTTCGCCGGACCTTATATATATATATATATATATATATATTCGTTGACGTTTGACGTACGGCCGAAACGAGACGACCGCGAAGGCCGCGGGAAAGAATCCTCGACCCGCGTCCCGTCGGCGTCGCCGTCGTCCAAAGGACTACCCCGAACGGCGTACCAGGTTCGCGACGCCGTGTAGCCCACGGGCGAGAGACTCTCATCAATGACGACGACGACGACGACGACGACGGCCGACGATGCCGAATCTGGTCGATAGGAGAGCGCACGCGTGCCGCACGCTTCCTCCATCCGCGTGCGCCGCAGCTCGACGTAATCGTCGTAAATATATGTTCAATGTCCCCTGCATATATAGGGGCTCTAGTCTTCTATTCTCTCCTATCCGGCTATAGGACGTTTCACGTCGAGCCGTTCACCCTCGAAATTCACGGGCTTGATTAACGTCCCGAGGATCAATGGTTGCTACGGACGCCCTTAGGGAGATTCGAACTCGTTCTTTTGCGTTCCAATCGCGGCCAATTGTCGTGAGATTTTTATTTTATTTTTTTTCTTTATTCCTGTAGGAAAGAGACAAGGGCATTTTGAGCAAGTTTGGAATTATCACCCTGTAATTCCATAAGGGGGAAAAACGCTTTAGACGCCCGAAAATGAGGCATTTTTCATGAATTTTTTTAAAGGTGATCAAATAATCGTATCATTTTTAAATTTTGATATTATCTTATTACAACTTTCAAGTGTTAATTTTTTTTTAAACAAAACAAAATCGCGATTTCTTTAGGCGTCTTTTGCGTAACATCGAAAAACGCTATATTTATCTGATTTTTTTTTATTGATCTGAAACGATAATCGAAAATATTTTTCGATTATTGACATGTGTAAGGGAAGGTGGGGCACAGTGTGTCACTTTTTTTTTATCGAATTTTTACTCTTATCAAAGTAGTCTGATTAGGAAAAAAAGGCCATAACCGATTTTATATACCTTTGAGCGTACAATAAAGCTACCATATTTTTTTTTGCAAAAAGATTCAAAATCCTAAAATAATGGGTTCGAAAAAAATTTGCGGATTGGCTCATTGGACCCCACGGGTGGGGTACAATGTGTCAGATAGGTGGGTACAGTGTGTCAAGTGCTGCGAAACGTAGGGCACAACGAGCTGGTTGAAACTCTTAGATTTTCCTAACATAGGTAACAGATTTTCATGCATACCGATAATTTCACAACGGGTATTATTAGCCAATAACATTGGGAGTCGACTCATTGTGCTCAACAACTCGATGACACACTGTACTCCACACAATCGCCCCACTATATTTGATGTTTTCCCGGCAAGCGATTTTTTTTTTTCGACGCTCAAATTAATTTTGTACTTTTAATAATTCTTCGTGAGCTGCTATTGACTTTCTCTTAGGCCAGCCGAAACTTAATATAAATCATGGGCCAACACAAATAATTTCGGATTTTGCAAGCTACAAAACTCCGAGAAATCTCGTGTAGTTGACACTTGCCCGTCACACGTTGCGCTTCTTCGCAGCGTCGTCACTTCTTTGTTTCCTCATTGGGAGTCGACTCACTTTGCCCCACCACTCGGTGACACATTGTACCCCACTAGTAAAATATTTGATTATTGATGAAAATAACTATTAATTAAACTACGAATGGAAAAACACAAGTCACTGAGTGCATCATAAATAATAAAACTATCGATTAGGACCGAAAACCGGAGCCGCTACAGAAAGTGTCGTTATATTTTACGTTTTCTCGTCGAGCGTAATATTTTTTTTTCTAAGCATCAAATCAATTTTTAATTTTCAATAATCCTTTGTGAGCTGCTATGGACCTTCTTTTAGGCTTGACGAGACCTAATATAAATCGCGGTCCAACACATAAAATTTCGAAATTTACGAGCCACAAATCTCCGAGAAACCGCATGTAGCTCATTGTGCCCCGTGACACATTGTGCCCCACTCTCCCCTACCTATAAAAAATATAAAAAAGTATAAAATTAAAAATTAAGCAGGATTTTTAATAAAATTTTCATATTTTTGACCATTTCCTCGACAATTTTTACCCCTAAAAAGTAATTCATTTATGCGATAACCTTAAAACTTTACGTATATCCTTCCGATAATGTTATAGTGAGAAACCTCCTAAAATTTCAGCCAGCAGTTTTTGCCGAGCAGCCGAGCAGTTTTTGAAAATGCAGTTTCGAGATAATCGCGTTTAAAGTTTCAATACGATAATGTGCTATTCAATACTCAATATGTTATACTTTCGAAATATGTTTAAAAAAATCGATTTTTTGACCATTGTAAAAGGTTTGTACCCCTTAACAGTCTGCCGTATAAAAATGAAATCTACTTTAGTCAATAGTAATAAACCAACAGTTGCTTGTTAATTAGTTAGTTTTTGAAACATTAACAATAATTGCAATGAACTTTGAAATATATTTTCTCATATAATGGTAGAAGAAAATCTTTAAATCACGTTTTTTTTTTTACTTTTGGGTGCCAAAATAATGAAACGTGCCGTGTTACCGTCTCGTGCGCCGCACGGCAACGGGCGATGGCGTGGTGTGTTCGATTTGGTTTGATACTTCGATTGCCCAACTTACCCCACTGCTCAACGTGCCTCTCCCTACCCTACTCGTTTGCATTCGAAGTACACTGTTTGCGTTTTGGAAATCGAACTGAAATTGATAACGCTTTGTGGCTGATACAATTTTTTTTCGCCTTTTTTTCTTGTAATTTTGGTTTATAGTTTCCGAGATACGAGACCGTATCATGATTTGTTTTTCGTCTCATTGGACGAGAAGGAGGAGGACGCATTTCGGATGTATAATGCATCTTTCGATACTTTAATCTTCATTCAAGGGGTCTGCATAAGCTTGACATTTTTTTAATACAATCTTTGTATTGTATAGTTTTATTGCGTAGGATCTTAATTTTAATTTGTAACAATGATTTTGTAAAAATTCCAAAAATTACATGAGTCATGACGTTTTTTGTGAATGGTCAGATTCACTATGCTACGGTTTTACTCGAAACTACGTTTTATGAAACGGAAAAATTCGTCGAGGTAATTCATAATATTTTCTATAGCATGACTGGATGATTTTTTAATGTTTATCCATTCGTTAATAACAAATCATTTGAGTTGCTCTTTTTGTCGCAAATCTAACTTTTTTTTCCTACAGCTAATCGTTTTCGTAATTTGCAGAATTTCAAAAAAGTATTCGGTCATACGAAAGTTTTATTGTTATACCAGTAGTTACATTTTTTTGTTTCAAATTTTCGATCGTCTTAATCGCCAGAACCATCTACACCAAATGACCATGCAGCAACGCTGGTATTTTGTTTGAATAATAATAACTTCATTGTTTATACTTATTCTTCAACAAAAAAATAACTTAATCACGGCGTGACTATGAATTAATTGTGAGCAAAATTTCGATCTCGTCATCTCAATAATCTCATCAGAAAAAAATATTGAAAAATCGATCAGTTTTTTGGACCCTGAGTGTATGCAGGCCCTGACGAACCCGAGAAGCTTTCAGCACGAATATAACTAATATTTTAAGTGTGGCTGTTAAGATATCGGTGTAATAAAAATTGCAATTCTTCATCGAGATAATGATAAATCTTGCGTGGGGTCATTTCCAATCAATATCTGTAATCTCTTATGGAGCATAAAAGTTAATGAAACGTAGCGGAGAGTGGGATAATTGCGGACGCATAAATAAATCCTTCAATAAATGTCAAAATACTAGTATGAATCAGTCTCTTTTTATTAATTATTAAACTTTCGGCATTACCTTACGAGATCAATATTATTATTTATTTGTAATTAATCAACAAACGTTAACATTAAAAAAAAAACCCTTACTGTCCGTAATTACCCAATGCCATTTGGGTAAATACGGACACATTTTGGGGTCATTTTAGGATGAACTGCACCAACTCTTCTTCTTGTATATAGTTAAAAAATGGCTTCTCATCACGCTTCGGATCAATAATATCTCCTTCATATTTCTCAACTCGATCGAACAGCCTTGCTCTCGGAATATCATATTTTTTCAGCTTGTCTAAAAGTTAATTCTTTGTTTTTTTATCTTCCTTACAGCAATTTTTTTAAGTTTCGACAGTACATTTCTTCGCAGTCTAGCTGGGCCATGGGGGGCAAGCTACCAAATACCAAGGTCTCCGGAATTACTCTGCGTCCGTATTTACCCCACTCTTCCCTATCTAATAAAAGCCTATGTTTCTTTTCTTCATAGTCTTGTAGTACAAGAAATGTCGTATAAGAAAAGTGTACGAATGAAGAGAGACTGAGCAAGAGAGAAGGAGAGAGAGAGAAAGAGAGAGAGAGAGAGAGAGAGAGAGAGAGAGAGAGAGAGAGAGAGAGAGAGAGAGAGAGGAGGAGGCAGAAGGAGAAAGAGCTCGCGACTGCATTGTTCGCGGTCGTTATGGATTTATAGGATCGATTGAATCGAGCACTATATGCTGTCGATACCGAATTATTACGATATCAAACTTTGTATTCTCGTCGTTCTTTAACGAATTCAGCCGTACCGTCATGCTTTGCTTCCTGACTTAAAACGAAAATTCTCGTCTTACCTTTTTTTCCAGCAGGCATATGGGCGATAAATTTTTATCGCCCATATGCCTGCTGGTTTGTCATGCCAAATATTTTATTAACAATCTGGATCGACACGCTTTAGAGTGCTTTTTTTCAAGATTGCTACATGATTATCATGACAACGCAGAGCACTTAGCAAATTCCAACCTTTGTGCAGAGATTATTTTGTGTACATTACGGTCTTTCGCGTAAGAGCGCGAGTAAACCTGCAATTTATTCTTGGAGCAATACGATTTTTTTTTTGCGTTTTTCAGGTATCCCGAAAACAATTAACGAAATGCGATTATAAATTGCATATCCTGTGATTGGTATACAGGGTGAACCATTTAACGTGACCACCCCAAATATCTCCGTTGCCTTTAGAGTGATGAAGAAAATGTCAGGAGGTAATTTGATTGATTTCGAAAGGCTGATACAGTGGTGAAAAATTCATTTTTCTCAAAGTCATAGTTTTTGCGTTCTCAAGGTCATCAATGGTTTTTCAAATGGGGACATGTTTTTTTTTTTTATTAAGACGTTGTAGCTGATATTCAGACGAATCCAATGACCTATGATATCATGACCTTGAAATGATTTTTCACCAAAATACACGTGTAAAAACAGGAAATCGTGATGGTATTGACAATAAGAATATTCGAATAATGTAATTGAATTTTTTGTGCAGAAAATGTATTGTAACAAATATTTGAAGTGATGGCCATTAAACTCGACACATTTTTGAAGACGTCGGATGAATGATTCTGTTGGCCTTCGAATAGTTTTTGGTGTGATAGCGCCGCAGGCTCTTGTAATTCATTCTCGCAGGTTCGCTTCACTGTACAATACCATTTTCGATATGGTTATTACATGTTACTTTGGATGGATGAACTTGTCTACTGATTCTAATATTGGTAGATGATAAACATTCTTCACTCTACGATAGTTTGACTACGTTACAATGCCAGTATTTACAAACATCAGAAACATCTCAGATTATTAACATTATTGTATCTGTTGGATAACCTGCGCCGCTATCACACCAGAAACTATTCGACGATCAAGAGAATCATTCATCCGACGTCTTCAAAAATGTGTCGAGGTTAATGGCCATCACTTTGAACATTTGTTACAATAAATTTTCTGCATGAAAAATTCAATTACATTATTCGGATATACTTATTGTTAATACCATCACGATTTCCCGTTTTTACACGTTTATTTTGGTGAAAAATCATTTCAAGGTCATGATATCATAGGTCGTTGGATTTGTCTGAATATCAGCTACAACGTCTTAAAAAAAAAAAAACACGTTCCCATTTGGAAAACCATTGATGACCTTGAGAACGCAAAAACTATGACCTTGACAAAACTGAATTTTGAATTCAGTCACTCTGAAGTCACTCTAAAGTCAACGGAGGAGATATTTGGGGTGGTCACGTTAAATGGTTCACCCTGTATATATACACACACAAATATACGCACCACTAACAGCGAATGATTATCATCAATTAATAAATAATCGAGCACATTTATATTTGCAAAATTACCATAAAAAAATATACATATTTTTATGAAAATATACTTATTTATGATATATAAATATAATATTTATATTATTATGTTTAAATCATTTGGATATTATTATATATATTATATTGTTATTGCTATTATATTTCATTAATGTATATGTTTAATATTATTCGATTAGCCATTTGATATTAAAAACAAAAATTCGATCGATATATACTGCTTTAACGCTTGTCTGGTAATCTCGATGGTGCTACGTTTACCGACTTTTATCTGATAATATGTTTCGTAGAAAGAATTCTTTATCTTCCTTACGGAAGTTCACCGAATATCAACTATCAATATTCGGATCTACGTATAAAATAATGATAATAATACTGTAACCTTGTAATGTTCTGTACGAATAAATCGATACTTAGGGGCCGGGTTGAAGTTCCGAACTTTGAATGATCTGAACGCTCAAAATTCCGAATTTATTAGCTAGTACTCAATACTTCTGGAAATTTATAATTTCAAAATTTTGTAAACAGAATTATTATATAACAGAAAATAATAGTACATTAAGGAATTAAATGACAATAATCATAGGACCGACTGATAAAGCGTCGACATGAAAACACAGCACATAAAACAAGTATCAACTTCCCATAATCAGAGAATCCACAGTTTCGAAAAATTGTAGTTTCAGCAATTCGAGTTCCTAAATGGCGAAGGTTTGTACAGGGAAAAGTTCCGAAAATAAGAATATCGATAAGAATAATCGATAGCTAAACATCCTTACATTATATTTTCACAATAAAACGTGAAGGATGATCAAAACTCGGAAAAAATTCTACCGCGAAAGATGAAACCTCTGAAAGAATACTACCCCGAAAGATCAAAACTTCGAAAGAATTTTACCCAAAAGGCCAAAACTCCGAAAATCTGAACACCTTCAAAACAAGTGGTGGTGCTGCCATCTAAACGCGTTACGGCAATTTTGAACGTTCTGAAAGTTCTTTATCGGAATCTTACACCATCTAAACTCCAGTTTTCGCAAACTGGATGATCGAAGCTGATTTCCGGAGTTCAAAACTTTCGTGAACCTGACGAATCTCTTATTAACTTTTAATATTTATATTTAAACTTTCTGATATAGCTCGTTTTCTATAATAAAAATTTCGGAATTTTGTGGCATGCTTAAGGCCTTAGGTCACTCTAGGATTTTTCAAAAATCGATTTTATTTTTGTTAAAAATGTAACTCAGTACCTATAAAATTATATTCCAAAAGATTATGGGTGTGAAAAATCTCTAAGTACTCGATTTTCGAATTCTACCGCCCTCTTGATTCATGTCGTGACTTTCTACTAACTTTAAACGCGTTTATCTCAAAACTATCATTTTTTCAAGTCGGCCGGACTCATAACTCAAACAAATTTTAACCGATTTACTTGAAATTTTAACTGTATATTTAGAATTACATTTTCTGGCGCACGACGTAGGATTTTTTAAAATTATATTGCATAGTTCATTTTTTATAAACAATTTTCTGACGATTTTCTCATGGCATTTTATACTTTTTGTTTCAGAAATGCGCCATATTGACAAAAAACAATATATCAAAAAAATCCTACGTACTTCTATAGCTATTCTTATATATAATCGAAAAAACTTTAGTGTTTCATCATAACTCAAAAATTATAGGAGCGGTTGGTCCGGCCGTTGACCTTCCAGAAATAAAGGCGTCATCGGAAAAATGCTGCACAGTCGTCATTTTGACATGTATCGCTGTGATAAAATAATTTTGTATAGTCAATTACGCGTATAATAAAACTCCTATTTTGTAATTCCGATTTATTTTAGGGTTTAGCGATTGAAAATGTCTTCGAAAAAAGGCGTCCTCACGGTGTACACGTTTGTGGCCGTAAATATTGTCTGAAATGAAATTTGTAAAAAGATTATTAATCAGTATGAAAATCGCTATCTTGCGATAGAGGTTTTTAAAATAAAAATGGACAAAATAGCGGTGGTTTGAAAAAAAGTATTGAATTTAGCCTATTTTTTCGACAGTTTTTTTTTTTAATATGTAGATGAAAAAAAAGCTTCCGTAGCAAGATGAAGAATGTTGTGTCAAAATTTGAAACGGATAGCTTGAAAACTCTTCCTTTGAGAGTGTACACCGTTTTGCTCGAATAACTTTCTCTAAGAAAGGCTGTAGCGACCGAAATTATTCGAATTTCGTCCCATACATTGAACAGCATGTTTATAACCTTCTATACTATGGGATAATGCAAAAAAAATCGATTTTTCGAAAATTTTACATTGTGATGATCCCTTAAAACTTATTGAACCAAAGGTAATTACCAGCCGAGATCGATAAGCGAGGGAGATGCAATGAAGAACCTCAACCGTAGCGAGCTCACCGTCGTCTGGTTGAGCGAAGTTCTGACTTACCTTCGTAAGCAGTTCGGACACAGGGTTCACCGGTATTCCGACGAGCGACGCCACTCGTTAAAACCTTTACAGAGATGAACTACCATTTGAAACCATAAAAAGTGATTACAAAAGCGAGATTATTCAAGATCCAAATTTTTCTCTAATGTACGCTGATATATGTGCATAAAAATATCTATGGAGGATTTAATGGCTCCTTTTCAATATACCACGACCATCTTCAATATACCACTCCATCGCACTTCTACGTACCGTAACCCATTTGTGTTAGCTGCTATGTACTTTTGGCACTCACTTCCCACCGCGATTAGATCGTCTCCTAATTTGCCAATTTTCAAGGAAAGACTCTTTGCGTATCTCTTCGAACTTGATGTGCTTAGTTGCTAAGTTATTAGTCTGTAAGTCTCCACTATTATATTATATTATACTATCACTGCTCGGAATGTACTTATATTAGGCTAGGTTATAAGGCTCCTCCAATGGCCATTACCAAATTTTGTATTGTATACTTTTAGTTTTTCTTGTTTTTCATCTGTCATTTTATATGACTTTTACGTTATATTTACTACTATTTATATTACTTATTGTTTATTACTCTACTTAGTGTTACTTTATTTATTTATTTCTCCAAATTGTACCACATTGCCTGAAGGTTAAACTAAGACATAATAAATTATCAATCAATCAATCAATCAATCAATAAATCTCTCTCTCTCTCTCTCTCTCTCTCTGTACCTCCCCTCCCTCCCGCCCTCCCGCCCCTCCCTCACTCCCTCCCTCTCTCCCTCTCGAAAACAGCTTTACATGTATTACTTGAGATGTATATAAACACTGTAAAACCTTGTACATATGGTATCGTGTTATCTTGTTTTATATAGAGGCTTCTAAAATAAAAGAAAAAAAAAAAATTGTTATATGTTCATGGATTGCGTGCCAGAGGATTTGTTCAATCCTAGAGCACTAATAAACTATCTATCTATCTATCTATCTATCTATCTCTCTCTCTCTCTCTCTCTCTCTCTCTCTCTCTCTCTCTCTCTCTCTCTCTCTCTCTCTCTCTCTCTCTCTCCCCTCTCTCTCTCTCTCTCTCTCTCTTTCTCTCTCTCTCTCTCTCTCTCTCTCTCTCTCTCTCTCCTCTCTCTCTCTCTCTCTCTCTCTCTCTCTCTCTCATCTCCTTATTGATTTTATAAAAATATAAAATTCTGTATTTGCAGTTGGAAAAGTAAATGTACAAACGAAAGGAAAATAACGTGATTTTAATCGTGATAGTGATGCATCGGAATATCATCATAATAATCATGGTTTATTGTTTTAAAGTGATATAGATATAATGATTCGCAACGTCGTCGACTACAATCGTATGGTTATAATAATAGTAAGGTCAATTGTTTATACATGGATTATACAATATTTACAAAAAAACATAAAATCTTATGGAGCTTTTTGTTTTTCTTATTATTCTATATGGTAGTTCGTTTTTTTTTTCGACGATGGCTGCACACCGGATCGTTTTTTACAGTACTGTAGTGTAGCACTTTTACATATCTATATGTATATATAGATATATATTTATGCGTTAATGTTGTTCGATCGGGTTCAGTGGCCCTCTTACAAGTGAGATTACGCTGCGCAGCAATCTTTTTTTAATACGTAATTTTTCATATATATAAATACAACTTTTGCCGCTACTCGATGTTGCTTATAGCGAAAGAAAAACATTTGCTCGTACTTAATTATTAAAAAGTAGTCTTTGACGCGCTATTCCTCCTTGATTCGACCATTATTGGCCATCACACATACACACACAGTACGAACGTTTTTTTTTTTGCGAATAATATTTACAGTATGATATAATTCTTTTTCTTATTTATCTCCCAGGCGAAATTACGCTCCAAGGGAGTGATTTTTTTCAAATTAATTTGGATAAATTTATACAGCGAGTCTCCGAGCCCCGATTCAATTTCGAGATTATAGTATCACGTAGATACATACAATATTTTTTTTCTCCTATATTCTCGTTAGCTAATGCTTCTGTTTTATTCCTTAATTAAATCATACTTTCTGTTTTGATCGGAACGCTCGTGATTTCATCTATCCTCTCTCTCTCTCTCTCTCTCTCTCTCTCTCTCTCTCTCTCTCTCTCTCTCTCTCTCTCTCTCTCTCTCTCTCTCGCATATAGATCAACATTTTCAATTCTCTACAATCGAACGGATTGTTAGGCGTGAAAAAAACTTCATTAAAATTCAGAACGAGGACAAGAATCGTTAGGACTTTTCTCCGGGATAATTTCTGGAATCGTCGATCGATCCCGTATTTACGTTTTGCTTATGATCATTAGGAAGCATTCGTGTTCTGTTGTGATATATTTTTTTTTAATTAATTTTACGCAAATTACATTTAATCTACTGCCTAATTCTTACACGAAATATCGGTACGAACGCGTTTTCAAAACCGCCTTTTATTCTTCCCCTCGTCCTTTTGTACGGGGAAATGTGCACGGGCCAGTTTAATGACTGGATATTCTATGATCTATTTCGTAATACAATAGGCTGTGTACCAGTCGTTTATTTTTCTTCTTCATTAACCACCAATGTATAAATATATTCTCAGATTTTCCTCGCATTTTTCAGTTTCTCTTTGTCTCGTGTATAAATACAAAATTGTCTCGATATGCAATATGCTCCGTAAAACTGTCTCGATTCACTCTCTGTCCTCGCAAAACTTCGAAAAATGCATCAATTTTCATTGGACAGAACAAAAAGATTCGCAGATGTTTGAACATTTTATACGAAAAAGAGGATAACGAATGTTAAGAGTGGGCGGAATGAAAAAAAAAAATGATATATTGGAGAGATACGAACACGAAAAATTAATCAAACGAGTATGGAGAAAAACTTTTTCTTCTCCCTCTAAGTGGGCGAATATCAATCCGGAGGAATGCTCAAGAAGAGACAGTTCCATAATTTGTTGAAAATCAGAAAATAAAAAAGATTTGCAGTCTCAAGAAACCGGACATAAAAATATTTCGCGATGTATGGAATTTTCATAATTTTTGACGAACGAACGTAAATTGAATTTCGAAATTCAATTCACTCGGTATAGAGAATTCAAGGGAAACTGACTTCCCTACATAATTTTATAAAGATGGAGGCTCAAAAATGAAAAAAATGTCTTGTTTTTTTTCTTTTTTGGCGAATGGTTCGAAATTAAATTATCGTGGAGTAGCAAATATTTAGATAGGTTACAAATCTTTCTTTGGAATTAATAATGTACTTTCAGGGAAGCTATAAAGGAGATAGGAGTTAAAGACTCGAATTTGAAAATGGCATTCATATTTTAATCGATTGAGTGCATAAAAATTTTCAATTGCACCGCGACACTGTTCTATTAAACTTCTCTCATCTTGTATCAAATATATTAAAACAATATTTTTGTTTATTATAAATAAATTGTTTTCTAGAAAAAGTGAATGAAGCCCAATAAAAGATGACAGCGAATGAGCTTCTTTGCGCTCCCCTTATGAAATATAATTTCCGTGCTTGATTGGAATAACGCGTTGAAAATTGCATAAATGACCCGACAAGAATGGATTCAACGCCAAAAAATCCGCAAATCAATATCTAAAAAGAAATCGTATAAATTAAAAAGAAAATCATTGAATATCCAAAATCTCGCTTTCAAACTTCAATAATTGGAAAATGGCATAATTAGTCATTGAAAAAGACTAGATTTTTCGTAAACCGGCAAATAATGCGGAACATCTAAGAGCTTTCGATAAAATCTTTTTTCTATAAATACCTAACGTAAAATTCCCCAAAGCAAAAATTTATTCGTGACGTAAAAAAAATTAATATTTTTCCGGACCCATACATCCCTCCAAGGGACTACCCGAATTCCCATATATATATTTCATCTATCGGAAATATACGTGACTAAGATGTTACCGGCTTACGGTACCATAAAAAATTCAATTGCAATGTACAAATAACATATAAATATTGCTGCACCGAACGTCGTGCGCTCCAACATATGATTTTTTTCTGTTGGGGATGGATGGTGCTTTTTGTCCTTTTTTTCTTTTATTTATATCGTTTGGCGAGTCCGTGGTATCGTGGCTGATCGTTTTTCATATACAATAATTAATTTATTATTATAATACTATGATACAAGGATATAAGTACATTGGTTTAGTGATTGCAGGCTGCTCCTCTCATATCACAGCGAGGGGCGCTGCCGGGCCCGCCTCTACTTACAAGTACTGTTTACGATATTTTATATATATATATATATATATATATATATATATATATATATATATATATATACTTTCTCATACGTATTCACCCTCACAATTTCCACTCTCTTCCGCACGATTCTCCTCCCGGCCATCGATCTGTCATCGGTCAAATGGAGAAAAAAACACCAACATCTTTGTAAAATCAACGATAAATAATAAATCTAATATTTGTCAGTTACTCCGCCGATTCGTGGATATTTATTTTGCGATGTGATCGATGTTCGGGAAAAAAATGTCTGTCGTAACGACACGTCGAACATTTCTTGTATACAACTCACACTTTCATTCGTACATTTTTAATATATATATATATATATATGTATATTGAATTTTATAATTATCATATGTATATATTTATACAGTACTTAATTACATATACATATATATATATATATATATATATTTATACTCACATTTATGTGTCTATAAATATTTATAGATATACACATATATATATCGTAATAATTAACTTTTATTTTTACGTTTCATTAGAGTCTACGCGAGGACAAGATCATCGTCGGGTAGACGATCCACAGGGTATCGGGATCCGGTCGGAAAAAAATTGCACGACGCCACGTGTCTTGCGGCTCGGACATTTCCGTTCGTCTCATTTCTGTCTACGATAAGGAAAAAAAAAATCCTGTCCGAGCTCAGTCTAGGCGTCGCGCGATTCGTATGTTCATTTCGCGCGATCGACGCGAAAAGTTCCGATCGAAAATCGTATAGCGTACATGTCAGGAGAGGCTGAAAAGTTCTCGGCCTGAGGTCCTAAGGAGCTGGTAGGGTTACTCGTAGCAGCTCGGCCAATGACTTTTCAGCCTTCTCTCATATCGGCAATCTCACAATGCAGTGCCGATCAAATTTTCAGGATTTTCTCGAGCAGGAGAGCGCATAGAAGAGAACGGGGAGAGGGGGGGGGGCACAACGCGCGGGGTGTTGATCACGTTCATCATGTCCTGGATCGAACGCGCCAAAAACCACGTTTTTTTTACATCGTTTCTCTTCTGGTTTCATGATTTCTTTTTATCTATTGTTTGCTTCCTTTCTTCTTTTTTTTTTACATCTTTAAGACTAGTGTGATAATAGGAACATGGTGTCTTCTCCGGGCGATCGCGCGGAACGAATCAACGCGAACGTAATCATACAATTTCTATACGTAAAATTCGATCGACGAGGCCGCGTTCTCTCTTTACTTTTACTGTACACGCATTAAAAAAAAAATCGTTCCCTCGTCTCGTATTTCTTTTTTTTTTTCGTTTCGTTCTCGCTCCGCGACGTGGATTCGGTCGAGTTTATGGATGTCCTGGCAATTTTCGCACTGTGAGACCATGTTCGTTCACGATCACGCGAGAGAGAGAAAGAGAGAGAGAGAGAGAGAGAGAGAGAGAGAGAGAGGGACGGGGTGAGAATGACTTTTCGACGATATTGGAAAATGCAAAGGATAAATCACGACTGAACAGTCGCCAATGTACATTTATACGTTTGTAACTCTCAATATTCGTTTTTGTTTGTTTTTTCTTCAGTTTTTCTTTCTTAAACTCGGTCCCAAAGAAAAAATATCACGAATTCGGGAAAAAAATGCGATCCATTTTGTTCTCTAATATTTTCCCCGTAATCTTTTTCATTCTTCTTCTTTTTTGCTTCGGTACGAATGGATTGTGGGAAACTCGGGAGTATGAGCAAGATATTTTTTTGCCATTAATGCGAAAAAAAATTTCCTCGTCTGGGACGAAACTCCGCACTACGATCATTTTTCTTTCCCCTCCCCGATGCGGATGGACGAATATATGTACATATTTGACTGTTTAAAAAAAATTAACCCTCACCCCTTCAAACACTGTGATTCACTGTAAAAAAAAAACTTTGTGCCAAATTTAACGTCGCCAACTCACTCCAAGCGACGCAGCTGGATTATTTTTTTCCCTATTCATTTTACACGCAGCCGGTTGACGATTTTCAAAGCTAGTTCTTATAACGCCAAGTTTTTTTAAATCTCGATCTCATTAGTTTTATCCAAATTACAGCTGTTTGAAAAGTGCCTTCTTTTTTTACTTCAGTCACGAACACAGCCATTCTCTAAACGGCCGTAATTTATGTAAACACAATAACACCAAGATTGATTTTTTAAAAATATTCTTAAAGCGGAAAAGATCGGCTCAAGAACATTCAACCGGATTTGAGGAATATTGCTTAGTCATTGAGTTATTAAAGTTTTAACTTGAAGAGCGAGTTTATCGTGTAAATGAAGAGAGGAAAAGTAATTATCCAGCGCTATCATGGAGAATTAAGCACCACTTTGGCGCTCGGAAAAATTGCTATTTATAAACAAACATTTTTTTTACGCCGCTATTATATATATATAATTTCTATTTTTCACAAATACATTATAGTTTTATGAACAAGTAAAAAAATAATAACATTTCTTTACTAATGGCAGAAATATAAGCCGTCGAGTAGGACCCTCTTTTCAAACTGGTGGACAAAATATCACGAAATCTACTCAAACGATTTTAATGAAATTTATACAAAATATTCTGTATAATATTATCGAGGACATAGCATGAGCTTTTTAAAATCGGATGCCACGTTCATTTTATTTTTTATTAAATTTTTAAACTCCAAACTTTAGTAAAAATCAGAGTTTCTTTTTCAAAAAGCTGTTATTTCTACAAAAAAATTCTTTAAATGTTTTCCCTATGTTACACTTTAGCAATTACGTTTCTTTGCGAGAAAAACTTTTTCATTCGTTCATCAAACTATAATGTACTGGTGAAAAATAAAAATAATTTTATATTTCAATAGTCGCGTCAAGATTTTCTTTTTACTTTTATACCTATCTTTCCGAGCGCCAAGGTGGTGTAACGTCTTAAGATGGGACCTCGAATTCAGCAAGAATTTTTTTTTTATATCGAATAATGATGTTAGAAGGGGTAGGCGCTGATAACTTTTTTTGTTTGTTTTGAGACATTCTGATATTGCACACACATATTTGAGGGACAAGGCCACCTCGGTGGAAAAATTCGTGCCTGTTGGACGATCCGCTGGACCCGCCGATTAATCGCGCTCTCGAAAATGCATCGTCTCTCACGCGGCCAATCCCTCGCCCCTTGGCGCCGAGGGTGGTTGAATTCTCGCCGACGGTGGTGACGAATTGTTCTCCGGCCTCGACACGCTCACCTCCCGTTCGAAGTGATGCTGCAAGGTCTCGCCACTCCAGGCCGGTACGCTGGCGGAATTTTGGTTACCGGTATTCGACGAGGGTGTACCGGGTGAGTGGGACGGTGAGGGTGTCTGGAAGAGCATCGAACCCGAGGCCAGCGAGGACTTTCCGTCAGACAGTGGACCGTTGCTCGGTGCCATTGGTTGCTTCTCCAATGGGAAACCACCCCCACCGTAGATCGAGCCGAAAAGTCCCGCGTATTTTCCTGCGCTCACCGGATGCGCCGGTAAACCATTGTTACTCTGAATCACCGATATCTCGTTCAGCTGAAATTTCCCGATTATTTGACGATTAATTCGCTGCGGCCTTGTAATTATCGTTTGTAGAAACGTGTGAGAAAAATTGTTGAGAAAATGCTTTAGTAAAAAAACAATTTAGGGGATTTGACGGGTAACACCTAGCTCGTGGCCGAAAAAAAAGAGCAATTTTTGTAAATACTTCTGAAAAAACTTGTGTAGGTGTGCCAACTTTTTTTTTTACCATTGAAAAGTATTTATAAATGCGCTAGAAAAGTATTGAAAAGTATCTATGAAGCCTCCATCGCTATGACGACTGCTGCTCGGAAACAAATAATCCGAAATAAAAAAAACAAACGCATTTAATTTTTGCATGAAATTATCTACTGCTTGAACGAAGAATTTAATAAAATATTGATTTTTGAAAAAATGACCGCAGTCCGAAGTGAAAACATCGATTTTCGGTTTACAAAAAAACGCTGTATTTTCTTTGCTACAAAAAAAAATAGGAATCGAAAAAAAAATTCAAATTTTTCAAATGTTATATTTTAAGAATCCATCGAAAACAAGCATCGACATTCTCAAATCGAGATAATCGAAAGAATAATTGTTCTTTTTTGAAAAAAACTTCAACACAACTGATCGGTAACAAATAAACGACAAAGCGGGTTAAAATATTTCGTGTCTTTGCGATACATACTTTCTGCTGGACTCCGTTGAGGAATGGGGACGGTAGATATGGATAAAAGAGATCAGGACGACGCTGAAGAAACTCCGAGTCCTTGGGCGTTATTGGGAGAGGCGGAAGATCCAAAGACATTCGTCGGCCTCTCCGCGATGCCCCGTTCGTCCACATATGAGTTCCCATGTGAACCTTCGTAGACAAAGCGACAGCGTTAAAAAATGAGAAACATCGAGAAAAGAAAAAAAGACTTCCAGCTTCTTATTCCCTTCCTTATTTCCAAATGTGATAAGGATGATTTCGATATTTTGTCGAATTTCCGAATAAAATCCTATGGAACGTAATGCAAGATTGAATGAATTTCGATGGAAAAGCGATTGAAATGCTCGTAGATTGAACAAGGATTGGAACTTCCGTGCAACGCGTTACGTTATTCGTTAAGAATAGTTAGTGCCCATTTTTGCGCGCATTGGCATTAGTGCACAAGCGATACAGCGGGTATGTCGTTAATGTTTCAATTAATTTATTCGTTCATTGCGAGAAGAAAAGAAAATCGAAAGAACATTCAATAGGCTCAATATTCGCTGATGAAACAACGACGAATAAATAAAATGTCGAATAGTCCAGTCGTATGTTAGGTGGAAAAGAAGAATGCAATCGGTGTGTCGCGTTTTACGTGTACCTTGAGATTGCCCTTGGTGGTGAAGGCCTTCTGACAGACGGTGCATCGGAAAGGCTTGTCGCCCGTATGAGTTCTCATATGGATCTGGAGCGCCGAGGACGAGGAGAAATTCTTATTGCAAACCTGGCACAAGTGTTTGCTCGACATGCCTGCAAATATACACGCACACGCACGCTCACACCAAAATCCACCAGGAGTCTTTGCGATCGCTCGCGTCACGTTAATTAAAATACAATTAAAAAAAAAAAACTAACTAAAACTTGAAAAAAATATCGCGAAACTGGCGTAAGAATGTGTGTTAAGGAGATGAAAGAGGTGAGTGAGAGGAATTGCGAGAGAGTCACTATAAGCTGCGGATAAGCGAAAACTAAAGGACAGCTATTTAGGATTGAAAATGATAACAAGTGTCGAAAAAATTGTCGATTTTTCCATGGAAAAATGAAAGCTCATTACGCCTTGCAAAATTGCAAGTCAAGTGGCTAATTAGAAGGATTATGATATTCAAGTATCGCTCGAATCGCATTACGAGGAAGAAAAAAGTAAAAAAGAGACTCACTGGGCCTCTTGGGTGCGGGCAAATCTCCCTCGGACGGTGATCTCTTGACAGGCACCGGCGATTCCATCGACGAGGGTGGCATCGGAGGTGGCGGAGGTGGAGGAGGCGGTGGTGGCGGCGGAAGACTGGACTCGTCCATGCACATCGGACTTCTCGAGTTCTCCAGTTCCTGCGACTGTTGCTGCTGCTGCTGCTGCTGTTGCTGCTGCTGGCCCGATTGTTTCGAGTCGTTGAACAAATGCGGTGGCATGTCACGTATCTTGTGGGTCAGCATGTGCTGCTTCATGTTGCCCTGTTGGCCAAACGAATCGCCGTTTTTTTTCTTTCAGAAACATCGTCAATAATTGCAACGTTGTTTTGATGACTCTCGATTTCAGGCGGAAGTTTCGGTAAGAGCATTTTAGCGAGTGGCAAAAATCAGGTTAAAAACGGATCATCGAATGATTGTACTTTGAGGGAAACCCGTGGAAGAAATACGTGCTTGGTAACAGTGAGAAAAAAAAGACATAAGGGAACAACGATATCTTTGGTGGACAATTTGCATCGAGGTATGAGAAACAAGAGGTTGACGAAACCAATTAGGATGAACGGCTATGACAGCCTTATTGCTTGGACGTATCAACGATTGATCGATTTATTGATATTGAAAAAAGAAAGAAGGCGTAAAGCGAGATCGATAGAGTTTTATATCTCGCTCGGGAAGGAACTCTTACCAGGAAGACGTGGTCCGAGGGTAGAAGTCCGAGGGCGGGGGGCATCAGCGGGGGCAGGCGGACGGCAGCATAGGCAGACGTCAGCCCTCGCCCCCCTCCGGTCCCAGTCCGCCCCCGGTTCTTCTGCTCCTCAGTCCGCCGCCGCCTGTTCCTCTTTGGCTTGTTATCCTGACTTCCGGCTGTCAAAACACCAACGTCAGGTACAGAGGCACTCCCGAGCGAGTGGTAAGACGTGTGCGGGCTCGATTGCAGGACATCCCCGGTAAAGAGATTATGATGATCCATGCAGTTGCACGATCTCATCCACGTCCCGTCGCTCTGAAATTATCCCATCATTTCGTACCGTACTCATTTTTCTTTCGCACAATCAACCGTAACCGTTCGATTAACGTATGCATTTTTTTTCATTGCGCCAAAAGCTGTTGCGGTTTATCGAATATCGAGTTAGGGTTTCCAATTTTTTTCCAGTTGCCATTTAAACAGTTGGAAAAGAAACATTAATGTCCAGACAACTTGAGAGGTCTGCATAAGCTTAAAATTCAATAATTACAATTTTTGTGCAAGGCCTGAACCCAACTTTTTTCTCTTACGTTTTTTTTTGAGTCTATGTTTTATGCTAGGGTGTACGTGACATCTCAAAATCTATTCGTCCGATTCACTTCCAATTCGAACAGAGCATAGTTTATAACATTTTCTATCATGATACTGGATGATTTTACGAAATCTTTATCCATTTGTTAATAACAAACAATTGAAGCTATTTCTTTTGTGAAAAATCGAACTTTTTTTCTACAGCTTGGCATTTTCGTAAAAATTACAGAAAATTATCCTGTCACACGGAAGTCTTATCGTTATACTAATAGTATATTTTTTATTTTTATTTTCTGATCGCCCTAGTTGAATCAACCACCTCCACCGATCGGCCATGCAGCCATCAATAATCGATTAAATAATCGTTTAAATAAAAAGAAACTCAAACTTGGCGAGACTATGTATCAATTGTGTGTAAAATTTCGATCTCTTCATTACAATACATTCATCAGTAAAAACATTGAAAACCGACCTGTCTTTTTGGCCCCAAGCTTACGGAGACCCTTTAACATAGTTTCTCATGGAAAATGGCGAATCGAGCTAAAATATTATCGTCGACCATCGCAATGAATGTCAATAAAATATATCGACTGCAGCTAAATTAACAATTTTCCACAAGAAGCTGCGCTGAATTGCTGACTTTAATGTTCTACTCCAAAAAAAGGTGTAGAAGAACTCATTGAAACGTCGAAGTGTTTAGTTCTGGTGCAACGTACATTTCCGTCGTAAAAAATAAATAAAATCATTCAGCGCCCACATTCGTGCAAAATAAAATTTCGCGATGCGATTACGTTTCAAGATAGCAAGAACGTCGAGTCCACTGCACCAACACCAAGGATCGTTTCCATTCCACAAATGATTTCTTTTTTCGCGGTATACCGGAAATGCATCGTGTCGGGAATCCTAGCTGAGACAAGAACTTGCTCGCCTTAATACTTCGGACGTTTTTTCTTTTTTTTTCCTAGTTAACTTGACAATCGAGCGTCATTAGGCACGCGAAGTTCCAGATTTTTGCAACACGCGAGAAGGCGCCGTGCGGGAGCTTTGAAAAACTTTGGGATACGTACACAGCGAGGAGGTCTAGGGTGTACGCGAGCGAGTACAAACGAACGTGCAACAGTCGGAAATACTCGGCAGTGCGATGGTTGATTTTTTTTTTTTCGTCTTCCAGCGTTAAAACGGCAGGCGCAAGCTTTCAACTTTTGCAGGATATAAAGTGGAGAAGGAGCGGCAGGGTAGCGGGGCGGAGGAGAGGGGGGGGGGGGGGAAATTAGAAGAACAGAAAGAAACGTACCTTTGTGGAGAAGCCACGGTCGCAAATGCTGCACTTAAAGGGTCGCTCCTTCGTGTGGCTCCGATAGTGAATCTCCAGTGCCGAGTTACACGCGAATGTCTTGTAGCAGATATTACACGTGGTGTTGCCACGTACTGCAAACAGATCGTGTCAAAGTTCAGTTACGCTGCTCCCACATATAACGTTAATGCTCTAAATGATTTTCTTTTCAAATAAAAATAAAACGCATCATTTTTTTGCTTCTCTTCCAAAAGTGATAGTGAACGAAAAAAAAAAAACCAATAAGATCCGTAATTCGAATTATTTTTGTTTCCGAATCAAACAAATTTTATGCAATGTTCTTGCCAATCGTTAAACAAACTGCGACGTGAATCTCATACGATTTTTTTGTTTCTTACATTCACGTAGGCCACAAATAAAATTGTTTTGCATCTGATTCCCTCAAAGGCTAATGATCTCGATAATCCCGTTCGATGCTCCGAATCGACGAAATCCCGAACAATTTCATACGTTTTATTGACCTTAAATTTGCCGTTATTACTATTCTGGGAGTTGATACCTAAGCGTTCGAATAATTTTTTTTTTTTCGAAATCTCCCTTCGGAATTTATCGTCGACAGAGTGCGAAACGTGTAAACGCGCTTTCCTCCCTCGTACCGCAAACGTTCACGCCGAGGAATGGGGGAAAGTTGTGAAGCTTTTTTTTTTCAATGCACAAAAATCATGGTTGTGTACAAAAAACAATTTATTATTTCGAGCCTTACATCAATACGCGGAGAGGCAAAATCATTATGTCCAGTCCAATCGTTCGAACTAATCATAATAACATCGTAGTAATGACAATTCGCGAATAAATTCTTTCACTAATAATTAATAATAATATTATATAATATAATATAGTAATAATAAAAATAATAATAATAATAATAATTAAACATACATGTGATATTTTCCGCATCGAATCTCATGGATACAGGCCGTATATATATATATATACTTTTTTTTGTCTATCGAATATAATTCACTAGAACCCGAGACAGAGATCGTTAACGATAGCGAGCGCAAGAGTGCAAGGCCATACCAATTATTGGGAAGATTATCGGGCTGTATGAATTGCAGGCGTTCATATATATATATATATATATATATATATATGCACTGGGGCCCGTTTACGAGCTCATTATAAGATACGCGTTTGGTGTACGACAAGCAAGACGTAAAAAACATGTACAAAAAAAAAAGATCAGAGACACATAGGACAGAGATAAATGTACAAAAGAGAGTGATCAAGTGATTGAGAGGGGAGTGCTAGATCCGGCTACACCACATTAGGAAGTTTCGAGAAGACTTTGGGAAAGTAATTCTTAGCGACGATATGGAGCTGCGACATTAACTATGTTCGTCACGTTTTGTTTTTTCTTCACTTGATCCTAGTGAGCATCCACGCAAAATACAGGGTCGAGATATAGAGAGAGGGGAAGGTTTTGGGAGACACCGAAACACACTAAAGGATCATTCGTATCGAGACGAAATCAATATATTTTTTCACTTTGCCTCGTATATAGTATAATATACGTATATATGTTCCATGGTAGTTTCTAGGATACATTGCCGTTTTAATGTCCCTATTTATAAAAACAAAGAAAAAAGATTTACGGCTCGAATTCAATGTCGATGAAACTTGAGTACGTCGTACGGTTGAGGGCATACGAGGTACTCGAAGTAGCCTGCAATCGCGTCGGGCCTACGAAACCTACCGTACAACATACATAGGTATACACATACATGTATGGATCTATATATATATATATATATATATATATATATATGTGTGTGTATATATATATACATTTGCATATTTGTCGTCTTTAATATTCTGCGGAATTGTGTATATAGTGAAGGAAGGTGTAGCAGGAACTGCGGCTCGCCCTGGTTGCTAGCAGCGCCTACCTGCTGGCCCTCCGACAGCCAGGCCGAGCGGATTGTAGGTGGAGGATGCTGCGAGCACGGCAGACGTTGTTAGTGAGGCGAGAGGTCCGCCACCGCCACCGCTTCCACCCCCACTACCACCACCCCCGCCGCCGCCGCCACCACCGCTGCTGCTGCCACCTGGACTAACGGCGTTGTTAATCGACGAGGAAACGTTCATGGTGGAGCTGTTTAACGCGACAGTTCCACCAGCACCGGTGCCTGCGGGGCCACCCTGTTGAACGCAATTGCCGACGATACCGGGCGGTTGCGAGGAGACAGCCTGCAGTAGGCCGGCAAACATTCCAAACGGATGATGGGAATGATGATGACTGAGACTGTGGGGAGTCGGTGGTGGAGTAGTCGTGGCCGATACAACGGAGGAAGCCGGTGTCGAGGATGCCCTTGGGGTTAGATCGAGTGGTGCACCAGCAGCGCCACCTGTACTGGTCGCCGGACTGACACTCTTCTCGCTACCGTTGTATCGATGCACCGGCGTAGGTGAACGGTTGACCGAGCTGTTGTTGTTGTTACTCATTGGAAGGATTGCCGAGGCGGTCGTTGTGATGGTTCGTACTTGATTCTCAAGCGCCGCGAGGGACGTGGAGAAACTCGGTATCGTTAGGCTCGCCGCCCTCGATGAGATATCGTCTCTTCTGATGTCATTTTCGTCGCAATCGTTTGGATCGTCATCGTCATCATCGTCGGATCTTCTATCGCGTGTCATCATGTCGTCGCACCTCTCGTCGTCCTCCCGATGGTCCTCCTCCTCGTCCTCTTGATCCTCCATATCCTCGCTATGCACGTCCTCCAGGTACCTCCTCTGTTGCATCTGCATTTGCGCCTGATGTTGCTGCAGTCGCATCTGATGATGACGATGAACGTGCTGCTGATGATGATGCATCTGTTCCTTGGCGTCTAGATCGCTTTCGAGGGAGTGCCGGTCGAGCGGGTGGAGACGAGAAGGGGGAAACCCCAATGGGAAACCCGGACCACCTGGATGCAGTCCTGGGAAGCCTTGAGGCAGGAACGATGTTAGTGGATGATGTGGGTAACCCGGCGGGTATTCGCTCACTTCGGCAGCTTGTATCTGCTCGGGACTCAGATCCGTGGGCTCGCCTGTGTGGAGGCGTATGTGTTGCTGCAGTACGAGAGCATTTGTGAATTTCTTGTGACAAACGGGACATTGATGCAACACCCGCAAGGGTGGCTTTGCTCGATGAACGCCCATGTGAGTCTTGAGATTTCCCTTAGTGGTGAAGGCTCGACCGCATATCTTGCACTTGAAGGGACGCTCGCCCGTGTGTGTCCGGTAGTGCATCTGCAGTGCACTCTTGCACGATAAAACACGATGGCATATGACGCACTGATTGGGATCGGTTAGTTTGTGCTCGATATTGTCAACGAGCTGTTGGAGCTTCGACGTTTCCGAGGTTTTCGTTATCTCGATGAGACTTTCCCAGGAGTTGTCGTTGCTACCGGGTCGCGGAAGTAGGCTGGAGTAAATGGCTGGATCGCGGGCGGGATCGACCATCATCTCGTTGCCACCGGGTCCGGTGGGTGTCGTGCCAGTCGTCGAGGATGGATGATGAGGCAACTGGTGGTGGGATGGTGGGCCGGGAAAGAGAATGCCAGCGAACGATGTTTGCAAGCTACCACTACTCGCGCTACTACTGGCTGGTGAGGCACCCGGATATCCACCGCCACCGCCACCAGCACCACCGCTCGCCGTGACTCCCGGCGGCAGGGCCAAACGACTCGCGCCTCCTCCGCTTCCGCCACCTCCACCGCTCCCACGACCCGAAAGATTCTCCGGTTGTTCCTCCATTTCCTCGTCAGCGTCCATAATGTCGGCGTCGGCTTCGAGTCGTCCACTCATTTTACTGTCCATGCTGCAGTCGTCGTACGACTGCGGATGCGGGATCATCGCGTGATTCGCGGGTGACGTCGATGGATTGAGATAACGTCGCGACGTTTCCTCAAACTCCTCATCGTCCGCTATCTCCTCGGGTTCTTCGGGCTCGCGTTTCGGCGTTATTCTGTCTTCGGGCTCGCGACTCGCCGGTCGCTGAGGCTGATAAGGCTGTTGCGGCTCCTGCACCGGTGACGGTTGCTCAACTTTGATCGCGTCGTAGTTGGCTCCAGGAGAATCGGCGGGTACAGGGGTGTTCTGTTGTTGGTGGAAATGATGCTGTCGCAGTTGTTGTTGCAGGTGGACTGGTTGTTCGGGAAAGGAATGATGCGAATTCGTATGGATGGAGGAGGTCGGTGATTGCGGTGAAATCGAAGGAGCCGGTTTACTGAGATTCTCCGGTATATCCTGATCATCGCGATGATTAACGATCGGGGCACGATAGAGGGGTGGCATACCAGGCAGAGCAAGACTCAAGGGCAAGGGTGGTTGGGGCGGAAGAAACCCGTGTGCTACCGCTGCTGCTGCCGCCGCAGCTGCCGCTGCCGGATGGAAGTTTCCGGCGGCCACAGCGGCCGCGTGGTGCTGTAGCTGTTGTTGATGCTGCTGATGTTGATGATGATGCTGTTGGGACGGCGTTTGATGAGGTGGCGGAGGTAGCGGCGGCGGCGGCGGCGGTGGTGGCGGTGGGGACGGCATAGGCCTCTGACCCGAGGCGGCTAACTGCTGGAGCAAGGGAGGATGGTACTTGTCGAGGTGTTCGGGCACGGGATTCGGATTCATTTTAACGTGTGGAAACTTTGCCGTGTGCCTCTGAAAGTGGACCTTGAGGTTTCCCTTGGTGGTGAATCGGCTTCCGCAGACGTTGCATTTAAAGGGGCGCTCACCTGTATGAGATCTTATGTGGATCTGCAGTGCGGAGTCGCTTCCAAAGACCTTGCCGCAGTAACGGCATCGATGCTTGAAGAAGGGCTCGCCGCGTCCACCCCCACCGCCACCCTTGGAATCGTACGGCGATAGGCGGGAACCTTTGCCACTACGAAAGGCTAGCTCGTCCGCGAGATTGTTCGCCAGCAAGCCCTGACTAGCGTTGTCCAGTACTTCCTGTGCGCGCTTTTGCAACATCTCCAGGGTATTGGGTTCGTGAAGCGGCAACGGATCGTTGTTGGTGATTATCGAGGACGCTAACGAGGAACTTATCGAGCACATGTGCATCTGATGTGACATAGGTGTCGAGACGCTATGAGTCATCGGGCTGCCATTGTTAGCGGCGATTTCGGTGCTGTTGTTGCTCGTTATTGGTAACACCGAGGACGTCATGGACATGCTCGAGGTTGGGGGCAACGGTAGAGTTATGGGCGAGGCGCTGCACGAATCGACCGGTCGTTCTTGTTGCGCAAGACTACAGGGTGTCAACAAAGGCGAGGGCGACGTACGGTGATGGCTCGGCGGTCGCGAGGACGTTGGAGACGTTAGACTCGCGATTGATTTCGCGTGTATCAACGGCGAGGACGACGACGAGGCTTCTTTGCACGTGTTCGTCTCGGGATTGGTCGCGGGTACGATCGATTGGATCGTATCGAGCGTCGCAGGATTGCCGCAAGCTATACCGCTATTGGCCAATAGCTGCTGAGTGGGCGCCACAACGACCGGCTGTCCTCCAGCGTGGGTTATCGACAATTGTTGCTGCAACTGGCTTATCAACTGTAATTGAAAGACCTGTTGATGCTGTAGGGTGTAGAGGGTGCTCTGCAGGAGGGCGAGATCTTGAAGGGCAGCCTCGCTATCGGCGCTACCGGCGAGCGCCGTTGCCGCGAATTGTGCAACGGCAACTTTTGTGTTCTGGAGAGCCTCGAGGGTGACGTGACTCGTGCCGGCTGACGGGAACCCGCTACCCGGCCCCGTACCACCGACGCTAACACTGCCACCGATTCCTTGGGATCCTCCGCTCGCCGTCGCGGCACCAACTGCACCACCACTCGTTGGACCACCATCGCCGATAAAACTGTTGTTGTTCTCGGCGTCTTGACGATTACGCATTTGCTTTCGCGAACCCTCCTCGTCCTCCTCGTGATCCTCGATATCGTCCACGAGTTCGTCCGTCTCCGCGTCCTCGTCCATCGGCAATTCGTCGTTTTCACGCTCGTCCTCCTCCTCGCCCTCGTGATTCGAGCGGGATGCTGTGAGGTCGACCGCGGCCTCGTCAACGGTGTTAACAGATGCTTCGACACCCACGACGCAACCACCGATGTTGCTCTCGCCACCCTCCGATCCCGTGTCATTTTCTTCCTCTGAAACAAATCGAATGAGAACGAACTCTAAGTACATTCGAGCACTTTTCGCAAATCGATGTTTATTCTTCTCGCAAATTATTTCCTTCGCGTACATCAGCGTTTTCGACAACACACAATCATTGATCAGCAATCCCGTACAATTAGCTCTTAGAAACGATATTCCCGAGTAACAAGGACTTTACTTAAGGAATTTCGATACCGTCCCTTGGCTGCAAGAGTAGGGATGAAAATACAATGTTTTCGCGCGCGCTGCGAACTTGCGAATAAAATGTCATGTAAAAATAAGTAATTATTGAGCACTTTCCAACTCATAATATTGTTGAAAAATATTTTCAAGCCGAAAAATAATATTAATAGTTATTATTGTTGCAATTAAATATAAATATGTTGCAATTTCATTCAAGAAAAAATAACCGATAGATTTGGCAACAGTGGCAGTTTCTGCCGTTGGCACGACACTGACTATCGCCAAAGCATCGACGGGTCCAGGTTACTTACATGGTGAAAAACGTTCAACGTTTTATCAAGAGTTTTTTATTCGACAAAGTTGAGGAAACGTTAAAAAAATGTCGAGCGGACGATTAAATATATTTTATTATAAAGTTCAAATGCTGTAATACTATGTAGATTTTCAAGCCGGACTGTGAGTGGTTCACTTGACAGAGCCAGTTAACGCGGTGTCTCTACGTTTAACCTACAAGTTTCGTTAAGGTCCGAAAAGCAAATCGTTGGAGCTAAAAATTCACAGCTTTTTTCGAGTATTATTAATGAACGAAGTAGAAAAAAATACTTGATTATTCAACACGATATTCCTAACACTATAATCACAGTTTGCTTAGTTTTTTTTACTTTGAATCTCGGTATTATTTTTGTCAATTTACCAAATGAATAAAGGTTTCACTTGAAAATTAAAAATCTTCGAAACTATGTTGTGAAACTGATTGATTTTTCGAGAAGCTAATGTATCCTAAATTAATCTGTCGATGATACGAATTTCAATGATGCATAAGCATTTTGATGTTAGTCTCGAAACTCCTTGATATTCGTAAAACTTCCAGAGGATCCTTATACCGATAAACTCTCAATAATCCTCCGTGTGATGTGGTCTGGGTGAGGCAGATGAAGAGAAGAAGGTACGACGAGAATTCGCAATTTAATTATTCACGAGCTGAGAATCTTCTCATTTATCTCTCGTCTTACAAGTGCATGTACTATATGTACGGCTAACGGATGCGCGCTTCGCCCCAAGAGGCTCGGTTGGAAAATCGCTACATGAAGAATATACGAGATAGTTGGAGGATTATAGCCTTGCGGAATGGTGCCCCAACCCACATGAATGAATATTATTGTTGTTAATTTATATATGCGTAAACATATATGTAGTTCTGAATGCATAAAAGTGGAATTGTCTTACGGTGTTGAAGTTTGCATCGTTGAAGTACAACGTAAAAATTCTTCTTTATTTCTATCAGTATCTAAACCCATTTTTCCCAAGTTTAGATTATGGAACTCTAATAACAATCTCCAAAAATCTTTTAATAATTATTGTAGCCTAAATCGTTGCATCCTCACAATGGAAACTTCAATACCGTACTGTCGTTTAAGACTTTATCACTCTGCGTGCGTTCTTATCTTCCCATGTATCGTGTCTTTGTTATTTTGTCCTATTGTATTGGATAAATGGTACTGCGTCTCTAGTTTTTGGTTTTTAGTTTGTGTCGAGTCACTTAACGGATGACATGTATGTGTGGATTGTGCGCCGGAGGACTAGTTAGTCCTAAAGCACTAGGAAATCGACTATCGATCTATCCGTTTGTCCGGGACTAATATTTCGGATTTACACAACAAGCCTAAACAAATTTCTCTTTGAGAAGATCTTTTTCTACATTTTTCCAGAAGGCTTTGACCAATTGCCATTTAACTTAAGCCTTTTGTGACGGTGACCAACAATTTTATTTTCGTCATGCCGAGTACAATCGTTGTTTCTTCATTCGTTCGACAATTACGCGAAATACGCGTGAACGAATGAGTTCACGTCGTGCAGATTTCACATAACGAGCGAAAGAACTTCGTGGCCAGTTGCGCGCGACGCACATGAGAGCTCACAAATTGCACTTTGAGCCTACGTTTTGGTGTTCGAGCTTGGGACAATTGAAGTGGGGAATATCGATGTAAGGCGCGGTGATAAGATAAACGGATTGCTCAACGGGAATATATTCGTACCGGAATGTCTCGGAGAGGAGAAATCATCGTTCGGGATAGTCTGTTGTTGCTTCTGACAGATCTCGCCGTCGCGTCTCGGCTTACTGATACCGCGACTCTCGAGTCTTCCGGTGATGCTCCATCTCATCAGCTGCATATCGTTCGCACTGAGACGATCGAGAGTGTATCAAATATATATATATATATATATATATAAATATATATATATATATATTTGCTTATATCTCTAAATGGATATGTCCGTATAAATATACATGTATATTTCACAAAAGTCTTTCCACCTCGATAGCGTTTAGTTTCCGTCACGGTGGTGACACTGGCGCGACACTATTTCCAATAATTCGACGACTCGCGTGTGCAATCTTCCTTGCGCTGGATCGCAGCATCTGTGCGTCGATCGTTCGTTTATTCTGCTGTGACTTTGTGCCCGAAATGAAAGCACAAGGGTCACACACGTCGATCACAAACTTGTTGTCCTTGCGATGCGTCGGTTTTGCGTGAACAAAAAAAAACAAACTATTTTTGTAAACACGGCTGGCGCGTTTCCTTCCACGTTGACGCGAAAACGGTTCGTCATGAACCGTGAAGTAAACAAAAAGTCCGTTGAGTTTATCGCGCCTATTGCTTCTTTTTTTTTTTTTGCTCTTCGCGCCGGGCGCGACGATGCGAAAGCTCGAGGAAAACAAAAGACGTGAAGGACGAAACAACGGTCAGAGCCGGACAAGTTTTTGATCCATCGGTCTCGTGACGAGCGGGGAGAGTTACGGTGATGTCGAGCGGCTACTGTCAGTGTGACACCGAGCAAGGACGAGATGCAACTGATCGCTCGGGTAAAGAAGCCCCCGCTTGGGCGTAGGTACAACAAGGCGGCCTGGTGGTGGCGCCGCCGCTTGTGCCTCGGTCCGCTCTCGAGGCGCGATCGTCCCCCACCCTACGGCCACCACCTTCCCCCACCGTTGCCAAACTTAAGCCCCGCGCCGATACCTATCCCCTTCGCGCCTCCGCCGTCACGAGCAGCACCGAATCGACTCCTACGCTCCTTCCATCGTAGTGTGGTGCGTCAATATACGTATATATGTACTCGCGTAGGTGAATGTGAATACGTGTGGAACGTAGGGTCGACGCCGTTTTACCACCACCACCGCTACCACGAGCCGACCACGACGACGGCGACGACGACGACGACGGCAAACGGCGCCTCCACCACTTTCCTCGATTCTCCCGATGTTTTACCACCACCATCGAGCTCAAACTCGTATCTCTCTCTCTCTCTCTCTCTCTCTCTCTCTACGCTCGTGGATTATGACAGTAGGGGCGTTTCGATTCATAAATCAGGGGGGAAAAATAGGCGGAGCCTGAACGAGCCATTCAACGTCGACTTTATTAATTATTATCCAGACGGGAAACGCCACCCCCGCGCATTACTTGCTTCAATCTCTTCCCCACCCCCCCCCCCCTCTCCTGCTCCCTACGCCGCTCGCACTCGCTCTTTCTATTTTTCTCCGTCCACCTCTCCGTCCCTTCCGATCTCTCGTATACTTGCACTCACACGGATAGGAACGTTCATGCACGTTGCACATTATTTGCAGACACTTCTCCACGATCTGCGCATCCCACGTATACCTTCGAATCCGCTCTTGAAATGTTTCGGAAAAATTTGCCGCTTTCGCGTGGATACTCGGACTGTTTTTTTCGCCCGTCAGTTTCCTTTGTTTCTCGTTTTGATCGACACGAACGAAAATTGTGAGGAAATCGTAATTTTTTTTTTCTTTTCCACGTGGACCATTTATATGTCATATTTGTTCATTATTTCGGACACTTTTTAGTATATCTACGGCAGCAGAATTTTTTTTCGAGATCTGTCATTTCCCAAAAACAAATGTATACTTCTTTTTTTGTGATTTTTTTTACGAGCCGGAAACATTTGTCGTAAGCGTACAATTTTTTTTCTCTTACTTTTTACAAATTCTCCCGACAAATTGAGGCTCGAATTTCCCGAGAAAAACGTACATTCGTCAAAAAATTTCCCATAGTTGTTACTCTTTACTCGCGATAATGCTTTTGTTACTTTGCCGGGAAATAATAGGGAGAGTTGACACACCACGAGTGACAGTGCTCGGTTTTTTTCCTTAATTTTTTTTTGGCTTTCCATATTATTGGTCATCGAACTTCGGAGCGCGCGATCGTTCGTCGCCGTCGATCGGAGTAAAAGTATCGAGGCGCGCAGCATTGAGAGCGGTCAGTAACCGAACGTTGCGGCGCGAGGATTTCTCGCGGTGGCAAAAGTGTCCGATGCTCTCGTAGAGCGCGTTCGCCCCGGCGGAACAGAACGTCGAGACCACTTTTTTTCACGCGCGAATATCCAAATGATGCCCCCTCCCCCGCGCCTCGTTCCGCCCTCCTGCGACGCCTCACCGTCGCTGGTACAATTCGCCACAAACGACCGATCGGCTTCGAACAGCCTGGCGTGAAAAAAGAGTGCGCATCGTCACGGGATATCTCGCCAATTGACATTTTCTATTATTTGAAATTGTCATTGGGAAGGAGAGAAGAAAAGACTGAGTAAAATGGACTTGCTTGTTTGTTTTGGAAAAGAGACGAAAAAAAATGATGAAAAATAAACAGCTAGTATGAGTCAACCAGTGCCGGAAGTTGTTTCATCGTATAAATTAAATTGACGATCTTTTCTTCGTAACGAAACTATAATGGAAACGTGAACTTTGGCATTTTAGAGTGGAATCGTTTTTCATTCGATGGATTCGTAAATAACAATGTATAAACACATACAAAGTTACACACACATATATGTATATATATATATTTTATATTTATATTATATATTGAGAAATAACGTGATAGAGAAATAATTGAGATTGACGAAGTGCGAGTAGGGAGTGATACGAGGGTCATTTGAAATTGTTTCTGTTCTTATAAAAAACAAGTGATAGTAGGGAAAAAATCCTTTCGCTGCCCGATATGGATGACCTTGATATATGTAAACCAGGGTTCGTAGAAATTCGATATTTATTACAAATATCGAAAATATCCGATATTTTCATATATATCCGATTTTTTAAAAATACTTTCGACAGTTTTTATATTTATAAAAATAACATCTATTCTTTACTACTTTTTAGAGCTGCTGCGGACGCGTTTTTCCTTCCGTTCCCCTATCCTCTCACCCGTTCACTGCGAGATGATCGAGTTTTTGTATACAATGTAACAACTTTATAATCGTAACGCGCGCGCACACATCAGAGCCAAGTCAACCAAGTCTCAATTTGACATCGTATTATTATCATAATTCATAGCGCAATTTTTCTTGTCTTGTCGATTTACTTGTCTAAAACCGCGTTGTTATTCCACAAATGAGAACATTGAGAACAATGGTAGAAACGCAGCTGGACGAAAGACAATGGTATTCTTTGAAATTTCGGCACTCACAAAAAAGTATTGGAAGCCTTTTTAAGCCTCCTGATAAGAAATACCAAGGACAAATACATAGATAAGTCGTCATAGTTTGGTATTTTAAAGTCGAGTCAGCGCAGCGCCATGAATAGTTGCATGAAGTTATTTTGTTAAAAAAAATGCACATTTTTGTTCTATTTTAGGATAAATATCAATGATATACATCCAACATAAATATCAATGGATATATATCACTTGATATATATCATGCGAACCCTGATGTAAACTCTAAAAATTTCAACTCATTCTGATGACTTTGTCAATGGCACTCTTCCAAAGCTGTCAGCTGACGTTTTTTTTTTTCAACAATGAAGAAAACCGAGTATCGCGCAGTGACAAAGTTCCTTCATTTGAAAGGAAAAAAAAGACTCAGGAAATAAAAGATGAGTTAGACTCTGTATACGGTGATAGCTGCGAAGAAGATAAAACTCTCTGCAGGAAAACTGATGGCGACAGTTTGTTTGGGATAGCCATGGAATAATTCTTAAAGATTACTTTGCCAATGGTGAAACAATCAATGGACAGGTTTACGCTGTATTGCTGGATGAGATTGAAGGCCACAATTACCAAAAAAAAAACGTCCGCATTTGGCCAAGAAAAAAAAGAAATGTTTCACTAGGATAACGCTCGGGTTCACACATTGCACGGTCGCGATGTCAAAATTGAACGAATTAAAGTTTGAATTGCTTTCACACCCACCCTATTCATCAGATCTCGCCCCCAGTGACTTTTTTCTGTTTTCCAATTTGAAAGAAAAAAATATCTCAACGGGAAAAAAATATGGGGTAAATGCCAAGGTGGAAGTCGCTGTGAACCATTGTATTTTTCGGATTTAGACAATTAATTTTTTTCTGACGTTTTGAAAGGTTGGATAAAGCGTTGGATCA
>OZ010716.1:24183204-24223204 GCA_963932345.1 Ophion ventricosus
ACCCGAAAAAACTTCTGTATTTACAAGTCGCGATCCACATGCTCAATTGCAAGATTCACCGCAATTTATGGTATTGGAGTTTGCATCGTTTGACTTCACCGAAAATATATTTTCTTTGTATTGTCGATTTTTTCTTGGTACATTCAGACTACGAGAATGTTTGTAATATTTTCAAGGATCCTGATGAAAAATTTACAACCAAAACCGTCAAAAAGATTTTCGATACTAATCAAAAACAAAAATATTAAGAAAATCAAAAGGAATTTTACGTTGCATCCCAACAATGCAAACTTCAGCAACATTGCAATTTTCTGAACGCAATTCAATTGAGAAATTACTCTGGAGAATGCCTCGGACAAGTCAGCAAAGACTTTCGTCGAAAAAAAATTTGGGAAAAAATACAGTCGAAACCGCGTATAACGAAAATCGGCTATAACGTCCGTACTGCATAGTCGCTTCTATGTCGTTATAACCGGTTTTCACTGTATCTACATCGAGATCAATTAGGAATATCTCCACAAGGTTTTGACGGTGACAAAGAGACGGCTGCGCAAACGTGCGACGATCAAATCATTATTGAAAATCTTAATCAGGAGTTGACGATCAATCACCGTAGCATTTATTTATCTTATTACCCAAGAATGTCAGTGATCGGGGCAACTTCGTGCCGGTATATAAATTGATATAATAATAATAATAATAATAATCGTGTGTATACGAATGCACGCGGCAATAACTGTATTTAGACATGTATGCACACGTGTCTGCACTCGTGGACGGACAATGGTCAGGAAATAATAAAGGTTGTGCGGTTGCTCTACCGTGATGCATTTGCCGTATATACGTTTGGCCAAATAAATCCATACACGTGAACACACAGTATATATGTGTATGTGTGTGTATATTTGTGCTAGACGTGGGCGTTAATTACCAGGCTTTGGAGACTCATGTGCCGTCCATAAAATATATCCATTATTAGTCTGTACACCGAATGATTTTTTTTTCTATATATACATACGTACACATGGGAACAGTCGAATTACCATTAAATCATTTTTCAGGATTATAAAATATAGCACACCCGGTGCAGCACGTACGCAGTGCATTATAACTGAGGATATATCATCGAGGCGACTGCATAAGCATGCAATTTCAAAAACACGATTTTTCGATAGTTAGTTTTTATAGCCTTGGGTCTTAACGTTAAGTTGTAACAAAGCTTTTGTGAAAGTTCAAAAAGACACTATCTAAACTTCAGTTTTTGCAAACTGGATGATCGAAGCTATGATTTCTGGAGTCCAAAACTTTCGTGAACCTGACGAATCTCTTATTAGCTTTTATTATATTTAAACTTCCTGATATAGCTCGTTTTGTCTAATAAAAATTTCGGAATTTTGTGGCATGCTTAATATTACATATTCGGAGTTTTGTATGTCGTATTAGTGGACGTTCAAATAAAGCGTTGATCTTCTTCATACTATTTCTGAAAATTACCATTTTCAGAAATCATATTTCATATTGCCATGATCATATTACCAGAAATCATATTTATATCCTTTTTCTATCGCTACTCGTACCGTTCTACATCATTTACAGTCAACTGTGTAGACTTTCGCTGGCCAAATCTTTACGAAACTTGTTTCGGAAATTTAAAATTAGGAATTTTAAACCGTCGGAGCAGTCTAAGTTCGGAATTTCAACCCGGCCCCCGAAAATCGTTTGAAAATTATAAGAATAGGTCGCTATTCTTATAATTTTCAAACTATAGTTTCAACCCGGCCCCCGAAAATCGTTTGAAAATTATAAGAATAACTCGCTATTCTTATAATTTTCAAAATTACAAAAAACCATCCGGGAATAAAGTTTCATTATTATACTAAAACAGCATTATCTTATTGTTAATCTCAAATCGGCCTAGTGGCCAGAACCATCTACACCGATTGCCCACGCAGCGACGACGACCCTCTGTCCAAAAAACAATAACTCCATTGCTCATCAATATTTTTCAGTACAAAAAAAAAATTGAAACTCAACAAGACTATGTATCAATTGTGTATAAAATCCCGATCTCGTCATCCGAAAACTCTCACCCGAAAAAAAAAAAACATTAAAAATCGACCACTTTTTTAGGCACAATTTTTTGAAAAATGAACTCAAAGCATTCCAACCGTTGTAAGTCAAATGGGACGAGCGCGCAGTCCAATAAATAACGAAACACGATACCGAATCGTAACAATTCCGAGCAATGCGCCCTGACACATGCGAAACAATGGAAATAACGATCAGCACCAAAGGGCGGATGGTTCCTTATTGATTGAGCTCTTAATCGTTGCAGTACAATGTGAAATTGTGTCGCGAGTGTGCCACCCCCGCAATGACTCGTGGACACCCTTGTGGATTGACAAAAGAAATTGAGAAACCTCACCAGGTACTGTATTCCTCTATACGAATGTGCGAGGTAGCATACGGAACGAGAGAGACCTATAGGCGTTCGTATGAGCTACGTTCAATGGCCATTCGACGGTCAGTTCTAACATTATCTATGGTATAAACCTTTTATGGCTCTTGGACTTTTCGTCGTCGTAATTCGTATATAGCCGATGCTCGCACGAACGCGTGCCAACTCTCTCTCTCTCTCTCTCTCTCTCTCTCTCTCTCTCTCTCTCTCTCTCTCTCTCTGACTCCCTCATATCTCTCCTCTCGTCAGGGACAGCTGTGGCACTTTTTTTTCCTCTATGTGTACGTATACGATAAATTGGTGGGCCTGTATTGTAGATCCATGTATATGTTCATACGAATTCATACGTGATAGAAAGAGAGGATAAACACGAACGGATCACCCCCGCAGCTGCACTCTCTTAACCGACTGACCGGCAGCCGCCCACGCGTTCCACTCTCAAAACTGGACAATGCGCTTGCACCGCGTGCTCCTCGACTGAGATGGAAAATGAGTTTTATTGGCGCATACGAAACACCGAGAGAGAGAGAGAGAGAGAGAGAGAGGGTGGGAGAGGAAGGTGGACATTGTCCAGCCCTCGACCATCAGAAATGTAGCGTGGAATAAGCGTGCTTAATGCTGATACGTGTATACATGTACCTACATACATATATATATATAGATGCACACTCGAATCTTGTATTTTTCATTGTATCGTATATAACATTTGCCCTCGTTTCGTCGCGCCCGAACGATCGGCAACGAGAAACGCAGCGCGCGCGAAAAGCTCTCGTGTACACATCCGACACTGCGAAATGTGTGTTCCCTTTTTTTCCGATTCCGTAATTGGGCCTCGATTGTTCAGTTTTTCCTTGGGCGGTTGGCCCCATTGTTCTGCTCTCCTTTGGATTTCCGACGCGCTAGTGTCCGACGCGAGAGCGCCGATTGAGATCGAAAGGGACTTCGGTTATACGGAAAGGAGCGAATGATTTTTTTTTTTTTGTTGTCGTATATATTCTCGGCGCACGGGTCGAGAACGTTGAGAGATGGCGATATTTCAATTTGCCCAGACGGAGGATCGAAATTGCCGAGTTCGCTATATCGATCACGCGCGAAATTCACATGATGCGAACGATTGCTGAGTTAATTGCGGGCGCGGCTTGTGAACGCGCAAAAGTATATATAGATCGGTAATTACGTAGTATCTGAGATGGAATGAAGGATTGTCATACGAGAGTGACGTTTTGGAAATGCATCGAAAAGACTTTTCAGTGTGTACTTAGGGCAGACGTAAAAGTTACGTCCAGAAGGAAAATCTAGATGCCTCGTATCAACACGTATCCGAATCATCCTCATGTATGTTGCACGATCTTTTTGCGGTTTTCGAGAGGAAAGCATTTTTTTCGAGCTTTCCTGTGGAATAGGTTTTTTTTTCATCTTTTATGCATGTACTTTTCTCTTAAGGTATTACTGGATGGATATTAAAATATTGCCAAAATTCTTGAAAATTTGAGGAATAGTTCTTGATAGAATAACAATACCCGAATTATTTTAGAATTCTTCACTAAATAATTTAGTAATTATTAACATATGAATTTAACACGGTCGCTTATGGGAAAACAGTTTCTGCAGACGTTAATGGTTGCAAAACGAATAGAACTAAATCGTCGTAAATTCTAAAAATATTATATCATGAAGATTTAGGATCAAGCGATTGATTATGCTAAGTTTCAAATAAATCGACTGAGTCATTGTCCAGAAATTAATTAAAGTGATGAGGAGTATCGCCGTGTTTAACGATGATTTGATAGCAGTCATTGGAAAACTCAATATAACTAGAGTTTTTGGATAATTATTGATAATAATAAGATGATCTGAACGTATTAATTAAATTTAAAAATTGAAAAATGGTTTTGTTGGACAGTTGAAACAGATGTACAGTCACTGACAAAACCTCAGTTAAGCACACGCTAATATCGTCAAATTTAATTTCAATTATTACCAAAGTGGAAAATTAACATTTCTAAGTGTTAATTTATTATTAAATGAGCTATTCGTAAGGCTGAACATGTACGACATGATCTATACTTGTAAATTCACGATTCGCCCATTTTGGACTAACTTTTTGCCCAACGGTCCATCCAGTAATACCTCAAACGTTTTTTTAAAGCGATTGCCCATGCAGAAATATGTCCGAGAGTCCACAGATCCTACCACATTCCTATAAGAATTTGATAGGGACATCGTACGCAGGGAGTCCACATTGGAATCCAAATGGAATCCGCCATATTTCCCGATTGACGTTGTATGAAGATTTTTTATTTGAAGTTTCCTCTCCAACTTATTTTTTAAACTTTCGATCGAAAATTAAGGCATTTACGTTAGTGTTCAGTTTGTAATTTATTTATTGCTTTACAGTGCACGTCATAACGATATGGCAATAAAAAAAAACCACGAGGAAAGTACATACACAAAAGAGAAAAATAAAAAATGCTTTTGTCTCAAAAACTAAGAAAAATCGTAGAACATACATGGGGGTGATTCGGATAGGTATACGAGGCATATATGTGCTTTTGAAGAGATCCGAATTCTATGATCATCTTCCGTTAGATGTCCTCGTAGTCAGCATTACATATATATAACGAGTTCATAATATCCTTTTCGCAAGTATGTAAATATCTAAACACAAATCGGCCACTATTGAGCTTACCGACGGCAAACTCAAGTACACTCGACGATCCTTGTGGGAGGTGTCAACGAGCTATTCTCTCGAAGCAGACGAGAAAGAGAACGGCACGCGTCTCGGCTCGATTCTCGTCGATGCGAGCTAAAAACTCGCGGCAGTATCAATGACGACAAAGCGCACGTAGCTTTCGTTACAGTCTGGACGTTACGTGAAGTGTAAGGAATTCTGAAGGGAGAGGAACTTCGAGCATCTTGGCATCTCTCTCTCTCTCTCTCTCTCTCTCTCTCTGTTCTTTCTCATTCTCGCTAACTTTTCATCGAGTGCTGCGAGTGTCAAAGAATCAGCGAAGTCTGGCGTTGCCAGGGTTAGACCCGTGTAGAAATTTGTTGGGTAGTTCCCAGATCCTACGGCAACCCTATAGGGATTTCATAGGGACACCGCACGTAAGTAGTCGTATATAATACGTTTCATTAATAAATAAAAATGTTAGGTCATTTTGAGACACCCTTTATTATGTCAAAGTGCAGTAAAATAAATAACAGACGAGAATTACAATGGATTTTGAGCGATGTGAAATCGATTTTAAAGATATTTGCGTTTTTTCAAGCGCTCTATACTTTTTTAAGGGGCTGGGTTGAAATTCCAAACTTTGAACGATCAGAACGCTCAAAATGCCGAATTTATTGGCTAGTACTCAATACTTCTGGAAATTTGGAATTCCAAAATTTTGTAAACAGAATTATCATATAACCGAAAATAATAGTACACTAAGGAATTAAATGACAATAATTATGGGACCGACTGATAAAGCGTCGACATGAAAATACAGCATATAAAACAATTATCAACTTCTCATAATTAGAGAGTGCACAGTTCCGAAAAATTGTAGTGTTAAAACTTGGAGTTCCTGAATGGCGAAGGCTTGTACAGGGAAAAGTTCCGAAAATAAGAATATCGATAAGAATCATCGATAACTAAACATCTTTACATTATATGTTCACAATAAAACGTGAAGGGTGATCAAAACTCTCCGAAAGACAAAAACTCCAAAAAATTAGTGGTGCTACCATCTAAACGCGTTAGGCTAACTTACTATCTGCTTTATGTGCGCGTTTTCGAAATTTTGAACGTTCTGAACGTTTTTTAATCGAAATCTTACACTATCTAAACTTCAGTTTTCGCAAACTGGATGATCGAAGCTATGATTTCCGGAGTTCAAAACTTTTGTGAACCTGACGAATCTCTCATTAGCTTTTATATTAAAACTTTCTGATGTAGCTCGTTTTCTATAATAAAAATTTCGGAATTTTGTGGCATGCTTAATATTACATATTCGGAGTTTTGTATGTCGTATTACTGGTCGTTCAAATAAAGCGTTGATCTTCTTCATACTATTTCTGAAAACGATCTCGTATAAGAAATCATTATTGTATTCTTGTTCTATCGCTACTCGTACCGTTCTACATCATTTACAGTCAATTATGTAGACTTTCGCTGGCATGATCTTTACGAAACTTGTAGTTTCGGAACATTAATATTAGGCATTTTAAACCGTCGAAGCATTAAAAGTTCGGAATTTCAACCCGGCCCCTTTTTTAAGATGAGATTTATACTTTTCTAAGATCCACTCATTATGCATATCTATATATTTGCTTGCACAAAATTAACATACAGAATGCGATGTGATCCATGAAGGATCGTATCGAATTCTTTAATAATGTAGGAATTCTTTAGAATTCAGATTGAATTCGTGCATTGGATTCCAATGGGGAATCCCGATTCGAATCCAGTGTACGAGCGTGACGTTTTGGTATAGAGATCCAACGGACCATCCCATTGTATTCCTATCGCGAAGTGAGGACAAGTATGGGGATCCAATTGGATTCCTACGACAATTTCTGCACGGAGGATGGCAGTCCAAAGGTTACGGCAAAGGGTAAAAAGGGATCAAGCTTCGAGGTTAAGCGTCCACGGGACTTTTTGCTCGGGATCCCGTGTTGGTGAAATGTACGAAAAACGCCATCTCCCGAGCATGTATACATATATATATATATAAATATAAATAGGTAGGAAAGAAAACGCGGTTGGGTTTGGTGATCGGCGTATGCTATGGGATCGCGGGCTTGCAAAACCGAGGGTCGCCTCATAGCCCGACGTGGTAAAGTCTCGGGGGTTTAAAAGTGAGACGAACACGGGACCATGTTATTCGAGCAAAAGTGAGAGAGCTCAAGACCTAGAGAGAGAGAGAGAGAGAAAGAGAGAGAAAAAGAGCGAGTAGGGTGGCACAGAAAAGAAAGCGGGTGCGACGAGGAGCCAAAGGTGGCGCGTGCCTGCTCGACACCCTACTTCAGTTTCAGAGTAGGGGGTGTGCAACACCCATAAATAAATAGGGTTTCCGTCTTCGGTTGCGGCAGACTTGCGCGCGCGCACCCTCGACAGTCCTCGAAAAACATAAGAGTGTAAAGATCTGGCAAAGGGCCGAGCCGGGGGGGGGGGGGGGGGGGGCAGAGGAAATATATATAAATAAGGGGGAGAAAAATAAGTGTAAAATCCGGAAAGAAACGAGACCCGTCACTCAAGCGGATATCAAAGACGCGCCCCAGGAGCGAGAGAAAACGTCACCAAGAATATGTACACGCGCTGTGCGTGGCTGGATATACATGTAAATGGGAAAAGAATATATATATTTGGAAAAAGAATATTTTGAATCCAACCATGGCACTAGTTGATGGACCTAGTCGGGCTTCGGTACTTCGAGTTGAGCAGCGTTGGGTATGACCAGTCAGCGGAAGACTAATACGTCTGAGACCTTGGTGTAGATAGTAAAACGTCTGTGCACCAGAGAATCAGAAGAATGTGGGGTCGTCTATACCGGTACGGGTTTTCCACAGTTTTTTCGTACCCTTCGCAAATGCGGCATAGTGTAGCTGAAGGTATTTCTTCCACTAAACGGAATATTTAACAATTCACGGATTTTCTTCTACTATTAAGTAAAAATACAGCATACACTGGCAAAATTTCAAGTCAATTTACCGAACTTTTAACAAAAAATTACGACTTTAAAAATTGCCTAATTGATGCACCACTTTATGGTGATGACATGCTGGCCACATTTCTATTTAACAATTTATGTACAAAATAACTCTAGATATCTGATATAAACTGCTCTAAGAATGTAAAAAGTTCTGAAGATTGCGTACCGACAATAAAAACCGGAGGTCATCGAATGTTTGAAGAAAATATTAAAGATAAAACTCAGAAAAATGTGACTACACGTGTAGAGATTTCTTAGGGATATCTAAATTCCGATCAGATCCCGATTGGGATATGATGCGGATTATCTAGAAGGGGTATATTAAATACATTTTTCTTTCAAAATTAAATACATATTTTCTTAGTTCGAACGATCTGCGTTTAATTTAAATATAATTACTTAGAATAAATAACTTATATCACTTTTCTCCCGGAAATATAAGTCTTTCAAGGTCTATATATTGTTTTGTTTTCGAAATTTTTAATAAAATGTAAAGAATTTTGTTCGACATTCTGTTATTAAATTTTATAAGTTTCGACAGTTATACTGTAGCACCAATTTATTCCTAATCTTTTTTAGACCCTTGAATAAATGATTTCAGAAAATGTCCAGCGTCTCCAGCTGATACGGATCGGTACCTCCTGGCGATTTTTACATTCATCCCTAGGATCCGATTCGATATCGAACTAGGTCTTGTTCTAGAAGTTTGGGATTCTAGCCTGGATCCTATGCAAAGTTTCTATTTGGATTCTAACTAGAGTCCTCAATAGTTCCGGATTATGATCCTGGCTGGAATCCTATTTGCGAGCGTTACATTTCACTCTCGGATCCGATTCAATGTCCGACTGGATTCCGATTGAGAAACCAGGATCCTAGTCCGAATCGAACTTTATCAATGACAATATTTCTGCCTGAGTATATAGATATATATATATATCCATACACACGCGCACACACACACATATTTACGATAGCCTGTACTCACTGACAGTGTCTTCCAATGGACCTTCGGCCAACTTTCTATATTTGCCCTACGTAGTATATCTCCGAAAACTTTGCCGGGGATTGCCCCTCGTCCGTTGTGACTCGAGGAAAAATAGGAAAAGAGCGAAAAACAGGGCGAGAGAAAGGAAGAGCAAGGGAGAGAGGAGAGAGAGAGAGAGGAAGAGATGCGCATTCTCTATGCTTTCTTGTCACCCGTTTCGAGATATTTTTAGAAAAAAGAAAAAGCAAAACTGTGGTCGGTGCAGGCACTTTTACATATTTTGGGAAAGAAGACTGTGACGGAGAGCAGCTACTGGTATTCCTCCCACAATTTAAGAGTCAGGAAATATGTTCTTTATATATATATATATATATATATACCTAGGCGTACATAAAATCCCAGTTGCTTCGTTTAAAGCCAGCACAATGTGTATATATCACATATGTGGGCGAAGGGACCCTCTTCATAAACACAAGTCAATTGCCAAAAAGTCCGAGGGACGTTGTTCCCCGTTATCTTACCACGAGGAAAATACTATGCGGGAAGAGACCCTTTCCGAATTTTCTCGAGGAGGATTACGAGCAAGGGGAGTCGACGAGAATACGTCAGAAATCACAGAATTTCCTGCTCGATTGTCTCGAAGTTTGCATTGTTGTTATGTTATGAAAATTCTTTTAGCATTGAAAATGCTTTTAAATATGTATACAGGGAGTCTGCTTTAGCGAGATGTCACACGAAACTAACGCTGCCCCCACTCCACTGCCGCTGTGTTGTAGCAGGGTGGGGGAGCTGCGACATGCTAAATGCTTGTGACTTATTGAAAAATGCTGCGTTGCAAGTGGAGTCATTTGTGGTTAAAGGTTGTGAGTTTAAATTTTGATGTGTACATTACAATGTTGGTGGGTTTGGGTTGGGGTTTGTTTTTGGGTTTGGGTTTGTTTTGGTTTAAGTTGGCTTTGTTTGGGTTTATATTGGGTTTATTTAGGTTTAAGTTGGATTTGTTTGGGTTTAAGTTGGGTTTGTTTGGGTTTAAGTTAGCTTTGTTGGGGTTTAAGTTGGGTTTATTTGGGTTAAGTTAGGTTTGTTTAAGTTTGTTTGTTTGTTCGTTTGGGTTTGATGGATAGATGGATGGATAGTGAGAGAGTGAGAATCTGAGAAGAGAGCAACTTATATTACTCGCATGTACCTTTTTTAATCACTCGAAAAGTCTGATTACATTTTCAATGCCATGAAATAGTTGCACTTCGTGTAATATCTGTAGATTTTTTTTATATTTTTATATCCTCATTTTTATTATTTCACAAAATATTTCTTTGTGAAACAATAAAAATGAAGTTGTGAAATTAAATTCTACATCTCTAAATAAGCGACTTTAAAAATGTTTGAGAGATTTTAGTAACGAAAGTTTGAAAAAGAAATTCGAGCGCTGGAAAAAAAACTTCAATTTCATCGTGCTCGTAGCTCAATGCATATGCGGAAGAACGACGTTGATATCCCATTGTCCAAACGTGACATTTCTCCAAGGCTCTTCGAGAAAGCTCCCTCAAATACTAAAAAAAAAAAACGTCCAAAGTATCTGGCAAACCGATTACAACAGGTCGCTTTACAGATAAATGTGAACACACGGATTTTTTTTTCATTTACTGTCGCAATTCCGTATTTAACAAGTTATTCGTCGTTGCGTAACGCGTGAGGGAACGAGCGACCGAGTAGATGAGGCAGACGCGAAATCGATGCAATCTGCGGAAAGGCGAGCACGGGCGAGACGGAATTTCAAGCCAGCCCGCGACTGGTTTTCCATCGGTGTTGTACACCACGAGGGGGATGGGTGTAGCAGAATCGCTCCGAGCGGGGCGGGAAGATAGTTACTTCGATATGATAAATTGGCTGTTTATGCAAATTATTCCGCTGACTCGCTCTTTGCGCACGTTTTCTACCTACATATACGTATGTACATGAAGAAAGGTGAAATTCAAGACACTCGTCTTTGAGGATCGTCCTGGCTCCATAATCAACGATTCGTTTATATGCATTTTAAGAACTGGCCTCCTACCAGCCGGGTGAGCTGAAAGCTATTTTTTTATTTTGTTTTTTATAATGCGATTTTTTTATTAGGTTAATTTTTTATCGTGCGATTTTGCGCATGAAAAAGATATGTCTTTCGATCGTTTTCCAAGTTCTTATCGAAAAAAAATATACCGTATTTTTGTGATGAGAAGTAGTTACCAGAAAAAAATGTATTATTCTGGAAAAAAATTGTCAAAAGAGTACAGTAGAATGAGGATAATTAAATTCCGAATGCGAAAATTCCGAATATTCATAAAAAACCATTTTTTGTGTATCTCGTCATCGAGAAAAAAATTATCCAAGATGCATTTTAAGATGAATTTGAAGTTTGCATCATTGGGATGCAATGAAAATTAATATTTCTGAATTTCTTTAATTTCTTTAGGCAGATTTTGCCTACAAAAAGCCTTCAACTATTTTTCAAGATATTTATTTAGCAATCAATAATATAAATCAATGAAAAAACATCTTCTATAATAATCAAAATATGGAAAATAAAATGTGAAAAAGAAATTTAGGTGCGTTCCAACGATACAAATTTTAACGATATATTTTAAGGCCGTATTGGTGTTTAGAGCGCTGTTTCGAAGATGACCCTTAGGATGGAATAACTGTGGAACCGTTCCAGTTCCCTTTCTAAATTTTTTTTACACCTGTTTATTGATCTTTCAAGAATATGTACAGCTTTAAAAAAAAAACAAACATTATTATCATGCACTTTTGTACGTTTATTTCGAAGGGTGCGTGGAAAACGCCCCTAATCGGCGACGAGTATTGTGGACGTTGTATGAATGTGAAAAAAAAATAAACATATTCTTCATCTTTATGACTGTCGTGGATATTTTCTACCAAATTAAATTATTTTGTACCAAGAAAAAAAGAATCTAAATAGCGGTGGCATGCTAAACTTTGATTATCAATTTTTTCCTATTTTCTGACCATTCTATGAGTTATATAAAAAAAATATATAACCACTCAAATCTGCTGCCAATGTAGAAAGAAAGTCTACTAAAGTTGCATGCCAAATTTGAGCTCAATCCACCGATTGATTATCGAGACATCGTGGTTGGCGATTTCAAAGACAGTTTAGAGAAAAACGCGTTTAAAGTTTAGTGCGTCTCGACCGCGGTCTCGAGCGTACTCCTTATAATTTCTATAACTCGGCTAATTTTATGAGTTTGTTTAAACGATTTTAACATAAGTATTCAGAAAGGTCTGTAGAATAATACATAAAAATTATAAAAAAAACAATTTTTTTTACAAATTCCTAGACAATACTGCTTTAACGTGGACGAATGGAATTTAATTGTATTTGAAAAAACTTCGTTTTCACGAGTGATTGATTTTGTAAATGTAATTCTTTATTTTGCTGAACTCAAAGTGGAATTTCCATTTCTTCTCAGAATGCTCAATTTTTTCTGGCAAGTACGACTCATTCCAAAAATAAGCATTTTTTTTATCAAAGACGATTTGATGAACCACTAAATATTATATTCTTCTTGGTCGCAAGATTTCCGCGTCAAACCCTTGGAAAACATATGGCCACCTTATAATTCTCACCCTGTACATATATATATATATATATATATATGTTTTCTTCGCTCGTGCTCTCAGAGACACACACACGATGTGTTTTACACGAGTTCGAGAATCGCGAGCTCCCACCTGCGCCTGCAGCATATGTAAAAAGGTGTCACGCGATAATCCTCAGGTCGAGTAATTAAATGCCTCGGTGAAAAGAAACGCGTTCTCGAGTTGATTTTCCCGATAAACGTGATACACTCGCGTTCGCGTCTGCCGCACGGATTTTACTTATTACACGCACCTCAACCGCCACTTTATCGCGCATAAGTATTTTCCCCTACGATTCTCACTCTATATAAATATACGTATATATATGCGTATATGCGTGTCAGGCGTGCGTACAGCACGAATTATACGAGAATCCGGAGATCGAAGCTCCGCACGTGCGTGACACGAACTAGATCACACTTGCGATAACCGTGATAAGAATTGCGGAAGGATCGTCGATATTTCACTCCGAAAGAATATTGAATTATAAAATTATTATATTATTAAATTCATTAGTAATTATTACATTTTCTGCCATACAATTTTTTGTTGTAATTAGCACGATGGTTGATTATATTTCACGTTAAATTTCACATATTATTAATAAATAATTAAATTTTAATAATAATGATAATGTGAAATAATACAAATAATAAAAATAAAGTATTAATACGAAATAACACGAATAATAATAATGAAATAATAATACGGCATAATATGAATAATAAATAATAACACGCGATAATAATAACAATAACAATACTAATACGTGGTTGAATTTTTTGCATTTTTGCCCGACGAATCTTCTGGAGGGATTTTGACGCAGCCACAATGATTTTATGCAGTGTATCAATTAGGCTTTAAAGTAGTAGTCTCGCCAAGGCGTTTTTCTATAGATTTTTTTTTCAAATTTGAGGACTCATTCAGGACACTATTAAATGATTACCTGCAAAATTTAAAAAGGATTCATCGTTCCGTTTTCCGCTTTCGAGATATTGGCAACCAAAAATTTCATGGTTTTACACGTTTTCTTATGGGGAGCAGTGGAAAATTTCACATTGCACGCAATAACTTCGAAACTTTTCTACAGATTTTTTTTAATTCTCAATTACAGAGGAACATATGACGAAGTGGGTAAAAAAAATAATGAATTTTGACCGTCTAGTTTTAGAGATATAGCGATTTAAATTACGGCCTTGGTTACCGTAGAGGCCAAAAATGGCATATTTTGTGATTTTTTTTTCAGCGAAACCATAAAAAAAAATCGCAATTACAAAATAGGGGTTTTATTATACACGTAATTGACTATACAAAATCATTTTTTCACAGCGATACATGTCAAAATGGCGACTGTGCAGCATTTTTCCGATGACGCCTTTATTTCTGGAAGGTCAACGGTAGGACCAACAGCTCCTATAATTTTTGATTTATGATGAGCCACTAAAGTTTTTTCGATTATATATAAGAATAGCTATAGGAGTATGTAGGGTTTTTTTGATATATTGTTCTTTGTCAAAATGGCGCATTTATAAAACAAAAAGTATAAAATGCCATGAGAAAATCGCCGAAAATTGTTTATAAAAAGGGAACTATGCAATATAATAAAAAAATCCTAGGTAGTGCCTCAGAAAATGTAATTTTAAATATACATTTAAAATTTCAAGTGAATCGGTTGAAATTTGTTTGAGTTATGAGTCCGGCCGACGTAAAAAATGTAGTTTTGAGATAAACGCGTTTAAAGTTAGTAGAAAGTCACGACATGAATCAAGAGGGGTAGCGCTAGAATTCGAAAATCGAGTAATTAGAGATTTTTTACACCCATAATCTTTTGGAATATAATTTTATAGGTACTAAGGTACATTTTTAACAAACAAAAAAAATCGATTTTTGGTAAATCCTAGAGTGGCCTAATGCCTTAAGCAATGTCTAGCGGCGCTAGCGCCACAAAGCGACTGGAGCAGACTAAAATTATTAGATTACAGTAGTGTGTGCATATCCGTATATGCAGAGTACCAACGTATTAGTAGCCGAATTGGATAGTCTCATACAAAAGTGAGGGTCAGATAAACATTATATTAGGAGTTTTCATCATTACTTTATAAGTTTTTACATCTCGATAAGATGTAAAACCCACATTATAAGGATATTTCGCAATATTTCGAAGCTTTCATCGATTGAGCGAAGAATAAACGTTTCAACGTGACTGTGGCGAGACTACTACCTCAAGTGATTACGGATTTATTTTAATTTCGTAAATTCGAGCACTCGAGATAGCGATAATGTTGAACAAAATCTTTTTCGAAAAAACTAATGAGATGAGAGTTTCAATGTCGTGATGAGATGTCGTGACAATGATTTATAAATCTACTAGTGTGCTTCAATTGCATCGAAAAATTCCATCAATGGTTCGTTGCGCTGTCTCTCTCTCTCTCTCTCTCTCTCTCTCTCTCTCTCTCTCTCTCTCTCTCTCTCTCTCTCTCTCTCTTTCTCTCACTTGCGGTGTTTTCGGTAACGCGTCAAGATAACGCTAAAAATAATCAGTGGCACTTCCATTGTATACGCGATAAACTTTTCCACGTCTCTCTCTGGTTCACCCCCCCCCCCGTGCTCGTTTTTCTGCAACATGCACAACGTACACACGAAGAGCGTCAACGACGACGGAGACGGAAGGACGTCCGCATTACGAGTAAATATTTGAAGATCCCTAGACGTTTCGGGAATACATACATATATACCGGAGAGACCTCTCTCCTCATAAAAAGACGCGGGACTCGGGGTATATTAGCGGAAACCGTGAGGGCGAGAAGGAGCACGGTACGATATCGCCTTGCTCTCAGTAAGTGTGTCGGCTCGCGAAGGGGATTCCCAAACCGCGAGTCGCCAAATACACCACATATGTGCGGTCCCCGGCACGCTTTAGCCACTGTACAGGCAACTTTGAGAGCAACCCCCTCCCTCCGGCTCTCCCCCGCCGCGATTCCACCGCCCTTCAATGCACATGCGAATCCGCGTGCATCTTTTTGTTTTTTTTTCGACAATTCTTTTTTTTTTCTCTTCTCGCTGCAGCAACAGAGTATTGGCTTTGAGAGATAAATAACTCGGTTAGGGGAGCACGTGGGGTAAAATTTACGCGCGTTGCGCGGATTAATGGCACATGTCGTAGGTATATGCGCCCGGCTGAGAAACATCTTGAATTTGTTAGCGGAGTTTTGTTTATATGATTGATCGCCGTTTCTTCGAGGGCAGTCCGTCGTGACGTCTCGCGTAGGTGCACTTCAGCGTAATTATCTTTTTTTTTTCTCTGGCGTGTTTGTGCTTGTCCATCGAGCGATCCTGATTTTAGGCGGATTTTATGAAAAAAAAGTGCGATAGGTCGTAAATTGATATTTTTATCTCGCGAATGCGAAATTTGCGGGCGCCACGAGTCAGATGTCTTTAAAAATTGAATTGAAAAAAAAAAAACACGATATGGCAATTATTCGAGACTCATATTAGAGCCAATATTCGGGAATAGGTATATCGCCCCGTCAATTTTTCAGGCGCCGCGACACGTGTCGATACGTTTGAGCTGAAATACTCCGGATTTTAATTCTACACGAGCAAGCTTCTGGCGTTCGTCTTCGCTCGCGACGTACTCATTTATTGATTTTATTCTTTTTTTTTTGTTTTTCTATATTCATCGGCAATTTTTGGGCATCGCAGAACATTAGATCGCGCGTTTCATTAATCATTTATTACGATAAATCATCAATTACCAGACGAAATGAGACTGAAACGATCTCGCAGGAACAATTGTATGCGATATTTATTCTTATCATGGCATCGGTGGGCGGAAAGAGGGGCGAGGGAAAAGTAACGATTTATTATTACGTATCGCTTATTGAAATATTCATTTCACAGGTTCTCAAGGCTTTATCGGAAGACCGACGTATCGTGAGATTTATTTTTACGTCTCGTGACCAGGATCTAAAACACACGAGGATGGGGGATTTGCTGTACAGGTATCATATATATAGTACATACTGGATGCACTTTAATAAATATCTCTCTTCGACGGATCAGATTAGAGGGATTCTGAGCAATTACGTAAGTGCGCTGATGTACTCTGACTATATGTATTCATCTGTGTATATATATAAATATATATTTATATGTAGATATATATATGTACCGCGGATGAGAAAAAATGTCTGGTTCCCGACTCGCTCGAAAGATAAAATTGCATTGGTAAAATGTCTTAAGTTTTTCGATTCGTCAATTCATTTTCGCTTGACATCGATTCAGAATTCAAAAATGATTAGTGAAACGATAATAAAAAAGTCGATCGAAGGGTATTCGATCTCTGGATAATTGCAAACGTTCCGATCACTTTGGATGATTTAAAATTATATTAGAATAATATAATTTATTTTATAAAGCTATACAGTATCTGCGTAAAACAAGAAATAAAATGAATTATATTATTCCAATATTATTTTGCAATTATCCAAAGTGATCGAAAGCTTTACACCACTGCTCATATATATATCTATATATTTTGCAAAATTTATATTGTATATATATATATGGGTCAGAAAATATCTGCGCAAGACCTTTCAAAAAAATATATATAATAATTCGCAACCGAGAAAAATATAATATTAAATCGTTTTTGAAGTCCTCTTCGAAAAAAAATACAGCGTATTTTTGTGATGATTAGTATATGCCAGAAAAAATTAAGTGTTCTTAAAAAAAAAAAATCAAAATTCTCTTTTGAGTACAGTCGAATGAAGATAATTAAATTTCGAATAAAAAATACTCCTGAAAATATTTCTTTGTGTCTGCCGGCATTGCGAAAAAAAAATGATCAAAGATCCATTTCAAAGCGGATTATTAGAATTTAATTCCATTGATAAAAAAAATTTCTTAGAAATGTTTCGTACGTCGGAATTATCTCCATTCTGTTGAACTCAAAATGGAATTTTGATTTTTTTTCCAGAATGCTCAATTTTTCTGGCAAATACTACTTATCATAAAAATACGCGTTTCGAATGTACTGTCAAAATAATCAGGCCCGCCGCCCCGTCACCCAATTTACCTCGCAATGCGTGTACGTAGAATTCAATTTTTTTTCCCCTCATATATACTTCTTCGATTGACGTGTAAGCGCGAATCGCGCACCAGCAACGTGTCTCGTGAAAAACTAACGTGAAAAGGTGTAATTGCGTATGCGCGGAAAAGCATATCGTGCCGCGATTGTCAATCGGCGAAATAATCGAGGTGTATTGTGCGATCGCGGGCTCGATGGACGCGCGGCTCGAAAGTCTTCGGTTCGACCTGAGAGGCCACATTTTCTCCCATTACACATAGACGCGACCCATAAATAAATTTAATATTGTTCTTACAATCCCGATTGCGCAACGAAACGGAGAGAGAGAGAGAGAGAGAGAGAGAGAGAGAGAGAGAGAGGGAGAGAGAGAGAGAGAGAAAGAGAGAGAGAGAGAAAGAGAGACAGAGAGAGAGAGAAGCAAATCGTATTGGTGCATTAATGCCGATCGTTACGTTGGATACGAAGGCCATGAGCGGCTTTCGTTCGAATAAATAATATATTTTACCCGATTGCAACCTTTTCAAACCCATTTGATGAATATCCACCTCAGAAAGGAAAAAAACTTCACACACGAGCATCCACACGCCCATACATGTTTATATAGACATATATGACTACAGCAATCGTTTTCTGGCGGACGATAAATTCAAGTGTCAGTTATAATATAGAAAAATGATTACTTACTAACTTGGCAATATTTTCTAGGTCCTTTCGTTTCCTCAATGATTGTAGCAATTATTTTCTAGGTGACGATAAATACAAGTGTCAAATACTTTTCCTATAAATATATATATATTTCTTTTTTAAATCAATTATTAATTTTATCAGTTTTTTATTTTATTAATTATTATCAATTATTAATTTATCAATTTTATATATATTTTATGTAAGTATTTTGGTATATAATGTATATTATGTATAAATTCAAGTGTCGAATACTTTTGGTATGTATATACGAAGTAATATACTAACACTTACTAAGTAATACTAACAAGTATTCGACACTTGAATTCATTGTTACCTAGGACAATTTCTTGTCGCGATAGGACCTATAAAATATTGTCAAGTTCGTAATATACTTTAGAAAAAATATAATACAGCCATCGTCTTTTTTTTCTGCTGTTGAAATTTTTTGGGCTATTGAGATTATAATAGGGTAAAAAAGTTTATCCACTATATACAGTGGGTAAAAAAGTATTTGTACGCCGCGTGTTTTTCAAATTATCCTACGAAAAAAAAGCTTTAGCACTTTATTTTTTATTTTTTTAATTTTTGTCGAACATTTTATTTTTCTGCGATAAAAAAAATGCTAACGGATTTTTTTTCGCAGGATAATTTAAAAAATACACGGTGTACAAATACTTTTTTACCCACTGTATATATATATACAGCCACGTGTAAGTATATAAAATACGGACTATACAAAGGTCCGTATACAATTATATTTATATATAGTGACAAACGAGGCCGATTATAACTCGCGGGTCCCGCGAGTAGGACGTCGAATTCTCAGACGAGCCGAGCAAACTCTCGCACATTCTTCTTCGCGATCCGTAGGAAAATGAGTTGTACAGAAATAGTTTGGAGGGAGAAGAAGGCATATATATATATAAATATATATATATATGAATGTGTGTGTGTGATTTTGCAAGGAGTGATAAAATATGAGGGGGGGGGGGGGGGCAAAGACTCTCATTAAATTGTTATGCGTATTGTTATAACATTGTGTCTTCGTGTTTCAAGCTCTTCAAACATTGACACGTGACTACTCGTGAAACTATTGCATTGGAGACTTTAGACTTAATGTTTCTGTTGCGAGGGGTCGGAGGGGGCATCGATAGGGATGCAGGGCCATTTATGAATCGACAAAACGTTACGAACATTCGGTTCGATCAAATTGCTTCAATCGATCACCACAAGTGGTTTTGAGTCTGATGAATTAAAATTTACAAAAAGAATAAATTTCTCATAGCTGAAGTATCGCGAGGAAAGTCTAACCGGAAAAATATAGTTTAGGTTCGCAGTGTGTTGAATACGAATTGAAAAAAAAACAAGTTTTCCTTTATTCATTTGTGAAAAAAAAACACATACACTACCGTCGTTACGGAATGATAAAAAATTGAGAGGAGAATGACGCGAGCGGGATGCGCATGGAGTTTCGAACGAATGAGCCTTACAAGTGCATCTGTACAGACCGTGCATCGGGCAAGGGAGCTTCGAGCTTTTCGAAGTTCCGAAGAGACGAACGATAGCTGCCTCGCGTTCGCGCTCGTACTTTTCAATGAAAGTTATGACCGATAAGGGAGATAAGGACCCGCGATCTCCTGGGACTAGACAGGCAGAGTATTACAGCTCCGTATATTTTGCAGTAAGAAAAAAAATATGGCGGGCGTGTTATATCGAAGAGAGAGAGAGAGAGAGAGAGAGAGAGAGAGAGTTTCTCATGTACGTCTAGAGACTTCTATGCGGATCTCGCCAAGGCATTATGTTATATGGGTATAAATAACCGAACGGGAGCAATAATACGTAATAATATATCAGTCGGGATTTTAGTGCTGCAGCTAGGTCGCTCGGCCCAAAGGTCGTAATTCATAGAGAGCATCCCACCCACGCCAAATTTTCCTTCTCCCTCTCGTACAGTCTCTGGCTATTGGACTCTCTCTCTCTCTCTCTCTCTCTCTCTCTCTCTCTCTCTCTCTTTCTCTCTCTCTGTACTCAACCGGCCCGTCTTTTTTTCCCTTCGCAATCCCCCTTGCTCATACGTAAGCTCGCGCGTTTCGTTTCGTCCGCGCGAAATCGCGTCCACGTCGATATACGGAACGCGGTTCGACGAGCAATTCTCTCGGCCATTTCGAATCGTCAGTCCGCGAAGAACGTTCTAATTTGAGTCTGATGTCGGTTACCGGAAGTCCGGCCACTACTTCATCGACGAGGCAGCAGCAACATGCATTCAAAATTGTGCATCTATAGTAAAAAAAAAAATTGAACATCGAGATATCCCGACTGTAGTATTTCGCGATGCTTTCGCGTAAACGAGGGATCGATAAATCAATATTTATCGGCAAAATTGGCTGAATCGAAGAACGGGAATTGCTGAATCTCCGGCAATATGGAAAATTAAATTTCTCCCGGATGAAAAGTTCTCTCGTGGATTTCGCGACGAAGAATAGATCGTGCCGGTTCGACTCGGAGTAAGGGTGGTTGAACTTTTTTAGCGAGTATACTCAGCCAATTCTGTAATCGCAAACAACCCTGTAGAGCAGACGGAAACGAGAGCCCGTGCTTCTGCTCGAGATCTCAGGTTCGATTCACTCGGGGAGATACGAAGAGAGAGAGAGAGGGAGTGAGAGAGAGAGGGGGGGGGGGGCAGTGGGAGGGAGAGGGTTGGAACTCGCCAGATTTCATCATAATAATTTTCCAAGCCATTAAGTCGCTCAGCCTCCCTCGAGATTCCCAGGAGCGAGAGAGAGAGACAGAAGAAAGAGAGAGAGAGAGAGAGAGAGAGAGAGAGAGAGAGAGAGAGAGAGAGAGAGAGAGAAAGATTCTCGGATCCGTGCAATATCTGCTCTTGCATAAGAAACTTGACAAATCTCCTCCACGATATTCGTGGCAAAGGATATAAAGTCGACGTTACAGTTTGTAGCAATCAAGTTTGGCGACAGTGTCTCGAACAAATAAATAAATAAATATATATATATATATATATGCATAAAGTAGACTGTAAATGGTCGAGGAATAAATTACAATTTATGACCATCGAAAATGTTCATGTTCATGTCCTCTATACACATTGGTACAACCTTCCACAAACATAACGGGCATTCTCTAAAGCAATTCAATTCTGAATAGCCTTTTTATGGACTCATTTTATAGCCAATTAATTGACCCATTGAAGATTTAAAAAAAATGGATTTTTTTCTGTAAAAAGGACGTATCAGCGACACCCTGGAGAATATATTTAATCGAAATTCTGAACATTAAAAATAGAGAAATGTCGATGCTTAGATTTACGAAGTAGACAAATGAATTTTGAGCGGTTGAAAATTGAAACATTGAAAGAAGTGTCCGGGTCCAAAAATCGTTATTATACGGCCGGAAATGTTCAGGACGAAGCGAGTAGCTGAATATATATATATACACAAATATTTACAGTCTCGAAGCGTGCCAAGCTCGGCACCCGAGGCATTAATATTACATTATATCAATGAGGGTATATCGATACGTAAGAGCAAAAAGCAACGCAAGATGTTCGATTGAGCGATAGGGCGAGGGTGGCTCTGGAGAGCGGGGGGAGGGGGGGACGAGGGGTTTGAAAAATCGAGTGTTATGAGGGGTGTAATGGCAAACAGAGATATCGGCGCCACTACGGTGATTCGAGAGTTTCGCGTTGCTTCGCAAACAACGTTTGCCTCGTTTTACCAACCCCTTATCTCGTGGTTTGCCTCTTAGCCTGGAGGCGAAATTTGTCTATATAAAAAAAAATATATATATATATATATATATATATGTGTGTGTGTGGGTGTCGGGGAAGGGGGATTCGTGCACCTCGCTCCCTCGCACCTTTATCACTTTTCATCCCTCTGCCTTTTCGCCCTTTTGCCTGGATCGCGGGGCGCGGTGGTTTCTGCCCAAATACCCCGGGGATCAAATTCCACATACAGCCGCACGAAAAACAGTTATACAACCTAACCGAATAATAATAACTTGGAATATCTCTCACTTTTTCTCTCTCTCTTTCCCTGCCTTTCGTTTTGTCATCTCTGATGACATTTTTTTTTACGATAATAAGGGTGCTTTCCACCCTGTTGTATGCGAGCTATCGAGAAATTGGGAAAGTCGAATCAAACTGGACGGAACGTCAGAGCTCTAGGATACTTTCTGGCAAGCATTCTCGTTCAATCGCCACTGAGGATCGTAGCTTTGCGGTGGTCATTGCGGATGAGGCGAGTAGTCGAACTCGTGGCAAGGATAAACACGCCACAGTCGATGGCAAAAGACGAGGAGGAGCTGGGGAAGGAAGAGGAGGAGGAGGAGGACGATGTCGAGGAGCAACTATTTTCGTGGCGATTTTTCATGGTGCTGAGGTGGCGTGCGTGTCAGGAGCTATCGACCAGCTAATGACCCGACGGTCATATCGGGCCCGTGCATCGTGTGAAGTTTCGTTCACGAGAGCACTGTTTTCTCGTTCCTTTTGCTCTTGTAGTATATCCTGTATACTGGACTAATACTGTTTTTTTTTAAATTTGGATATGTAGATATATGTATATTCAGGGAAAAGTGGTTTTTGAAGGCATTCGACTTTGAAGACCGTCAACGAAGTCAACTTTAGTTGAAGACCAATGGCTTCAAAGTCACTTTTGGATACCTGTAAGTGCTTTTGAACGAAGATCATTTCGGAGACTGTATTGTGCCGGAAATGGACGTTTCATTGAAGAAACATTGCGAGGTAGGTCTTCGAAAGAGCCAGATGGGCTGGTAGCCAACGTTACATCGATATGACGGGTTGGTAATGTACTTTCTCTATGTTCTGCTCTACAATCAATTCACTTATTGAGGGACACGCACACAACGATCTCGGAACTTGACTCCAGTTGCTACTGATTCCATTAGCGCCAGCACACTAATGAAAAAAAATCATACAACACGCTTTAGTCGAACAAATTGGTCCGATAGTTACCCACGCGTTTACAGTCATGTTGCTTTTGCCGGCTCAAAGTTCTTTCGGACAAATCAACAGTCTTTATCTTTTATTAAACAGTTTGAATAATAAAAGCTTCAGTTCCTTGGACGTCCTCAAAAACCACTTGGATTACTTCGTTGCCCAAAGATCTCAGGACTTCTGTGAAAGAGGGATAATGAAGCTCGCGAAGAGATGGCAGAAAGTCATTGAACAGAATGGCACATATTTAGTTGATTAAAATCGCTTTTTTTTTGTAAATATTTTGCGTTTGAAACTTACTCGATTTTTGCTGCAGAAATATGCATAGACCCAATATTCAACTGTTTTATTTGTACAACTCATATGGTTAGCATGAACGTTTGTTGAGTATAATTCGCCAAAAGACCTTACGAAACGTAACTATTCGAAAAAAAAATATCGTAATGTTTACTTATAGCGAAGACGTAAATTATCAGCTCAAAGAAGCACGGCTCAGTAGTTTTAAGAACTACGCGTTCTTACAAACTGTCACGTAGTATATTTGTTGCATTGCAAAAATAGGTTATCAGTTCAATACTTCTTCTTGTAGTTCATCTTCTGTTCTTGTAGGACATACAATACTACGCATATAGCAGGTCGTATCATATAATATGGCACAAATGAGTATAAACATCGTGGCCAATCACCAGTAACATTTTTTCCAACGAATATAGTCCTGTTCGTTATTAGGATCATGGCGGAGTTCATTTTTGGGAGCCGGGTTGAAATTCCGAACTTTGAATGATCAGAACGCTGAAAATTCCGAATTTATTAGCTAGTACTCAATACTTCTGGAAAATTATTATTCCAGAATTTTGTAAACAGTATTATCATATAATTGAAAATAATAGTACACTAAGGAATTAAATGGCAATAATCATTGGACCGACTGATAAAGCGTCGACATGAAAACACAGCACATAAAACATAAAAAATCAACTTCCCATAATTAGAGAGCCCACAGTTCCGAAAAATTGTAGTGTTAGAAATTCGAGTTTCTGAATGGTGAATGTTTGTACAGGGAAAATTTCCGAAAATAAGAATACCGATAAGAATCATCGATAGCTAAACATCCTTACATTCTATGTTCACAATAAAACGTGAAGGATGATCAAAACTCTGAAAAAATTCTACCACGGAAGATCAAAACTTCGAAAGAATACTACTCCGAAAGATCAAAACTCCGAAAATCCGAACACCGTCAAAACAAGTGGTGCTGCTGCCATCTAAACGCGTTAGGCTAACTTGCTATCTGCTTTATGTGTGAGTTTTCGGAATTTTGAACGTTCTCAACGTTCTTTATTGGAATCTTATACTATCTAAACTTCAGTTTTCGCAAACTGGATGATCGAAGCTATGATTTCCGGAGTCCAAAACTTTCGTGAAGTTGACGAATCTCTTATTAGCTTTTATTACATTTAAACTTTCTGATATAGCTCGTTTTCTATAATGAAAATTTCGGAATTTTGTGGCATGCTTAATATTACATATTCGGAGTTTTGTATGTCGTATTACTGGTCGTTCAAATAAAGCGTTGATCTTCTTCATACTATTTCTGAAAATCATCTCGTATAAGAAATAATATTTGTATCCTTTTTCTATCGCTACTCGTATTGGTTTACATCATTTACAGTCAACTGTGTAGACTTTCGCTGGCATGATCTTTACGAAACTTGTAGTTTCGGAACATTAAAATTAGGAATTTTAAACCGTCGGAGCATTCTAAGTTTGGAGTTTCAACCCGGCCCCAATTTTTGATAGTCTAAGGGAATATCCATTTTATAAAAACCTACTATATTATATAGCATTAAAGAATCAACGTATATTTGGCAGATTGGTGGTTGCGGTTAAAATATGTGCATAATTCATGCAACTGCTAAAACATCAATAAGCAGTACTATATTTTTAGCGGTATCTGTGACTATAAAATATATTATTGTCTCCTCAGGGAAATATAAAATATGGTTAAAGTAGGGCTGAAAACTACCATATATTTCTCTCAGTGTGTACATTGTCGAGGATTTTGGAAAAATTGGGCTTGTTTGGGTTGCCGTCGAAGAGACGATTTGTGTTCACTTGGCAAACGAGGTCCCAAATATACGAATCAAAGATGGCGGTACTCACGAGAACGTTGAATATATTTTGTAAGAGAGGAACGCGAGCACCTGTCGGTTTGATCGTAAGCCACCACCAGTTAGCACCGTTGCCGGAAGTCGTGGAATATTATCGGTCGGTTCTCACTTTTCTCAAATGACTCCCCACTCCAAACCCCTCCTTCAACTCACCGTAGCGTTTTCGAAAAACAATTTGGCAACTAAACGTGGGCAAATAAATTTTTTTAATGACGGAGCGTGTTGGCGATCGCTTTTGCCTCTTGACGACGAAATCTTCACGTGTTTTTACAATTCCGATTGAATATTCGGCGGCTACCTCTTTCGAGACTCAACGACACCTGACTCTTTGCGAAACGGCGCAAAGGAAGACGCACTCGTGGCACTTCGTTGTCGGAGAAGACGAGGCGGACGTATGTGTAAGCGAGGAGGCAGCGTCTCGGCGAGGAACGCGCACCTGTCCCCGACCTCGGTGAATCTGCTTTTTGGTAAGTGGCGTACGGGAATTCCGTTGCGGCGCGATAAAAAAAAAAATTGTAAATGCTTTCTTTCGTTTTTTTTTTTGCGAGCAGGCGTCAGTCTTCAAGTTTTATGCGAAAAGAAAGGGAGCAATGGGAAAGGCAGTGTTTGGAATAGTTTTTTCGAAGATTCCTTGTTTATGAAAAAATCAATGAAAAATCCAATGTCCATGAGATTTTGCCTGGTCAAAATCTCTCATTTCTTTACAACCCGAACAAAAAATGCCATTCTAAAAAATAAAACTGGAGATCTTTATCGATAAATTAGGCCAAGCTCAAATGGATATATTTTTTACGTCGCGAATGAACATAGGATTTCGAAGAACCAAACTGAAGATTCTTCTCCATAAATTGATACAAGTAAACCCAAGCAAATCCATTTACCATACACCACATAAAAATGCAATTTCGAAAAATAAAACTGTCCATCTTTGCCGATAAACTAGCCGAAACAAAAATGTCATTCCAAAAAACAAAACTGCAGATCTTTACCTATATATTAGGCCAAGCAAGCCTAAATGGATTTATTTTTTACGTCGCGAATGAACATAGGATTTCGAAGAACAAAACTGAAGATTCTTCTCTATAAATTGATACAAGTAAACCCAAGCAAATCCATTTACCATACGCAACATAAAAATGCAATTGCGAAAAATAAAACTGTTCACCTTTGCCGATAAACTAGCCGAAACAAAAATGTCATTACAAAAACCAAAACTCGAGATCTTTACCGATATATTAGGCCAAGCAAGCCCAAATGGATTTATTTTTTACGTCGCGAATGAACATGGGATTTCGAAGAACCGAACTGCAGATTCTTCTCCATAAATTGATACAAGGAAATCCAAGCAAATCCATTTACCATACGCCCGATAAAAATGCAATTTCGAAAAACGCAACTGGTCACTTTTCTTTTATTTTTCTAACCCATTTTTTTATGTCTCTGATAAGAATGCCTTTTAGAAAACACAACTTTGGATATGTTTTTCGATACATTGGTCCGAATAAATCCAAATAATTAATTTTTAATCAGACAAAATATGCTCCTCCGGAAAACAAAATTGGAGCTCTTTGCGATTAATTGGCGTGATCGAGGCGTGATTTTATGAGCGTGTAAAAATAATGCGAAAATTGTATGAAAATAAAAGAGCAGGACATCTTATGCATCGTTTCAGTCTCGTAACGCCGTCGGAACGAGAGGCGTAGAAGCGCCGGCTTTTAGCTTTCCCTCTCTCTCTCTCTCTCTCTCTCTCTCTCTCTCTCTCTCTCTCTGTCTTTCGTGGACCACATTGCCCCGGACCACGGAGAATCTACGAGGATTCTATTTTTGAGGCGACGCGTGTGCAGTGTATAGTCGCGAGAGAACTAAGCATTCAGACGAATAGCCGAGCATACAATAGTGACGTGTTCGATGTCACCAGGGAGCGTGCTGCATGGTGTCTTGACGAGACAGAGAGAAAGAGAAAGAGAGAGAGAGAGAGAGGAGAGAATAAAGAAAGAGCAACAAGAGGAAAATACTAAGCGTCGACGGCCGAGAGTCAGAAGGGCGTAATCAACGTGCTCCGTTGTGCCAAACGGTGTGATTCGCTTCTACTCGTTGCTCAGTTGAACTTACTCAGTGTTGAGAATAAGCAGAAACGAGGAAAAGCTTCATTTTTCTCTTCCGTCTCGCGACATAGCTAGAACACGGGGTAACGAGGATCACCCAAGAAAGAATTCTCTTATCTCAGTCAATATCCTACTTTTCCCAACGATACGAAGCTCCGATTAAATCCTGACTCCAGCTATCAGTTATCCCAATACCTTCTCGCAAAATATAATCGATTTACAGCTTTCCCTTCTCGGGGGAAACTTTTCGCCGACTCTCCGTTGCTGAAGTTCGACATCTAAGACCACAGGATCATGATCCGTTCATTATTGCAACACAACCCACTCTCCGACGTTGGCCGAAATGTATACCAAAAAAAAAAAAAAAACAAAAGCATGAATGACGAGAACCAAATCCAAACTCCAAAACTGTGGACAAAAATTCCACGATGATCGATCGACGTCCTGCTCAAAGTTAGCGCATTATTTTTCCTCCTAAAGTTTCCAGTTAAGCCGCGACAGAAAAATTTCACCAAATAAAGCACTCGAGTGGCAATTAAGGGAATGCCCTTTTTCGACGTAACGACGCCAGTATACTCGGTGACCCGCTTTTCCCCATGGCTCCCGATAAATATAAATACGCTTGCTAAGGGTTCGTATCGGAATACAAGGAAGACATTGGTGCGAGAGACACGTGGCGGGTAGGAATAAGAAACGGGGGTCGATAAATCAGAGAACGGACGCGACTTCGAGAGCGTGTAGATCACATTGCCTGCTGCGGAGACGCACTCTCTCTCTCTCTCTCCCTCTCTCTCTCTCTCTCTCTCTCTCTCTCTCTCTCTTCTCGCCTTCTAAGTTTCTCCATATATATATATATAAAGGCACACACTCACACTTTTTATTTTCATTTAGCGCGAGCGTGTCTACCCGAAAAGCGGCCGAAACGAAAATAGCATGCGAGGGGTGATAGAGAGAGAGAGAGAGAGAGAGAGAGAGAGAGAAAGAAGAAGTCCCTGAGTCCGCGAGATCAGGCCCCTATCTCCAAGAGAGAGAGAGAGAGAGGCAGAGGGCGAGAGAGAGAGGCAGAGGGAGAGAGAGAGAGAGAGAGAGAGAGAGAGAGAGAGACAGAGAGACAGACAGAGAGAAAGTAGCACAATGTTTTCTCTCTCTCTCTCTCTCTCTCTCTCTCTCTCTCTCTCTCTCTCTCTCTATTCCTCTCTCCCTCCCTCTTACTCTCTTTCTCTCTCTCACGCCCCCTCTCTCACCCTCGCTCTCTCGCTCTTTCTCTCTCTCGCTCTCTATCCCTCTGTTCCTCCCTCGCTCTCTCTTTCTCTCTCTTTTCTCTTGTCTCCGCGAGAGTATACATATTCGTAGTCGTATAGCTGCGAAGTAGTATTAAATTGGTATAAAAGAAAACGAAGTAAAAACGGAGTAAGGCGTTCAGTCAGAGCGAGGGGGATTCGGTGATACGCGGCAGAGGAGGGCGGGGGGTAACTCGTAAGTGTATACAGAGCGCGGTGTGACTTACGACCTTTTGTTTACTGGCAGTCCGACGTATACGTGCATATGCGTTCGAGCGCTTATACATATATTTATATATATATATATATATATATATATATACACACACACACACGTATGACGAGTACTCGAATGATGTACGTAGCGCATGTTTTCGTGAAACCACCGAGTGTGAGAAGCTTTGCGGATGTATAATAAACTCTTCGTATTTTCGTTTTTATTTCTTCTCTTATCTTTTTTTTCCTCTTTAACGCGGATGCTTTTGTATATATCTACAGAGAGGAGGGAGAATTGCGACTAGATCGTACGAGCAATGCCCCTGCTGGATGCAATACAATTGTCTGTGCGATCTGAGAATCTCTCTTCTGGCATTCGTATACATTTGTCTGTGTGTGTGTGTGTGCGTGTATGTATATGTATGTATGGACACGTTCTTGATCTCTTGGGGAATGACTGAAGCATCCGCTCTCCCGTATCCCATAATGCGTGGGTTACTCCGTTGTAACGTTACTGCTTTCTCGGTCACGTGTGCATTATCCGTATGGTGAATTTTAATTGCACCAGTGTCTCGTGTGCAATAATGTAAGGTTTTTATTGGTTTGGAATTTCATTTATCGATTATCTATATGTATATATTTAATAGAATTAATGATTATTTAAGATTGATGATTGCTTATTGATTATAAGATAATTGATGACTCTTCGAGTTAACATAGCGGGTTAGTTGCGATAAATTTAATAGGTTGAATTAAGGGATCTTTACGAGCTTGAAAATTAAAAAAAATACGATTCCTTATTTCATAGTTTTATAACCCAGGGTCATAATTTTGGTAAATATTCCAAAAATGAACCGAATTATGACAATGTTTGCGAAGGATCAGATCGCCCACTGCGCTGCGGCGAACCGCCTCGCTTCCATTTACCTTTTTTTCTCTTGCGTTTTTCTCGAAACCATTTTTTATAAAATAGTGTAAGTCGTATGGCAAAATCTATTTTTCCGATTCGCTTTAAATTCGGAAAGAGCATAGTTCATTATATTTTCTATCGAATGACCGGCTTATTTTTTCAGGTTTATCCATTTATGGCTAACAAACGATTAAAGTTTTCTTTTTCGTCGAAAATCGAATTTTTTTTTAAATAAAATTTCGTAATTTTCGAAATTTCAAAAAAGTATCCTGTCATACGAAAGTTTTATTATTATACTGAAGATACTTTTTTTTATTTTTCATTCCAGATGGGACTAGTTGCCAGAATCGCCTACACCCATTGTCCATGCAGGAGAGGTGACACTTTAAAAAAATAATAATAACTTTATTGTTCATCGATATTATTGAATAAAAAAACTTGAACTCATGAAGACTACGTATCAATCCTGTCTAAAATCCCGACCTCGTCATCCCGATACTCTCATCCGAAAAAAAATATTGAAAATGGACCTGTTCTTTGGACCTCAAGCAGATTCGTTCAAGTTACAACTCAGGGTGGCAACGAGGCAAGCTCACGCGGAGAGTGGCGAATGTATTTTAATGGGTAATCAAAATGATCGAATAAATTCTGATTCGCGTTTCTCGATCTACTGGGACACAAAAATAAAACACCTGCATAATTCCGCTATCGGCACGAGTATAGTGTGGATACGCCTAAAGAGAGAGGGAGAGAGAGAGAGAGAGAGAGCGAGAGGGACGTATCTCGAGATTGTCCTTTGCCAAAGCATGGAGACACGACGAAACGTGTAACGATATCGATATCGTTATTGAGCAAAAGGTCCGAACGACGATTTTCTCTCGTCGTTTTTGCGAACAAGCAGGAGATTTCGACTGTCGCAAACGGTCATATGTGGGTATTGTGTGAGCTCACGGTGTATTATACACCCTTCTGTGCTTCCGGGCATTCGTGGAGAGAGCAAGGGAGAGATAGATAGATAGAGAGAGAGAGAGAGAGAGAGAGAGAGAGAGAGAGAGAGAGGTGCCTCCCTGGTGAATATCCGCGCAAGATTTCACGTTTCGATCGTAAAAGCGACATCGAATTGAGAGAACCAGCGATCCAAGTAACTTTCGATCTCATCTTCCTTCGTATCGTCTCGAACCTCGAACATTCTCTCCCTTATGGCGTGAATTCTCACATCTCTCTCGAAATTGCTCTCCACCGTACACGGCACCTTGCAGCCTTTTTTTTGCCTTCTTTCAACAAATTTTCCATCGTTACTTTTCCCTCTACGCACTCGGACACGTGGATGAAAACAACAATTCTGCATACTCTCTAATCGGGCTAAAAAAACCTTCGCGTAGAATCGACAAAGTCCCGGAAATTTACAATTTTCTTTAGATTCCCGACGGTGCGTTGACGAAAGAAAACTAGTCACCAATTTTCCATCTCTTCCTATTTGTTTATTCGATTTTTTTTTTTTCAATCCGACCATGCGGGCCCTTTCGATTTTACCCGGAATCCCCCATATGCACGTACGTTTATACGTACGAAGGGGACATCACGTATTTTTTTTCTTTTCTTTTCAGAGCTACCGAATGTGACCACGTAGTAAACGTTTCGCGAAGAGCACTTTTTCACGTTCAGCACGACAAAAAAAGTGTCGTCGGTACAAAAAAGAAAATGTCACCCTCTTACCCGTTTACTGTTTGACCGCACTGACGAGACAAAAAAAAACAATAAAAAAAAAAACAAAAAAACTGATAACACCGCGGTAGTTTCGTGGGTGAGATCGTGCGACGACGACCGCGCTCACTCAGCATTAAGATAAAAGGATACGTAAACTTTTATTTCCAGGTTCCGATTTTTTTTACAAATATTTTAGCTTGAGATATTTGAGCACTGGATTTCGAGAGAGCGTGAGGGAGAGAGAGAGAAAGAGTGAGAGAGAGAGAGAGAGTGAGAGAGAGAGAGAGAGAGAGGGACAAACGAAGAAATACACACGAGATGACTCCAGAGCCCCGTGTAGCCATAGGGTATAGAGGCCGTCGATCATGTTGGCGCGACAGTCATCTTATAGCATATAAAACCAAACGTGAGAAGGAGGATGACGACGAGGACGACGAGCCGTGGCTAATTGCTGCACTTCAACAAAAAGCTCATTCCCGCGTGTGCTGCGAACACGCTCGGGGAACACGAGGAACGAATGCACTGTGCAGAAAGACCCAGTGTGGTATGCACTCACACACAGATCCATAAGCATCTTTACCAACATATACATATACTTGTGTATGAATAATTTATAATAAATATATGTTACATATATTAAAATTGATTAATATTTTTGGTATTCTGAGATATATATTAAAAATATATTGAGATATATTTTTAATAATTGGAGATATATATATAAAAATACTCAATGTTTTTCATATTTTGGGATATATATTAAATGTACAAATTAATATTTGTCGTTTTTGCGAGGGTTAGCATTTTTTTATAAGCATCCAAGAACAGCTTCATTCAATACAATAGTCGGAATTTGTGATGACTTTCAAAGTAATGAGGTTTATTTTATTGATGAAAATCTTACTTGTACTTTTGTAAATTAATATTCACCTTTATAAAACAGCAAAAATTAATTTGCATATCCGATCATTTTTGGCATTCTTGGCGCTTTTGTGAAGGTCAAGATTTATTTATAAACGTACAAGAATAATTTCAATGAATAAAATAGTCTGATGAATATTTGATGATTTTCAAAGTGATGAGGTTTATTTTATTGATCGGAATCCTTCTTGTACTTTTGTAAACAACCTTCTACACCGTTTACCTCTACACAAACGGAAGAAATTAATTTGTACGTCTAATATATATTTGGTTTTTTTTTCAAGTTCGGTCCTTTGCTGAATGTCTATGTCTGGAAGTTTAATTTTTGAAAGTTTATGTGCTTTTAACTTTTTGTGGCGCGTATATATATATATCAATATATATATGTATATGCATTATTTTTGGAAGTTTAGATTGTTAAAGTTAAGTAGATTACGCTTGACGATTTTTATATTTGATTAAATTAGCTAAATAACATGTCATGAGACTTTATTAAATTTTCTAAATTAAGGAAGGAAAACTCTTTAGACGGTCGAAAATGAGTCGTTTTTCATGATTTTTTTTTAAAGCGATAAAATAATCGCATCATTTTTTAATTTTGACATTATCTTATTACAGCTTTCAAGTGTTAATTTTTTTTTATTAAACAAAATGGCGGCGTTATAAGGTATTCTTTTAGGCGTCTTTTGCGTGATCTCGAAAAGTGCTCTATTTGTCTGATTTTTTCTATTGATCTGAAACAGAAATCGAAAATATTTTTCGATTATTGACATTTGTCGGGGAAGGATATACCTATAAAAGTATAAAAAAGTATGAAATAAAAAAAATAAGTAGGATTTTTAATAAAATTTTCATCTTTTTTACCATCTTCTCGACAATTTTTACTCCGAAAAAGTAATTTATTTACGCGATAACTTTAAAACTTTAGGTATATCCTTCCGATAATATTATAGTGAGAAACCTTCCAAAATTTCAGCCAAATCGATCGATAACTTTTTGAGCTACAACATGAGCAGTTTTTGAAAATACAATTTCAAGATAATCGCGTTTAAAGTTTCCCTAGTTCACAGCATGTGGTCCCGGCGAAATTACATATTGCGATTTTTCAATTTTCCAGTATACTCTTAATATATTACACTTTCGAAATATGTGAAAAAAAACATCGATTTTTTGAACATTGTAAATGGTTTTCCCCTCCTTAAGTGTCATGAAATTGTATTAAATTAAACTTGAAGATTTAATTTAATTTTAAGATTCAATGTTAAGTACATAAACCTCATTGTGGGTCAGTTGAGAACACTTGTGACATGTGAAAAGTAAAAATGCGCATGGCCACGTATATATATATATATATATATATATACACATAATGGATGCATGCGGTAGTATCTTGTAATGTTTCTGACCAAACTACGTCATATATCCGTATACACGCATATAACACAAAATCGTGTATATTTTCATGTTATCGCCGTCTCCGTTGCGTCTCGACGTCTCGTTTTCATATTCCAAGGCCTATGTTTTACGTACTAAATTACGCACGTCCACGCACCATTTCGCGACGGTATATAGGACATATAGAGTCTTAAATCAATATATGTATAAAATGTATACGGATGCGTTTGTACACGAATAGACACGGAGGTTGCACACGCGAGATTTTAGTACGTGGAAAATTTACACGCGATTTTTCATGCCTCCGAGCTTTATGGGTTTTTCCCGAAACCTTTATTTATAACTTATTTATTATGCCGTTTTTATGATTTTTCTTTGTCTTTTTTACGTATTCTCTACTTAATTCTATGATCGTCAAAAGATCGCATCGGCTCGGATGACACAATGGGCAAAGAGTGTCTCATTGTCAGTCTTTTTTTTTTGGTTGCTCGTTTGGCCCGTGTGTATGAAATGTACAGAGAATCCACGTGCGCGAAATATTCCGTTTGTTTCGTGCATAGAGCGGGATACTGTAGACGGCGGGCGTTGCAACGATAAAATTTTCGCATACGCGATAAATCCAAGTTAAATGATTGTGGTCTCGCGGACGTTTCTCACCTAGCAGGCATCCCCCTGAAGCTTTCAGAGTCCTGAAGAACGCGCCGCGATCTCACGTCAATTTATGTGCCTAAACTACCCCTGTACGTATAAGGGCGAATATACGTGTCTCGGTATTCTCTGATCCTTGTGGCATTCCGTCACAACAGCAGTGGCAACTGGAAGACACCTATAGGTCGTCGAGGGTTGTCCGGCGTGTGTGCACGCGACACCTGCTTCGTATTATGTCCTGTTACGTAGCGAATGTAAATATTTATACATAACGATGATTTTGAAGACATTCGATTTCGAGGACTGTCCTCGTACCCTGTCAAAAAAAAAATTTAATTTAAATAGGATCTGTTTCAATCAAATAGGTTTTTTCCTTGTATCACGGCCTACTACGACCCTATTTGTTTCAAATATATATTTTTATTTATTCAAGCTATTCTTTTTAAGTATTAAATATATTCAAATTAAATAAAGATGAGAATCAAATTTAATAAATAAAGATAAAAGACGATATGAATACGAGAAAGGAATAGAGGTTCATGACGTAAAAGTGCGGTGAAAAAAAGTTAAATTATTTTTCTTTTTTTCACTGACAAGGCTGTTATTTAGGGGCCGGGTTGAAATTCCGAACTTCGCATGTACCGACGGTTTAAAATTCCTAATTTTAATGTTTTGAAACTACAAGTTTCGTAAAGATCATGCCAGCAAAAGTCTACACAGTTGACTATAAATTATGTAGAACGGTACAAGTAGTGATAGAAAGGATACAAATATGATTTCTTATACGAGATCATTTTCAGAAATAGTACGAAGAAGATCAACACTTTATTTGAACGACCAGTAATTACGACATACAAAACTCCGAATATGTAATATTAAGCATTCCACAAAATGCCGAAATTTTTATCATAGAAAACGAGCTATATATCAGAAAGTTTAAATATAATAAAAGCTAATAACAGATTCATCAGGTTCACGAAAGTTTTGGACTCCGGAAATCATAGCTTCGATCACCCAGTTTGCGAAAACTGAAGTTCAGATAGTGTAAGATTCCGATAAAGAACGTTCAGAACGTTCAAAATTTCGAAAACTCATACATAAAGCAGATAGCAAGTTAGCCTAATGCGTTTAGATGGCAGCACCACCACTTGTTTTGACGGTGTTCAGATTTTCGGAATTTTGGTCTTAAAAAATAAAATAAACTTTTGGTCTTAAAATATAAAAAAAGAAAGGTATCGTCGTGCCTTTTATAAACAGGCACGACTATTTAGGTACAAAAAGACTAACCCTTTTCCCAACTGCAGAATGTTATAACAGTCTTCTAATGAAAACAAAGCCATGAGATTTTTGAGAGACTGAATCGTGTACCATTTTTCGGTCTGTCTCTTTTGTCTTATACTACCAGATGAAACCAAATCACAGATTTATTAGGAATAAATAAAATATTTATTTATTAGACGATATTAAATAGATCTTGATATGAATAAATAGATATATCTAAAATAAATAATTTTAATAATGGAATGCAATAGGAAAATTTTGATTTAATGAAAAATCGAGTTAATTAAAAAAAAAATATCAAAAGAATTTTTCTGTCAGTTTAGTGACCAAGTTCCCTATATTCAACATAATGTGGACCATCTGTAAACAGGCGAAATCCACTTGGGAAAAACGTCACGTCAAAAAGGAGGCAAACCGTTTCGAAAGGTTCGCACGATCTGCATGTTTAGTATGTTTGTTTTTTTTTGCCATTCGAAACGTCGATAATCGTCCATAATTATCCTGTCCCAACTGATAATTTACGACAACAATGGGCATAATTTCCGACGTTTTCTCACGTGAACGATAGGTCACAATAATATGCGGAGGACGACCTTTGGAGAGGAAAAAAATAGGAATAAAAAGATCAGCAACAATCGATGTGAAAATTGCGCATGGGACTTGAATCGGGCTATTAAACGTCGACGTCCGAGCCCCATTAATGACGAATCCCAGCGTGTTTCTCGAAACGCGAACGGATTGAGAAAAATCACGAGTGTTGTCGGTGAATAGATCGGGGCAGGACGGCCTGTTGTTGCCAACAACCGGTGCCTGATAAAAGCACGGATGTAGGTACATAATGTATAGTGTGAATGGCTGAACACAAGGAAACTTTGGAATTGAGAAAGACACTATCTGTCGTGACATTAAGGGGGGAGATCCCCATAAGCAGCTCTAACACGCTCTACGTGAATCTAAAGTTCCATGCAAATTATTTAAAGATTACTTTTTCATTAACAAATGCCATAGTAAAAATTTCCTGAAAAATGAAAAAGATTTTTTAAACACGTACCATTTTTCGCATTTTTACTTTTCTCTGGCTTTTTTGGGTTCGCATAGAGCGTGTGAATCTTATAAATCTAAAACTTCTTGGCTTCGACGTTTCGGATCAATGCACCAGACGCTAGATTGTACGCCGTTGATCAACTCAGGTGGCAATCGGCTCTGAAGCAAGTTTCGTACAGCCGTCATTTTTAAATATTAAAAAAAAAACTCCTTTCCAGGCAATTAAAAGATGTAATAATATGTAGATAAAATTTAAATTATGTAGAATAAATAATTTCGACAGAAAAAATCTTGAAAATTCGCTTCTTTTCGTATGCCCAAGGGGACCTTCCCCCTCAAATGTATCGTATTTGAAAAAAAACTACTTTTATTGACCTACGGATTCGCAAGAGCATTACTTTATTATTTAACTAAACGCTATTTAAATTTTATATAATTAAGAGCAGCATGTATAAAAAACATTGTGAATAATGAGTGTATGTAACATTTATTTATGAAATATTAATAAATGCGAATGTATAAATGATAATTTACAAATCTATATATATATATGTGTATATGTGTATATATATTAAAAAGCCAGAAACATTAATACGACCTCATATACGATTTCGTAGGGTAAGTAATGCTTTTACTGGCGAACATACAAAGTGAACGAAACGGGTGAGTTTTCACAGTCTCGGGGGAGTCAGAGACCGGTTGAACGTTCTAGCGAACTGCTCGTTCCTCGCTTGTTCTGTACTTCGTACACTGTTAGTTTTGTATATCCGTATACTGCATATGTACTCGAACTCGGCACAGCTATCCTCCCGTGTGTTGCTTATCGGCTTTAAGCTCAATCTCAACGAGGAGAGCAGATAGATACCTTGTACGGCAATTATTTATACCTCCCAGTGACGCTCGTGTGTGTGTGCGCGCGCGCGCCTGTGGAACACACCGTGACATTTCGATCAAAATCTGAGCTTCGTTCTTTGAAAAGCAACAAATCGAAGATTTATGGCACGAGCAAATTGTTTTTTTTTTTTTTCAGCCTCGTAGGCGTGGACGTAGTTGCAAGATTTTGTGCGGAACGTCATGGAATTACAAACGTTTCATGTTTTTTTTTCTTCGAATTCTTAATCAAAATATATCTTTTCAATTGATGAAATATTTGTTTGATTTTTTTATTAACATCCGTTTTTTTAATTATAGAGAACTAATTATGTTATATTAGTTTCGATATACAAAATATTTCATTAAAAAATAATGAAATTAAAGTTTATCAACTTCGAGCGTTTGACAAATTTTTAATTGAAATATATCTTTTCAATTGATAAAATATTTATTTAATTTTTTATTAACTTTGGTTTTTACATTTCCAAATTAATTATCTTATAATAATTTTATTATACAAAAGATTATATTACAAACTAATTAAATTAAAGTTCATAAACTTCGAATATTTGTTAAATTTCTTATTAAAATATATTTTTTCAATTGATAAAATATTTGTTTAATTTTTCATTAACTATGTTTTTTAATTTTACAAATCAATTATATTATATTAGTTTAAATGTATAAAACATTTTATTACCGATTAATTAAATTGAATTTTATTGAAAATTAGAAAAAAATATTTTCAAAAAGTCTAATTATGCCTACAAATACATGTAGGCATACAAATTATGCCTTTGCCGATCGCCACATTACTATAGCAACGTTCGGCCATCGTCACCCAGTACGTGGCAAATACTTTAATGAGCGGCCGTGTCACGCCCCGTCCAGGAGACGACGATTTGTGTTTTTGCTTGAAAAATATTGATTCATCAAGGGAAGTATTTTGCTAATAACATGCAAGTTATTTATTTATCGTCCTTCGTTTGTAGGTGATTACGCTGTATGTTTATGTAGCTTTATACACTGTGTAGAAAATAAGACCCAAAGCAATAATTTTGTGATCATAAAGAATTTCGTTATATATAAAAAAATTGCATATTTCAGATGGCTAATAAATATAAAAAAAAGATGACACAAGGTTCTTGAAGTGCAGATTTCATGCAAATAGCAATACATTTATGTAAAGCTGGAGAATCCATCAAAGGAACAGCCAAAACGTACGAGTTAGCAAACGCTACCTTATACAGATCGTTTTGTTAATAACTTACGTTTCCAAAGATTTCTTTGTTGTTATCCACTTTGCCGTTATGCCGTATCCACTTTATCCGGGGGTTCGGGCAATGTGGATACTTTGACATTTTGCGTTATTTCATTGATAGCAACTAATTAAACCAGAATTAAGGGAAAATTGTTAACGCGTTTCGAAAGTTGATTGAATTCAACTTTCGAAACGCGTTCGAAAGATTAATCTCAGATGATTGTTTTAGTTTTCTCTTTTATACATTATCAGCAATAATAACGGAAAGCTTAAGGTGTTCACTTTGCCCGAATTTCCTCTATATATCGAGCCATTCGTATGTAACAAACATATATTCGCAATATATTCGTCCTACAAATATATGTGCATACACGTGTAATAAATGTTATGAGTTTCGAGAGTACATACGTGTACATACCGAAACGTCTGCACGAATTCTGTCCGTCGTGAAGATAATACCTTTCCCGTTATAACCGCCCGAACCGAGTCTCCCACAGAAATTCAATTCTTCATTCCTGCAATACTACTGCGATTTGCAGTTTTCCCGCAGCCTCAAACTATCGTACGGTACGTAGCAAAACTCACAATACCCGAGACTTCACAACGGAGAATTAATTGTAACGAGGTACTTTCTTGTAACGAGCATTAAAGTCATGCCT
>OZ010716.1:24228204-24254349 GCA_963932345.1 Ophion ventricosus
TGATCCTCGCGGACTCGAGTTACGCGAGGGTGGCTCGCGCAAATTCTGAAAACTTCGACTGTCTATTCCGGTACCGCCCTATGTATCATCAATACATATGCGCGGGCTCTCATTCCCATGAAATTGTACGTACATTTACGTACGCGCGTATCAATTTCACCGTCTCTCGCGGGATTTTGTCCGCCCCAAGAGGGGTGAGGGGGTGTGTATAAAAAAAGCCGTCACGTATTTCGCGCAGGATCTTCCTATACGGAGTCCTGTCAATTTTTATACCGTATATTCCGAGGTGTATTCACGTCCCGGAAGATCGAACTTACTCTTCCCGAAATCCGAGAAACTTTCTTATGGCCTTCGGTCACTCTAGGATTTTTCAAAAATCGTTTTTTTTTTTGTTAAAAATGTACTTTAGTACCTGTAAAATTATATTCCAAAAGATTATGGGTGTGAAAAATCTCTAAGTACTCGATTTTCGAATTCTAGCGCAACCCCTCTTGATTCATGACGTGACTTTCTACTAACTTTAAACGCGTTTATCTCAAAACTACATTTTTCAATTCGGCCGGACTCATAACTCAAACAAATTTCAATCGATGCACTTGAAATTTTAACTGTATATTTAGAATTACATTTGCTGAGGCACTACGTATAATTTTTTAAATTATATTGCATAGTTCCTTTTTTATAAACAATTTTCTGACGATTGTCTCATGGCACTTTATACTTTTTGTTTTAGAAATGCGCCGTTTTGACGAAAAACAATAAATCAAAAAAATCCTACGTACTTCTATAGTCATTCTTATACATAATCGAAAAAACTTTAGTGTCTCATCATAACTCAAAAATTATAGGAGCTGTTGGTCCGGCCGTTAAGCTTCCAGAAATAAAGGCGTCATCGGAAAAATGCTGCATAGTCGCCATTGTGACATGTATTGCTGTGAAAAAATAATTTTCTATAGTCAATTACGTGTATAATAAAACCCCTATTTTGTAATTCCGATTTATTTTATGGTTTCGCTGAAAAAAATTACAAAATATGCCCCTTTTTGGCTTCCAAAGTGGCCTAAGGGCTTAATATTTGGTTCGAAATAAATCGGTATTGTCAAAATTGAGAGAGGTCGATTTTTCCTTTTTTTTCGTACATGTCACATTTTTGCCTACAAGCTTGCAATACAAGCCGTCTACGTCGAGTATAAATAAGGAAGCGATATACGTATAATGCATTATTCGTTTGGCAGATAAGGTTAAGAACGTGATGTGTATACGGAATGCACAAAGCAACTCGGGAGAGCCTTGGCTGATTGTGGGACATTTCGTTTTTTGTTCCTGTATATTTCCTTAATTCCAGAGTATACACTTGCGGGGAGTTTTTTTTTAACGTATAACTCTTCAAAATGGAACCCTTTCCTGTCACTCGTCACCCGCATTTCACTGATCAAACTTAAAGTTTCGTTGCCTCCACAGTCGCCTTAAGCCACACTGTACCGGATTTGCCGAGGATACGGGGAAAATGTGGAAAGTCCGTATCGGTATAGACGGCTCCATATTCTTCTGATTCTCTGGTGCACAGACTTTTTACTCAAGTATCGACACCAAGGTCTCAGAAGTATTGGCTTTCCGCTGACTTGTTGATGCGCCAGTCAGTGCACGGCGAAGCGGTCACCGCTTCGAGTATCGGCCGTGCACAATGCTGCTTAACTCGAAGGACCGCCAGAGCCGGACCCCGACCGCCCATTCATCAATGTCGGTGCTATCGGTTCGCCCAATAAACAATGCGGTTTCTTTTTAATTACTTTTATTATTCAACATTAAGATAACAAAAATTCTTTTTTAGTCTAAAATATACTCTCCTTCATTAGTCTACAATGCTCTTCCTTCTTTCTGGTAGACTTTCGAAGTCCCAATCTTCAACAGTTCACTTGTCCGTGACGGAAAATGCAATTTAAACAACCGTATTATTTATGGGATGACTCAATATACAGGGTTCCTGGTTATTGGTCATGATCCCGTGAAAAGGTTTCAGGACATGATTTCCACCATCAAATAACCGAGTAATGCTTCGTGCAAAAGTGAACCATTTTCAAGATATTATTTTTTTTAAGTGAGGGGTAGACCACTTTAAAAATTAATTTGAAAAAAAAAACTGTTTTTTGGAATCAAACTTATTAATTATTAAGAGTCTTAGGACATAGTAACAAAGAATTATCAACAATAAAATAATAGTAAGGTGCAAAGATTTTTGAATTAGGAGTTATTTTGTCCATATACTCAACCTTAAAATAAAAGCATTATTATATTTATATAAAGATCGTTTTAAGGACCCACCTGTCCCCAAAATGACCGATTTGGTAAAAAAATTAAGGATCTTTCTCTCTCTATCTTTATATATATATATCCAACAAGCTCGACCAACGTCGTAACGTTCCGACGGGTTTGGTGGCCAGCGAATGTACGTGTATAAAGCAGCCACGAGTGAATCAACTTTAATAATTGTGTATTCACCGAACGTGAAAGATAAGGATGAAAAGGTGTCCGGAAACGAGGCGTTGATTATACGCGAGTCTCGCGGCTGTACATTGTTAGTTTTTTTTTTCTTCTCATTCCTCCTCTTGCAGCGTACTTATTCCGTGACAAGCAGAAGGGCTCGGAGCGCATTACTTCGAGTGTAAATTCAGGTGGGCACTTTTGTCGTTTTTATTTTCTCGCCAGAGATATGGCACGTATATACGTATAGAGAATAATGTATACGAAAGGCTCTATCTCTGTCTATGTCTTGTTCTCCTTATTATTCGTTAATATAGTCAAACGACTCGATATACTTGTAGTATCCTACGTACGTATAAGGGCACATTACTTGCCTTCATGTCCAAATATATCTCGTCACGATTCTCCGCGTGGATTCGCGCGTACGATACATTCGTTTCTTTTTCCAGAGTTTTATCGCCACGTTTTCTTTTCTTTCTTTTTTTTCTTTGCTGCCCCTAAGATATCGCTTATTAGCACGCACACGAAAATATAAACGGCCTAATTGCGCGATAAATTTTCATTCTCAGGCTTATCACGTAGAGAGGAGCATCATATTCACGTTGGAGTTAAGATTTTCCGCAGCTTATTATTATATCGCGGCTTATCGATTGCGATCCACAATATCGACGAGTGCAATTTTTTCGTATTGCGAAACAGGAAAAAAAAATTAATCTCTCAACCACGAACGCGTGAAGGTTGAGCCGTGAAAGTACGAAAAATTCGAAAATATTTCGAGGGAAAAAAAAACGAGATGCTAATCTCCCATCCCCTGTACAGAGGGTTGCATTGCCGGGGCCGGGGGCAGAGGGGGGCAACTATGTGCTAATGCGATCCCGTTTAGCCAAGTCATCCGGAAAGCGGGACACCCGCCCTGCTTTTCGTGCACCGCCGAGCCCACTCTCTCTCTTTCTCTCTCTCTCCTCTCTCTCACGGTCCATGGGCCCTCAGCGAGCTATATCGTACACACGCATACGTGTCTCGATTGTCAGAGGGACCCGAACAAAATGCTCTGAAATTCGTACGTAACGCTGGTCCAAGCCCTTATGCTTCTCTACTATCCGTGCACGGATGAATACGAAGGGTACATGTGTATTACACGAGACGTGCGTGGAGGATATTCACGATTCGTGTACGAGAGCCTGAACGTTTTATTTCACATGGAGACTCGAGCCGATCATAACTCGGCGTCATGACAATGACGAAACGCGATGAACAGATCAGCGACGGATTTCGCGATGTTACTATGCGTATAAATATAGATCGGGGTAGACATTTCGTGTTAGCCCGGTGTTGGGGTAGTAGAGAGCGAAAAATGGTAGGGGAAGTCCCCTATTAGTCGCTCATCAGCCCAGAGGCTCGTACATAGAACGGTTCTGTCTCGTTTTCGTTGTTGCGGCTGTGTAGTACTATCCTATCGACGCCATTGTCGATCCAATTGTCATTATTTTGCGATTTTGAACTATTCATCTCTCTCTCTCTCTCTCTTTGTCTCTCTTTGTCTCGCTCTCTTTTCCCCCAACGATTTTGCATCAACGCTCAGCGAACCGAAAACATTTGGACATATTGGAACAACTATATGCTGTCCACCGATATACAATCGTGTCGATCCAATGCGTGTGCGATGAGATTATTTTATTTATCGCCTCGGGGACTCTCAGCCTCGGCACTGACACCCACGGTGAGATTCGTACCGGCCAACTGTACGTATATTGTTCTGTACTATGTGTTGATACGTACATCCGTGACGTTTGGTCGAATTGATGAATATTTGATTTCGCGCGTGAATGTGATGAAAAAAAAATGAATAGCTTGAATCGAAAATGGCTCATTTTGGGTTTGTAAATATAGAAAAAGTGATTGGAATCGAACAATGAGGCAACTGCAGTCGAACAGGAAGAATGCGCAACAACAATTGGTACTTTGTTTAAAACACAGTGTTCTTCTTTATTGTTATTCGTTTTTTTTTACCACTCATAACTTTCGGTATTCGGAATATAATATACAGTGGGTAAAAAAAGTATTTGTACACCGCGTGTTGTTCAAATTGCCCTGCGAAAAAAAAAATGCTTTAGCATTTTTTTTTTCGAAAATTTTTGTCGAACATTTTATTTTTTTACGCAGGATAATTTGAAAAAAAAACACGCGGTGTAAAAATACTTTTTTTACCCACTGTATATCGCATTGATACGAGAAGTGAATATAGGTTCATAACTAAAAGTGCGGTGAAAAAAAGTTAAATTATTTTCCTTTTTTTTTCACTAACAAGGCTGTTATTTGGAAAAAAAGAAAGGCATCGTCGTGCCTTTTATTGACAGGCGCGACTATTTATGTATAGAAAGACTAACCATTTTCTTCTACTGCAGAATGTTACAACAGTCTTCCAATGAAAACGAAGCCATCAAATTTTTGAGAGACTGAATCGTGTACCATTTTTCCGTTTGTTTCTTTTGTCTTATACTACCACATGAAAACAAATCACATTTATTGGGTATAATAAAAATATTTAGTTATCAGACGATATCAAATAGATCTTGATTTAAATAAATAAATATATTTGAAATAAATAATTTTAATAATGTAATGCAATAGGAAAAATTCGATATCACGAAAAATCTAATTAATTTAAATTAAAAAAAACCAAATAGATGCAACTAGTTAATATCAAAAGAATTTTTCTTTCAGTGTAGTTTGCTTCTATTAACATTTTTTATAATCATCATTACTATCCTCATTCATATCTTAATTTGTCATAAGGTTGTTACCAGGGCATAAAAAAATCAATTAACCAATCAATTTCTCTCTCTCTCCCTCCCTCCCTCCCTCCCTCCCTCCCTCTCTCTCTCTCTCTCTCTCTCTCTCTCTCTCTCTGTCTATATACATTTACAATCACGTATAACATGAATTTCCTTGTTACAAATATATAACGTATACGCAGCAGTGCAAAAACGAAGAAAAAAGCAAAAGACGAAAATAAAAAAACAGGAAAAAAAGCTGAACTGTTAAATTGGAACGTGGATATATTATATCGCGTGTGTGAAGCGACGTCTGGATTCGCGTCGAATTTGTAATCTCATACATATTCGAGGGATGTGCGAGCTCCGCGATCTCGAGCTCGCGCGCGCGTTGGCCGCCCGAGTAAGCTGCATATAGGATACGTGTGTGACGAAGAGCTGTACCGAGCACGCGGCCATTAGTTACAGTTGTCGCGGGTCATCGTACACTTATCCCGACGAAGCGCTGATTTTTTTCCCCTTTTTTTTCGTCTGTTTTTTTTTTATTCTCCCTCGCGTGCCGCCCTTTTCATTCGCTCTCTAATACGAGCATTCTCGCGTCAACATCGAGGGTGCTTATCCTCCCTTACGATTTTCTGGCTTTTTTTCAGCCCCGGTTCTGCGCCGCTCTCTTGTTCTTTGGGGTTTGAAAGCGTCGACGAGAGGCAGAACGGGGCAATGACACGATTTTGACAGGCGAGTAATGTGTAATCCCTTTTTTTTGTTTTTTTTCCCTTCTGTGTAGAGTGTCGCGAGTCTGTGAAGATGCATGAAAATAAATTGAGGGATGCTGGGAATGCGTGTCAAGCGGATGATAAAGTACCAAAGGACTGGCTCGCTGGAATAAAAGATTTCGGCGTTTTTTTTTAAAATGAGAATCCAAGTTGCTTTGCGAAATACGTCGCGAGTACATACTTAACCTTCTGATCGAACACTGGGCCATTTTGAGCCGGACTAATTTTAAATAAAATGCTCACTTTGGCAACATTGAACATTTTGAATAATTTTTTACGACAATTTTATTTGATATTTTTCGAATTTCAATTCTGCAGACATATTAAGGAGACACGAACATGGGGACGAATCCAACTTTTGGGCCTGAAATTTTTATATGATGTTGACGAATACGTTATGCACCCTTTGGAAAAATTTGAGCTATATTGACCGTTCAGTTTTTTCGTAATAAAATTGCAAATTCGAGCACTTTGAGCTAGCGAAGCATGTCGTCTTATGGAGACGGTCGACTGGAAGTGCGGTGATCACGGTTTTGCTGCTCACGTATCCAACTAAGGTCGTTGGAAAACTGAAATTTGATGAATTAAACATAATAGATATTGTAAAAAAATCGAAAACCCGAACTTCACCGTGTAGTTCAAGCACTACATCTCGCTACTGTTTGGAAATCTCGCTACTGTTTGGAAATCGTCGTGAAGACTCCAGAGTCGTTGAGGATCTAATTTTTTAGTTTTTATTAGTAAATGTGCGATAAATAAAATATTTACCACAAATATGGCGCTTTGGGATCGACAATATGAATATTCAACATAAGTTAACATAAATCAGAACACCCGTGGGGTAACACGAATTTAGTCTCTTGGTTGGCCCTGAGGAAGTGGTGGAACCTCCTTAAGACGTGTTAAAAGTGTATTTTTGATTTTAACAATAAAAACACACCGAATGGTTGCTAATGGCAAGTGAATGAAGTACCATCCGAGACAAATCGATCCGGCATGGCATGTCATAATCGTGGCAAGAGAAGAGCTTAGATTTGAAAGATACTATTTTTCATTTCATTATTCGATGGCCTGAGGTCTTAAATTAAATTTGGAGCAAAGATTTTGTGAAAATTCCAAAAATTGACCGAGCTATGACCATTTTTGTGAAGGGTCTGATCGCCCTCTGCGCTACAGCCGACTGCCACTGCGATTAACCTTTCCTTGGAAACTATGTTTTATCGAACATTTTGAGTCGTATCTCGAAATCTATTGTTTCGATTCACTTCAAATTCGGACAGAGCATAGCATAACATTTTCCATCGGATGACCGAATGATTTTTTTCATATGTCTATCCATTTCTTAATAACAAATTACTAAAATTATTTCGTTATCGAAAATTGAACCAAATAAAACTATATTTTGGCATTACCAAATTAGAACCTTTCGTCGCAAATCATTCTTTTCATTCGTCCAGCGAGGAAAAAAAACCAAAGACTACGCGCGAGACAACGTCCCAATCGGAGCAGATTAGTTACAGTCGGAAAAACGAGAGTGCTTGAGGGATCAATGCAATTAATGCAGCAAAGTTTTGGGATAGAGTGATGAATTACTATATAGAAAGATAGGCGTCGGCTCGCAATAACCCCGAGGGTCCGTTTGGGTTCGGTTGGAGGCGCTTATTAAGCAAATACTCCCCGGAGTCGAGATCACGTCAGTCCTATCTTCACGTTATATATATATATATATATATATATATATATACACATAAATTCCGTCCCCTGTAGTGGTTGGCGGTGATGATGGCGGAGGTGTGGTGATCGTGGCGTGGCATCGGGGCTGATAACCCTTTCGCTTGCGAGGCGCGAAATAATATGAGACCCTTAAACGACGGCTTTTGATGTGTCATCGCTTCGGTGAACATTTTACGCACGCCTCGGCCAATTTGAACGGGTGCCCACACCCACATACACACGCGGTCATAGTTACACCCAGGGCATGTAGAGATACACACACACACACACATATATATATATATATAGATGGCATTTTGACACCAGTATACTATCCCAACATTGAACTCTCCTTACGAACTTGCTCTCGCGAATCCTGCAGCCTCTTGTAAACGCTTTGGCTCTTCGTGCGTACTAAAAATCGTAAAGTTATTGGCTATTTGTCAAGGACTTGCAATCTTCACGACAAATTTTCTAGAAATATATATATGAGTATGTTGGAGGTAATTATGCGTTTTTCAAATTCGCATACAGCGATCGTTAATCGTTCGATCGTTTACCAATTATTTATACCGATGTATGACATGAAATATAACATTCATAATAAATGATATATAATTTTTTAATATATATGTATATGTTAAATCAATGAATAAATTTAAAAATAATAAAAAATAGAAGATAAAAATAAATATATATATATACATTTTTAATTAAATTAATAAATATATTATTTAATAAATAACACATAATATAATAATAATACACAAATATCCGGGGACTGGAAGCACTTTAAGTCGCTGCTCGTAAAACCTTCCTACGTCTTTTTAATTCCTCATCAATAATAACTACAGATCCTGTTTTTTGATGTTTTCTCAAATACGAATTCATTCGAGTCCCTTATTGCACGATTATAGCATTTTCTCCGGCTACTCGGGGCCGGGTTGAAATTCCGAACTTTGAATGATCAGAACGCTCGAAATTTCGAATTCATCAGCTAGTACTCAATACTTCTGGAAATTTATAATTCCACAATTTTGTAAACAGAATTATAATATAACCGAAAATAATAGTATACTAAGGAATTAAATGACAATAATCATGGGACCGACCGATAAAGCGTCGACATGAAAACACAGCACATAAAACAAGTATCAACTTCCCATAATTAGAGAGTCCACAGTTCCGAAAAATGGTAGTGTTTGAAACTCGAGTTCCTGAATGGCGAAGGTTTGTACAGGGAAAAGTTCCGAAAATAAGAATATCGATAAGAATCATCGATAGCTAAACATTCTTACATTATATGTTCACAATAAAACGTGAAGGATGATCAAAACTGTGAAAAAATTCTACCACGAAAGATCAAAAGTCCGAAAGAATACTACCCCGAAAGATCAAAACTCCGAAAGAATTTTACCCGAAAGACGAAAACTACGAAAATCTGAACACCGTCAAAATTAGTGGAGGTGCTGCTATCTAAATACGTTAGGCTAACTTGCTATCTGCTTTATATGTGAGTTTTCGGAATTTTGAACGTTCTGAACGTTCTTTATCGGAATCTTACACTACCTAAACTTCAGTTTTCTCAAATTGAATGATGGAAGCTGTGATTTCTGGAGTCCAAAACTTTCGTGAACCTGACGAATCTCTTATTAGCTTTTATTATATTTAAACTTTCTGATATAGCTCATTTTTTATAATAAAAATTTCGGAATTTCGTGGCATGTTTAATATTACATTTTCTGAGTTTTGTGTATCGTTCAAATAAAGCATTGATCTTCTTCATACTATTTATGAAAATGATCTCGTATAAGAAATCATATTTGTATCCTTTTCTATCGCTACTCGTACCGTTCTACATCATTTACAGTCAACTGTATAGACTTTCGCTGGCATGATCTTTACGAAACTTGTAGTTTCGGAACATTGAAATTAGGAATTTTAAACCGTCGGAGCATTCAAAGTTCTAAATTTCAACCCTGCCCCGGCTACTCTCCCGACAGATCACGTGCCTCTCATCATATTTGCTTTCCGCTCTCTCGGCTGGGAACTCCACGGTGCACTTTTTGACCCTCGGCGTGCAGTGGCCCTTTTACCTCGTGCGCGCTATAATTCCTTTGGTAATCCGCAGACGCGCGTACGAACGCACCGTGTCATAACCATCGTCTGGCCCCTATGTGTCTACCAGTGTCTTTATCATTCCGCTGGCCCTGTAATCGAGGACGGCCGACGCGTTTGATCGCATTTGCGTTTTCAGATCCACGCCCGCCTGGATTAACGCAAAAGGGGACCGCGAAAAACGTGCACAATAAAAAACGATGTCCCTATAATTTTCTTTGTCTATAATTGACACTACGTAAAATAAACGATCGACAGAAGTTGATTTTCAGAAAGAACCCAGTGCAATGAGAGTCGGAATGGAAATCGTGATCATCAACATAAATTTTGTAGCCACGAGATTTGGATATATATTAGGTGTAGTAAAAAGAAATCCATTATTTTTGCATTAAATTGAAGGAAAAAATAATGGATTTCTTTTTACTACACCTAATATATATATATATATATATATATATATATATATATATATATAGAGAGAGAGAGAGAGAGAGAGCAGCGAGAATTAAGGGTGCCGCATATCGTCTCTAGTATCTCGTCAGGGACATTGAAAATATCTTCATTTGGCCGTGGTCCAATTGGGCCGGTGCCCTTCACCCATGCCAGTAAACGGTGTACGAAATTGCTTTCCCTGTCTTTTAGAAAATAAGAAAATAAAAAAAAACATCAATCCAAAAGCAGAGAGAGAAGACTCCGCCATGCTCGCGGTGCACAGGTGTGATTCGATTAAATTGAAGACGCTCTTTCTTGGTTGAGGGTTCCTTCAATGAGAGCCGAGAGGGAAAGACGTGAATGGAAGTTATGACGGTGACGAATATTCGTGATGGACCGCGAAGGTTGCTTGTCTCTCTTTCCCGCTCTTCTTTATGTGTATGCATATTTCTGTACACACACACACATATGTATATATATATATATATATATATATATATATATATATATATACATATATTTATATCCGAATGCGTATACATAACCACCCGTCTCGCATCCAATGTACGAGTGCCATTGAGTAAAAAGGACCGAACCCGGTGCTGATGGCCCAAGGAGGAGGGCCGTGATTCACTACGTCCTTTTTACCTACGGCATAGTCCCAGGCATATCCGTTTACATCCGACATTATGTTAGTCCACGCCGCGGTTTTCTGTCTATCCTTCCATCCTCCTCCTCCTCCACCACCTCCCACTCTCTCATCGCTATACTCTTTTTCTCCTTCCTCATCGTCGGTTAGATTCGGATCCGCGATAAAGTTCCATAAGCACGCTTATAAATCGTACATATTATTACCGATTTCGAATCGTTGAACGAGGATTTTATTTGGCCCGACCTGATATGAAAAATATATCGCTGTACGTTATTTCTACATCATTTTTTCGACAGGCGAAAGGTTCTTTTCGTCGATGAATATGTCGTAGAAGTTCAACATTCTGGATTGAATTTTCCAATAGGAAGACGGGACGATAATTGGAAAAGGGTGTATAGATTTATTGATTGGGTTTGGGAAGACATTAAGGTTTCACATACATTATAAAAATAAAATTATTATTTTTATTAAGATACGTATGTACTGTGATAATAATCCTTGAATCGTATGTAAGAGAAATTTATGTCTTAAGCTGTTTGTCAAATGTTTCGATAGAAAGCAAATAGTTTGTGAATGAGTGACTAAAAATTATTCCACAGTTCAATATGCAGCCACAATCGAGTCAACAAAGACCTACGGACATTTGCATAATTAGTTAAAGCAGTTTGAAAGCTTGTAACGATTAGTGGATCGTTCACTAGGCGATTACTAGACCAACCGTAATGGCGGCACGGCGATGACCCGTGCAATAGCGTCTTATAACCTTTACGTAATATTTTCTCGAAAATTGTACTCATCAGTCCGAAAGTCATGAGCATTTCATAATGACGTTCTTCTTCGTAATAAAAAAAAAACTGATTACGAATGACTTCAAACAACTTCTACTCACTTTTCACGTTGAGCTATATACATTTGCAAAGTCGAGCGATTTGCTTAAGGTGACGATTACCGGGCCAATTAGCTTACTGTATGTTCGCGACGAGAATTAGCAAAGGATTCATTTCATCGTTTCTGAACAATGTCGCAAGGAATGACAGCGCGTATTCAAGATAGTAGTCTCGCCAAGGCTTTTTCCTATAGATTTTTTAAAATTTTGAGGACGCATTCAGGACACTATCAAATGATTACCTGGAAAATTTTAAAAGAATTCACCGTTCCGTTTTCGAGATATTGGCTATCAAAGATTTCATGGTTTTACACGTGTTCTTATGGGGAGCAGTGGAAAATTTCACATTTCACGCAATACATTTGAAACTTTTCGACAGATTTTTTTTTAATTCTTAATTACATAGGAACATATGATAAAGTGGGTTAAAAAAATCATGAATTTTGACCGTCTAGTTTCAGAGATATAGCGATTTAAATGAAGTAATGTCTAGCGACGCCAGCGCCACGAAGCGACTGGAGCAGACTAGAATTAGATGACAGTAGTGTGTGCATATCCCTATACGCAGAGTCTCTACGTATTAGTAGCCGGAATGGATAGTCTGATACAAAAGTGAGGGTTAGGTTAACATTATTAGCGTTTTTATCATTACTTTATAAGTTTTTACATCCCGATAAGATGTACAACCTACTTTATTAGGATATTTCACAATTCTTCGAAGCTTTCATCGATTGAGCGGAGAATAAACTTTTTAACGTGACTGTAGCGACACTACTACTTTAAGCAGACATGATAAACCTTAAGGCGACGATAAGATAAACCTTAAGGGGCCAATTACCTTGCTGTATGTTCGCGACAAGAATTAGCAAAGTATTGATTTCATCGTTTCTGAACAAAATCGCGAGGAACGAGAGCGCGTGTTTAAAAAGTCACTCGAGTTTTTGAGTGACGCACTCTCGCATAAATTGCTTATGCCGCGCCGTTCTGTCCACTCTTTTGAATATGACATTTTTCTTTACTTTGTTTCGCCTTATATTACCAACGATATTGTATTTTACCTTAGATTTTTATTTTTCGAACGTCAAATTTACACACCTTTGGCATAAGCTTACGTCGCGCGCTTTCGACGCTAGGCTTTGCCACGAAGGCCGAGTATGAATATGCGAGAATTTTAATTTTATTATATTCTCGTCGCCAAATTTGAATTTCATGATGCATGTTTATGGATAGGAACATCGTATATCGAGCATACGACGTAACTACGGTGATAAGAATATACATATATAAGAATATATATATATATATATTTGTTTTTTTTTTCTTTCCGTATTATTCGGAGTTATTGCGATCGCAGCTCATTTTTTCCACTCGCCTCATAAACAATGGAACATACTTTTCGAAATTGTGTAAAATCATGTCTGCATTTGGAAGCAGACGTACGCGTTCCCCGTATCGGTAACTTCCGACGACGCACTTGACTTTTGTCGGGTTATCGACCGTGAAACGAGACACCTGCTCCGCTCCTACTTCGGCATCGTCGAGACATCAACGAAATCTCTTTCTCTCTTCCTCTACCTCCAGCTCTCACTTTTTCACTCCTCCTCCTAGGCACACCTTAAATTCGATTGAACGTAAAAGAGACATCGCAAAGGGCTTGCTCGCGATATTGCTCCTCGATGCGAAATATGAGACAGCGGAAAAATAAAAAAAGAAAAAGCAACGTTCAATGGACTGATACGATGTACGCGAAGCCAGTGAATTCTCGTTGATTTTGGTGTCGATTAATTATCGACGCGAGACAAAGAGTGAGGCGAACTTTCGGTTATTCTGGGATTCGAATAGACCAGAAGTTCCGGAATTATTCATCGACGAAATTGACGGATAATTGAATTGCGTTACTTCGACTCTGACGCTTCTCTCTATATCTTTTTTTTTTTGACAAAAACTTCGCGATTTTTTGAGTCAACGAAAGGCGAAAAAAAAAATTTCGTACATTGAGCAACCAGTAATAATTATTATTATCGCGTCATCTTAAGGACTTAAATCTAGTGGAAATAAAAAAAATCGATTTTTGTTTTCGATGGATTCCCATATGACATTTCAAAAATATTTTCTGAAAATTTCAATTTGATCCGTCCAAAAGTAAGGGAGTTATGGGCGTTTATCGATAGGTTCCCCGAACCAGTGAACATTGAAAGGGTTTTTCTCTAAATTACTTTTTCAAAATCGTTGCACACGATATCTCAAAGATCACTAAACCGATCAACTTCAAATTGTACAAGCTTCTTTAACATATCAAAAAGCAGTGCTTCAAAGAAGGGATTTTTTTTTCGATGTATAGTTCTTTTTTTAATTATTGAAAAGAGAACGTTTTTTTTTTTACCGAAAATCGATACTTTGACTTTGGACTGCGACCATATTCTCATAAATCAATATTATACTAAATCCTTCGTTAAAACACTAGATAACTTTATGCAAAAATTAAATGCGTTGGCTTTTTTTTATTTTGGATGATTTGTTTCCGAGCAGCAGTGGTCACCGCGAAAGGTGTTTTTCAAACAGCAGTCTGCACAAACCATTGTATCTACCACCTGTGCAGACATTTCTTAGGGATACCTTAGTTCCAATCAGATTCCAATCGGGATATGCTACGGATGCCCTAGAAGGAGTATCCTCATCGGAATCCAGATGCCACCCACTACGTAGCACAAGGCGGAGATGTAATGGAAAGAATTTTGAATACGTATTAAATACATTTTTCTTAGAAAATTAAATACATATTTTCTCAGTTCGAACGATTCCCATTTAATTTAAATATAATTACTTGGAATAAATAACGTATATCACTTTTCTCCAGGAAATATAAGTCTTTCAAGGTCTATATATTGTTTTTTCGAAAATTTGTATTCTATGTAAAGAATTTTGTTCGAAATTCTGTTATTAAAATATATAAGTTTTGACAGTTATACTGTAGCACCAATTTTTACCTAATCTTTTTCAGATCCTTGAATAAATGATTTCAGAAAACGTCCAGCGTCTCCAGCTGATACGAGTATCTCCTGGTGATTTTTACATTCATCCCTAGGATCCGATTCGATATCGAACTAGATCTTGTTCTAGAAGTTTGGAATTCTAACCTGGATCCTATACAACGTTTCCGGAACTTAATAGTTCCGGATTAGGATTCTGGCTGAAATCCGAATTGCGAGCGTTACATTTCGGTCCCGGATCTGCGATCCAATGTCCGACTGGATCTCGATTGAGATACCAAGATCCTAATCCGAATGGGACTGTCTCCATGACAATATTTCTGCACGGGCAAATTTATAAATATTTTTTTATACAAATATTGTAAAATATACTTAAAACCATACTCTCTAATGTAATGAAAAAAAAATTGAAAATCTGCACACGACTTCCCAGAAAAAAATTCACGGAAATTCCTTTTTTTCCGGCTACGGGCTAGGTGCAAGTTAATCAATTCGCTACAAGAATTGTATGATCATCGTCATTCAAATCAATCCATACAACAATTGTATGATCATCGTACAAACTTGATCAATTAATTGCATTCTTCGATTAGAAAGCAGCCAGTGACACTCAGTAATGCAATAATGATTATTGAGCAACAAGGCTTTATTTTTAATCGTCGCTAATTTTTCCCTCGTGGGCAAAAAGCGAAAGGCTGTCGTTTCTCGAGGACCATCAGCGCGGAATCTCGCGACAGGGTCTTAAGCTTGTAGTATATGGATGACGAGAAATATGACGATGTGAGAAAAGGGCAACGGGCGTATGACACGAAGCCGCAGGACAAGAGCTAAAGCGGCGAAAAATACGACGACGTCGCGAGAAATTCAAGCGACAGATCAGTCGCGGAGAGTGAGCGCAATTTTTTTATTTTCTTTTTTCTTTATTTCCGTATTTTTTTTTTGTTTTCTTCGCAAAGAGAGCGAGTTTGAGCGAACCGCTAATTGGGCGCGGAGAGCGCAGAGAGATCCTGAGCGGTCAGCGGTGCACCAAAAGTCCAAGCCAGAAAGAGAGCCAAAGATAGAGAGAGAGAGAGTGAGAGAGTGAGAGAGAGAGAGAGAGAGAGAGAGAGAAACTGGGAGAGGGGGGGTGAGAGAGAGAAGCCATAGTGAGAGAAAAGGATCGAAAGGGAGCACCGGGAGGACACAAGTCGAGTAATTTGTTGCCAATTTCACGTTGAAGCTTTTCTCCTCGGGTGATATTGATGGCTGCGCGAATTCACGATTCTCGCCCGCGAATGCGAAAATCGCAAGAATTCCAAAAGGTATATGGGAAGAAAAGGCTTGTCACACGCGGCATTGTTTTGTCCACATTTACAATACGGGTTGTTCCATACGAATCGGGACTTTCCCCCAGATATATTCTCGAGGTTCTAGACACTGAGTCCGGATCGACTATCAATAAATTGGGGAAACGATCCGAATCGATAAATTGTGGAAATGGTCCGAAAATTACGGACAGAGAAAATCTTGATTAATTCAGCGGACCCTCGACTGAATTAAATCCATAAAATCTCGCAATTATTTTCGCGTGGGAGTGCCCATATGTACAGCGCGAGCGAGCAGCGATTGTTGCATGCACGAGGGCCGTCGATGGAGGGGCCCTACAAGAATGGAAATAAAAGAGCGGAAAGAAAAAGGGTGGAGAAAATATTATATGCATACATCCGTATATATATATAGCCGTTCAAGAATATGCGGGCGGCAAAAGGATCTTCGTTTGCGCACCGCGAGGACGACGACGCCCCGAGAGATGCACCGCGAGCCCGCGCGTATATATTATATCCCTGCAACGGGTGACAAAAAGCGCGTCTCTCGCTGCCGGAATCGCGCGGAACCCCCTTTTCGAAGCCAGTTATATGGAGAAAAGAGACGAAAAAAACAAAGTGTGTGCGCGCGCAAGCGCGGTATGAGAAAGGATCCCGAAGGATTCTCGTCGCCGCAAAGTGTTTGTTTAAAATATCGTTTGGCTCCCCGGCGGAGTCTCGTCGCCTTCGAAAGCTCTGGGAGGAACGAGAAAAAAAAATTCGTCAATAAATTCGTGATTGTTTGCTTTTTCTTTTTTTTTTTCATTTATTTTTATTCGTTCGGATATTCTTCTACTTTCGTTTTTCTATTTTCATATCTACACGTGCAGACATTTGTTGGGGAGTCCTCAGATCCTAACACATCCGTATAGAGATTTTACACGGACACCGCACGTAGAGAGGCCACATTGAAATCCAAATGAATTCCGCGCTATTTCTCCATTGACGTTGTTTGAGAAATTTTTCATTTGATATTGTCAAACCCTGTTCGTTGGATCTCCTAACAAAAGAAAAATATCATTTTGTGATCCCGTGCACAAGTTAGGAAGTCCCGAAATGTGCCTACATCTCTATAGGGATTTGTATCCCTATAGGGATTTGTTAGTCCTCATTGGGATCCAATTGGATTCCACATTGTACTTCGATGAACGACGTTTGAGAATTCTTACCGCGTTCGAATCGAAAATATGTGAAAAGTCACGAGAACAAAACTCGGCGTGTTAAAACATAACCTGCACACCTCGTGAGCCTATTCCTGTCTCCTGATGTTATGTCAAAGTGCAGTTCAATAAATAAGAAATAATAATTATAGTAGATTTTCAGTGATGTGATTCCAAATCAATTTGGTTTACCTGCGGTTTTTAAGGGGTTACGTGGGTTTGAAAATTAACAAAAATCCATTGTTTTTTAAATTTTATTATCTAATAGTACAATGTGTCTAGAATATTCTCCCAAAGTTTTAAGTAAATCGGAGTAAAAGTATAGGAGAGAGAGAGCCTTTGGGAATTCCCCCCCTTGGGAAAGACCGGCCGGGAGCGACGCAGGTATACGCATTTTTTTCAAAACACTATTTTTGAAGTCGGTGGACACGATTTCTCAAAAACGAATGCACCGATCTTATTGAAATTTTGCACACTTCTTCAAAATAGCATTGACTAGTGGTTGAACGAAGGTTTTTTAATCGATTACAACTAATTTTACAAGGCTATACGTAGTGTAAATTGTACCAAAAATTGAACTATTTTGCATACAACTCTGCCAAAAATTCAAATTTCAATTTTTTTGAAAACCCTTCGTTCAATCATGAGCTATACTTATCTACTAATAGAAAAAATTTGGTTTTTTAATTTCAGAAAAAGCTGTCATGAGGTATCCTAACCACCACGAGGGCACTTTTTTTTGAGGGGTCTCCGGAAACCAGGTCTCACCGGCTGATTTTCCCAAATTATTGGATGAATTTTTTTTATAAATATTGTTGAAATGTTGCTCTTTTATGTGCTTAAAATTTTGAATAAAATAATTTATATATTATATTTGAATTAAATAGAGAAAATATGCTTTTTTTGGCTTCGAAACCCACGTAACCCCTTAAGGTATTCCTTTCACGAACCCGAATGTTTAACAATTAACTAATTTTCTCCTACGACCCAGAAAAAAATACATCCCAGTATACTGGTAAAATTTCAAGCCAATTTACGGAAATTTTAACAAAAAATAACGATTTCAAAAATCGTTTGATTTATGCAGCACTTTATAAAGATGACATACTGGCCACATTTCTATCTAATATCAATAAATCAAATGAGTTTTATTTGCACAACTTTTTACAAAAGTTTTTTTACAAAATCATAACTTTCCGCTTAAATATTGGCCCACTTAATTATTACACCCCACACCCTTGTACTTCGTGCTTTCTAATATTTATCTCTTTTCCTTAATTTATTCCTCTACTCCATCCCTTTTTCATCCTCCTTTCTTCTTACTGATTTTGTTTTTGCACGCTTCTTCTTCCCTAAAATATTCCCCATACTATTTGTTTATTCCTATCCAACATATTTATAATTTCCCCCTTTATTGCTACATCATATTTTCCTTTCATCCACTCCTCTGCTTTCTTTCTTACTTTCTCCGTTACTAACTTCCTGCTTTTCTACAGATTAATTATACTTTTTGTTTGATTTCTTTTTATACTTTTTCAAGGTAAGATTTATACGTTTGTAATATATACTCATTGTGTATATCTATATATTTTGTTGAGGACATTCAACGTACAGATGTGATGCGATGCATGAAGGAACTTATCGAATCTTTGATAATGCAGGAATCCTTCAGAATTCAGATTGGACTCGTACATTGGAATTCAATTGGGACTCCCGATTCGAATCCAATATCTAAGCATGACGTTTAATATAGGGTCCGTATCGGTAATTCCGTTGAATCCTTATGAGGAAGTAGGAAAAAGTATGAGAATCCAATTTGATCCCTGCAACAATTTCTGCCCGGCTATGGACGTAAGAATAGATAGAGAAAAGGTAGATTTTGGGGACATTGAACTTGGAGGAATGGGCTTTGGGTCAATGAAAGCTCATTTTTACAAAGGTCATTTCAAGGACCGTTCTGTGGGCGAAGTGGACGATTCAGGTGGAAGAGTTTTGAGGATTGTTGTTGAAGCTGATTGTGCTGATAGCCAGCATTACGTTGATGTAACAGGTTCGAAATGTCCTTTTATCGTATATATGGAATATAAATGGATTTATAAATTAGGTGGAGCCATGGATGTGTCAAAAGTCCTACAACGTCGCAAACGAAATGGGACGAACAGAGGATGATTCACGATGACGTTGAAATATCGTGATTTTTTTTGGGTTTGTTTGTTTTAAGCACGCAAATACCATTCGAGAAACATTCTGTCACTTATTTCTGCCTGCTGAGACGAGGCCTCAACATTTCCACGAAGGTTTGCCGTCACCAGTTGATCGGGACCTGCACGCATTTTTTTTTATAGATACCTCGCTTTCCAGCTCTCTCTCTCTCTCTTTCTCTCTCTCTCTCTCTCTCTCCCTCACTCTCTGTCTGCCCGCATCTCTTAGCCTGAATTAATGTCGCTCGCTTTTTCATACTTGGTTTTGTGGCGATTAGACGGGGCGATTTTTCCCTATAATGCGACGCACGATACGCGCGATCTAGAATGATCTACCGCGCGTGCGCGATGATCGTCACGGCGGTACCTTACGCGTCTAACGCGAATGAGATAATTATCCGGACGGTATTACGCACCGTGTGTACTTTTATTTATCGGTGACTGAACAAGGTTGGAGGAGCTGAGCGGCCATCTTGCATTCTGCCCGCCCGAATACACATTGGGACGACAGGATTACAAAAGAAGGTTAATAAGAGCGAAAAAAAATGTAATGGTCGTGTCTGTTCGCAAATTCTTATGGCAAGAGTGAAATTGCTGCTTTTAAAAATGATTTTACGATGCGCACGAAGCGCAAAACGGTCGGGCAGCAATTTTCGGTAGTTCATCATCGCGTCGTGTCACTCCAGAATTTCTCGGCTCATAACGGTCCACCCGTTCGCCGCAGCCTGGCAGTTATGCGATTTCTCGGTTCCACCCGTAGGATTGCCGCACACGTAATCGCGAGCATGCGCACAAAACACCGCGGACCCTGCCCCCTCGCGCTTCGTACATTCCTTCGGGGAAGAGCGAAGGTCGCCAATTATCGCGGGAGAATCCCCTTCGACCCCGCTCCGAAGGGAACATTTCTTTTCCGGTTGCAATGCCCGTTTTGATGCCGCCGCGATCCTCCGTCATCGCTTGTATTCTGAAAGTTTTCTTCAACCTTTCTCGTACCTCGTTATGAGTCCAGCAATGAACGCGGCGCGCATGAAAGCTCGGGATACGTTTGAAGAAAGAAAGAAAAAAGATGGAAATCGGCCAATTAGTTATTCGAGAAATTGTGATCATGAAAATCGTCGAGGATCGTGGGCATTTTTGTTGTTCTTTGTTTGCACATTGTAAGGCTCTGAAAAGGAAGAAAAATGGGTCGACTGGATCCCTTATTGAGTCCGAAAAAATTGTTAAAAAAAAAAGAAATGTTAGGTTGATTTAAGAATGATTTATTGGAAATAATGGAATATCAGGCTGTTTTGACAATTATTTATTGAAAAAAGTAGAATATTAGGTTGTTTTAAGATTCATTTATTGGAAAAATAGAATGTTAGGATGTTTTAAGAATTATTTATCGGAAAAGAAATTGAATATCAGATTATTTTAATAATTATTGATGTCGTCGAATCAACAAATACTCTGAATAATCAAATATTATGGAGTTTAATCTTGATGTTCCGTTAGCCACCCGTGCAGAAATTTCTTAGGAATACCACAGTTCCGATCGTATCCCAATCGGGATATGATACGGATTCCCTAGAAGGGGTATCCTCATCGGAATCCATATGGCGCCCACTACGTAGCACAAGGCGGTGACGTGGTGACAAGAATTTCAAATACGTATTAAATACATTTTTCTTAGCAAATTAAATACATATTTTCTTTGTTCGAACAATCCCCATTTAATTTAAATATAATTATTTAGAATAAATAACTTATATGACTTTTCTCCAGGAGGTCTTTCAAGGTCTGTATATTGTTTTTTCGAAAAATTTTATTAAATAAAAAGAATTTTTTTTCGAAATTCTGTTATTAAAATATATAAGTCTTGACAGTTATACTGTAGCACCAAATTTTACCTAATCTCATTCAGATCCTTTGAATAAATGATTTCAGTAAACGTCCAGCGTCTCCAGCTGCTACGGATCGGTATCTCCTAGTGATTTTTACATTCATCCCTGGAATCCGATTCGATATGAAACTAGATCTTGTTCTAAAAGTTCGGGATTCTAGCCTGGGTCCTATGCAAAGTTTCTATTTGGATTCTGACTAGAGTCCCTAATAGTTTCGGATTAGGATCCTGGCTAGAATCCGATTTGCGAGTGTTACATTTCGCTCCCGGATCTGATCCGATATCCGACTGGATCCCGATTGAGAAACCAGGATCCTAGCCCGAATCGAACTGTATCCATGACAATATTTCAGCACGAGCATGTGTCAACGAACAATTTCCTTGATAAAAATGACTCTTTTCTCTCTACGTATTATTTTTCTCATCGTCCGTTCATAAGCGCTTGGAGACTTTCACTCCACTATTTCCAGTTTCTCAGAGACCCGCCTGAAATATTTCCTATAGCCATTTCTTTCCCGATGCACTATCGTATCGCGTTCTAATACAAGGGCACAGGTTAACTATGGAAAACTTACGCCGATTATGAAACCATAATCGGCGTAAGTTTTCCATAGTTACGCCGAGTTATGAAACCATTGGAAAATCGGTAAGTTGTCACACATTAGTCGTCGCGCAAACCAGTGGGCTGTCGACCAGTAACCCATCCAAGTATTGGCGCAACGGCGCTTAACACAAGAGAGATCTTTGTAGCTGCACGTCGATTACGCTTCCACTGTCGATCTTCCGCTCAGTATCCCACCCCCTCCTTCTACTTCCTCGTTCAAAAATCATTATTCACCGATTTTTTTTATGTTTTCTTATTTATCGTAGCAATGAAAAATATTACCTTCTGCTTGAGACTTTTCAGTTGGGATTTCGCGTATGTCGCGAGCCGATACAAATTATCGCGAAAGGCGCAAACAGCAAGCGTGCGCCTCGATAATAATAAGCCTGAGAAGAGACATATTTATTGGAGCTTTTGTTAATATCTTCTCACTTTTTTTCGTTCGTGGTGAAAAGTATACGAGAGGGAGGGAGGGAGAGAGAGAGAGAGAGAGAGAGAGAGAGAGAGAGAGAGAGAGAGAGAGAGAGAGAGAGAGAGAGAGAGAGAGAGAGAGAGAGAGAGAGAGAGAGAGAGAGAGAGAGAGAGAGAGAGAGAGAGAGAGAGAGAGAGAGACAGAGAGAGAGAGAGGGAGGGAGGGGGAGAGAGAGAGAGAGGGAGAGAGAGAGAGAGAGAGAGCGAGAAGAAGGGGAAAGAGTATTCTGTTGGCGATCGTCGTCGTCGAGGGTGGCTCGTGTAACGCGCACGAATTTTGGATATTAAGATACGCATCTGTTTGGCCCGAGCGTGCGGGAACGCTCGAAGATTTCGTGAGTCTCGTGACGAAAAAATAAGAGAAAAAAAAATAAAAGCGACGAAGAAGAAGAAGGAATAAAACGACGAGGCGAGAAATCTCCGCTGCTAATCTTCCCCTGCGTATGTATATATTAGCGGGCTACTGGTATTCCAGTATATACAGCAAAAGTCTGTCCTTATATCCTTCACCGCGGGGGGTCATCTCCGAACATTTGGAGCCCGTGCCAAAAAAGCTCGACCCGCAAAGATCGTCTTCCTCGCCCATGTGTGTCCACCTCCGAACGCAACGCAATGCACTCACTGTCATCCGAAATATTCAGCCAATGAGGCACTCAATCTTACACTGTTGACAGACAGACAAAAAGTATATAATTTTCACCACCTCGGTCCTATAAACACATTTTCGACTTTTGTCTGGCGACGATCACGGAAAAATGAATCGCGGGAAATCCCACTTTTCAGAATGGTCCAACGTAGAAGTGAATTCAGTCGGTGCTTATTGAGTCAATGTATCGTTAGTCCGCGGATGTTCGTGTGGAGGAGTCGCGAGCGGTTTCCTGATTAAGGCTAGATGATACTTTTAGACGTACCCGAGTAAAAAAATTTCGCGTCGCGTTGAACCAGTAAAATAAAGGTCTCCTTCCCCAAGCAGAGATCGGCGATAGTGGATTATCGGCTACCTAAACGAGGGTACAATGTTTGGAATACCAATACGTTAGGGCCTCCAATGAATCTGCCGAATGGCAGAAACTGGACATTGTCACTCAACGGAGGCCAATGCGGAGCGCAACTGAACCTGCGAAACCCCAGGTGGACCTACTTCGAGCGCTCTCGCAGGACCTACTGCCCCCCCCCTTCGGCCTACTGTAGGCGCACTGTAGACCCTCCGGACCCTCCATTCAGCGAAAACGATGTCTTGGTGGAGGAGATTTCGAATATGGGCTCAAAGCAGGTTAGGCGAGGGGTAGTTTTCGTAAATACCGTTACTACGGTTTTGAAAAAATATAATTGAAATCTAAAACATATATAAAATTTAAAGAATAACTCCTCAAATATAAAAATGCAAAAGTAAAAAAATATCTAAAATCTAAAAAGGTAAAAAACTATAAAATATATAAGATCTAAAAGTCTCAAAAATATCTAAAATCGTAGAATATAGAACAATCTAAAAATCTAGAAAAATCTATAAATCTAGAAAAATCTGAAAATCTAGAAAAATCTACAAATCTAAAAATCCGAAGAAAACATTTCAACAGTTGTTCATGAAAACTCGGAAATTGACCCAATTATCAATAACCACAGTCGATATGTCAGCAAGAGACATTAATTGCAGCGGAATTCACGATTTTCCATAATAATAAAAAAAAAAACACTGTCAACTTGCTCAAGATCGTTATTTTTCTTTTACTCGAACAATCCAATGAAACTAATCAAAATTTCGCAGTTGAAATCTCATTGGACGTATATGTGAGTCGAGAAAATTCAGTATCCCTTTACATTCACGGTTGAAGGGCTCGAACCTGCTCGATGCTTCCTTTTCTCGAAGGACCTCGGCGATTTTCTCATTTCCTTCATTCGTTCGATTGGCACGCACCGTGATAACGAGAAGCTCGTGGTTTTTCTATTCTGACGGTCGCGCGGTGCGGATCAGACAAGGATTCTGCACTCGTCAGGTGACAAGGAGACGGCGACGGGTCAGCGCGGAGAGTGAGTATCAGAAAGAGAGAGAAAGAGAGAGAAAGAGGGGGGGGGGGGGAAGAGCGAGGGAAAGTACGGCAATTGTATGGATGCGAAAGCGCAAAAGCAAGAATCACGTACGCACACCTTGGCCGGACAGTTGGACACCTAGATGGGGGCATAACTAAAAGGATCACATGTACACTCCATGATAGCCACGTCGTGTGTACGTCTCGATAGTTGGAAGGACGAAGAATGATAGTGCGAGAAGAACGCAAAAGAGATTCGTAAGAGAAAAGTCGCAAATAGAAGAGAAGAGAGAGAGAAAGAGAGAGAGAGAGAGAGTGAGTAAGAGAGCGGCGTAAAGAGAGGATCGAGGAAAAAGAGAGAATTGTCCGTGCGAGCTTGACGTCAAAGCGTTTTGCTCTTCGCAGGTAAGCGCGCGCGCAGGTACCAAAGCTCGTGAAGATTGCGGAACTCGCGCGCGCAAAAGCCACGCTAGTTTTCTCGTAGCGAGACTCGACTGTGCCAAGCGCTATCCCCGATGCACCGAGAGATGCAAGAAATTCCCAGAATTTCGAGCCAGGAATTCTTTCTCAACAGCCGTCAGATCGATGATTTTTTTCCTCGTCCGAATTAATCTTTATCGATTATCTTTTCATTGGCAATGGTTAAAGAGCGCCGTGTAAAAAAAAATTATACAAGCAATTTTTTATTTTTTTAAATTCTTGAACAATTCCCGTTGATACCTATACGCCCCCGCTTAAATTCGCCTCCTTGATCTCCGATCCGCCGTTCAGAGATGCACAATAATAGAGCGACGAGACAATCGTTTTTGCTGTCGCGGGCGGCTGTTCGTTGGCCCCGAAGACCAACCAGAAATTTGTACCAGAGCGAGTGAGAAAGTCGATTGAAAATGATAGCTTTAGAGCACCCACGTGGACGATAAAAACGATGAAATAAAGTTGGAAATAAGTGCTCACAAAAATATGCCTGGAAATACGTGGACCATTGAGTGAGGGAGACAAAAAGATTCAGACACTAGTCATGAGAATATAAATATATATATATATATATATATATATATATATATATATATATATATATATATATATATATATACAGTGAGTAAAAAAAGTATTTGTACATCGCGTGTTTTGTAAAATGTCCTACGAAACAAAATAAAAGGCTTTAGCATTTTATTTTTTTTCGAAAATTTTTGTTGAACATTTTATTTATCTTCGATAAAAAAAATGCTAAAGTATTTTTTTTTTTCGCAGGATAATTTGAAAAACCCGCGGTGTACAAATACTTTTTTTACCCACTGTACATATATTGTCAGCGGATAATCGATAGATTTCGTTTGAAATTTCCTTTTTATTGGAATATAATAGGTGAAAAGTCGTTCAGGAGTTCAACGATCGCTATTTTTATTTTTTATGTATAAAATAATGGTACCCATTTATTCTTATATTATATTATATATTATATTATATTGTATTATATTATATTATATTATGTTATATTATATTATATTAGTTTGTTCCAGCCGTACAGGGTCTTCCCCTTTTTACGAGCCCCAACCCACCTCAACTTCGTTCTGTCGCCCATTCCACATCACCCCTCTATATCTCCCCGATTCCACAATTCCCCCGTCTACCTCCCAT
>OZ010716.1:24254549-24358837 GCA_963932345.1 Ophion ventricosus
AATATGCGTGATAATGTACGCTAAAATTGCATTCACCCGGTGGCCATTTTCGGAAAAAACTAAAAAAGGTCTTACTTACAAATTCGCATGCAGAAGGGATCCAATTCGATTCTCATACTTGCCGCTGCTTCCTGATACGGATCCAAAGGGTCATCGTATTTTATCCGTATCTACTAAAACGTCACTATCGTACATTGGATTCCGATCGGGATTCCTCATTGGACTCCATTATACGAATCCAATTTGTATCTTAAAGGATTCCCACATTGTCCAGGCTGGGTTGAAATTCCGAACTTTGAATGATCAGAACGCTCAAAATTCCGAATTTACTAGCTAATACTCAATACTTCCGGAAATTTATAATTCCAAAATATTGTAAACAGAATTATCATATAACCGAAAATAATAGTTTACTAAGTAATTAAATGACAATAATCATGGGACCGATTGATAAAGCGTCGACATGAAAACGCAGCACATAAAACAAGTATCAACTTCGCATAATTAGAGAGTCCACAGTTCCGAAAAAATTGTAGTGTTAGAAATTTGAGTTCCTGAATGGCGAAGGTTTGTACAGGGAAAAGTTCCGAAAATAAGAATATCGATAAGAATCATCAATAGCTAAACATCCTTACATTATATGTTCATAATAAAACGTGAAGGATGATCAAAACTCTGAAAAAAATCTACCACGAAAGATCAAAACACCGAAAGAATACTACCCCGAAAGATCAAAACTCCGAAAGAATTTTACCCAAAAGACCAAAACTCCGAAAATTTCAACATTGTCAAAACAAATGGTGGTGCTGCCATTTAAACGCGTCAGGCTAACTTGCTATCTGCTTTATGTGGGAGTTTTCGGAATTTCGAACGTTCTGAACGTTCTTTGTCAATATCTTACACTATTTAAACTTCAGTTTTCGTAAACTGGATGATCGAAGCTATGATTTTCCGAGTCCAAAACTTTCGTGAACCTGACGAATCTCTTATTAGCTTTTATTATATATAAACTTTCTGATATAGCTCGTTTTTTATAATAAAAATTTGGAAATTTGGTGGCATGCTTAATATTACATATTCGGAGTTTTGTTTGTGGTATTACTGGTCAGTCGAATAAAGCATTGATCTTCTTCATACTATTTCTGAAAATGATCTCGTATAAGAAATCATATTTGTATCCTTTTTCTATCGCTACGCGTACCGTTCTACATCATTTACAGTCAATTGTGAAGACTTTCGCGGACATGATCTTTACGAAACTTGTAGTTTCGGAATACTAAATTAGGAATTTTAAACCGTCGAAGCCTTCAAAGTTCGGAATTTCAACCCGGCCCCATTTAGACATACAAAATGAGTGAAACGCAAAAAAGTATAAATCTTATTTTTTTAAATAACAAATAGTTTAAAAAGTATATCTTAAATATCAATTTGGATTTCATCACTGAAAGTCCACGGTAATTATCGTTTGTTATTTATTTAACTGCACTTTGACATAATATCACCACACACGTACACGCTCACGAAGCGTGCAGGTTATGTTTCAACACGTTCAGTTTTTTTTTCTCGTGACTTTTCACATATCTACAATTTGACCGTGGTAAGAATTCTCAAATTGCGTTTATCGGGGAATAGGACAGAATCCAATTGGATTCCAACGATGACTCCCTATGTGCGGTGCCACTAACAAATTCCTATAAAGATGTGGGTGCATCTTGGGACTCCAAAACAAATTTGTGCACGGGATCACGAAAGAATATTTTTATTTTCGATATCCAACAAATTCCGCTTGAGAATGCAAAAAAAAAAGAAAAAATTCAAACGACGTAAATCGTAAATTAGCGCGCAATCCAATTGCATTTCAATCGATCCTCCTATCGATACCGAAAGAAAATAAAAAACAAACAAATCGTCACTTCGCACTGTGACTATTCTCGCCCATTCTCTATTTTTTTTTCACACTTCAGGCAATTTCCGGTAACGATCGGCCCTGACAGTACCTCGAGTATGTGCAGTGCGAATTCCCTTTTATTTTTATTTTCTTACGTCTACCTGCATCAACCCCCGTTGTAATTTCTTTCATCGCCCACCTCGATTTTACCCCCACTCTCCTCTCTCTCTCTCTCTCTCTCTCTCTCTCTGCCTCTCTCTTTGGCACTCTTCGCGTCGCCTCACGGTGCGATCTCTTAAAATTGTCCAGGAGAAAAAAAAGAAGAAAAAAAAGAGTAAAGAATACGCCCTGCTATTTATACGACTCTTCTCTATGGGGAAGGTTTCCTAACATGCCAACCTATATATCCATCCGTCTCGTCCTTTTATTACGCTCTCGCAAACGATCGTCCGCGATTACGCGGGAGCGCAACAAATAAAATGACGCGTGGAGGGATGGTTGCTACCGTATTACATTTATATATATATCGCCTTTATAGCGACATATACATACATATATATATATATATATATATATATATATATATAGTAAATAGAACGCGGTTCAACCATGAAACGACGCCTTACAGAACACTTAAAGAAAAGCGCATCTTCTTTGCACTGCCTTAAGGATTTTCGATCTCCGAGTGCACGGGAGCGCGGGGTTTGCGGGTGGGGGGCGGTGCGGGGGTTGAAAGACAAGCGCGACGAGAAAAGAATTGAGAATGCGATCTGACGGGCAGTATATATAGAGAGGAGAGTGACGTTGCTTTATGAGTCGCGCGCGTGAACCCCGAAGCCTTCATCTAAACAACCGCACTCGTGCATATATATATATATATATATATACATAAATATATACAGCAGGAAAGAATCGTATTTGTTGATTCGCTTTTAGGGCTTTTGATCTCGCCAGAATGCGAGACGTCCAGGCTGTCGTAGGCTATGAATGGCTGGTGGTCGGCTTCTCCTCGTAATGCACGAGGAACACACAAAACTTCTCGAATCCCAAAGGTTCGCTGTTTAACCTTCCGTTGACACAGTGGGTTCTTTTGACACGGACGAATTTTAAATAAAATGCTCAATTTGCCAAAATCGAAAGCTTTCTATAAATCTTAACACCAATATAATTTCATTTTTTTTAATTTTAATGCCACAGACTTACGAGCATTGAGAAGTGTTAATAGTGTATTGCTGATTTTTTTTTTAAATAAAAACCGACCGAAAGGTTGTGAAGGGCCTACACGTAGTTGACGTTTCTGAAAATATCGATTTATGGTTTTCGTCTGATTCTCGAAATATAACATTTCAAAAATATTCTCTGAACATTTCAAGTCGATCCATTAAAAATTGAGGGAGTTAGAAGCGTTTATAAACTTTATACGCGTTTTTCTCAAATTACTTTTTTTTAAATCGTCGACCACCATATTTGAGAAATCACTGCACCGATTAACTTGAAATATACATGCTTGTTCTATATATAAAAAAAGCAGCACTTGAACGAAGACACTTTTTTTTCTATGCATAGCTTTTCTTCTTAACCTAAAAATGATACTTCCACTTTGGACTACGGCCATTTTGTAAAAAATCCATATTTTATTGAACCCTTCGTCCAAGCACTAGACAATTGAATGCAAAAATCAAACGCGTTTGATTTTATTTTATTTCGGATGATTTGTTTCCGAGCATATTTCCAATATTTTTCCGAGTATATTCCAAAATATTTTTCAATACAAAAATTGTAAAAGATACTTGAAATCATACTCTTTAATGTAAACAAAAAAAATTGAAAAACCTGCACACGTTTTTCTACAAAAAAATCACGAATATTCCTCTTTTTTTTCCAGCCAGCGCTAGGTGGCGTTAAGGACGGAGCCTGAATTAGAAGGTCCGAAAAATCGTTTTTTGTTTTAATTGCTTAAATCGATAGATAAACTATCCAAGAATATATTTACAAAGTTACAGAGGCCAATTGTAAATATTTTCGAAGATACAAGGCCCAAAGCAGAGAAGCGTTGATTGATATTTCCTCCTATTGAAAACTGAAGAGTGTTTTCTCCAGCTTTCAATTTCACGATTTTCCAAATTGGCGGGCGTGATAGCAAAAAAATGAAACGACCTATTGAATCAAATCAAAGTTTATTTTCTTCAGTATGAAAATATCTTCTAAGTGAACTAAAAAAGTCGTTGAAAAAGTCTATTTAAATAATTTTTATAGCACGTTAAAGTGTTTTTTTTTAACATTTTTTTTCAAACCTGAAGAAAGTTATAATTTCTTGATTTTTTCAGCTTTTTTTTAGATCAGCCAGAAGAAAAATATATGACAGTTGAACATTTTATTGGCTTCTTTGTTTCAGCCAAGAATTACGAGCTGCATCTTTCACCCCGATTGGGGACTGTAGTGGCAAGACGCAAATGGAATAGGCTGATAAATCTGCAGTCATTTATTGTTTCATGTTGAACTTTTTTTTTATACATATCAACTATACATGAAAAGATACCTCAATGTTCACTAGGTTGACTTGTTTTTTCTCCCTTCTAAAAAAATTCCCAAAAAAAACGCTTTTTGGGACCTTTTAATTCAGGGTCCGGCCTTAATGACGTGTCATTTTCGGTGCTAATTAATAAAGTATCATTTTCGGGACTCATTAACGAAGCGTCAATCGTCAATGTCAATCATTTGGCAAGTCGTAATGTCCGAATATTTTGACCAGAATTTCATTCTGTTATGTTTTTGCACTAAAATTTTGGGTTCTGGATAAATGTGGAGTGAGTTTGGTGGCTGGGTAAATTTGGCGGAGTATATAAATTTCACGTGCTCTATTTTAATGTAGTATTGAAGTATCGGAGGCTGCATTAAATTAGAGTCGACCTCGGGATTTTGTATCTATCCTCTCTCTCTCTCTCTCTTACTTTTCCTCTCTCGCTCGTATATATAAATATCACCGAGACGGCAAATGCAGTGGCAGCACTTGAGTAAAGTTAGTATCCGCCACAGCTTCGCCTCCATATAGCTTTTACACCTGTATTCGTGTATATGGCGATTTCCACCTACGTATATGGGGAGACTGGTGCTGTGCGCGTTCTCCGTCTACCCAACTGCGCCTTCTATCTCGAGACAGTGCGCTGCTGGAATCAGGCCGCCGGCCAAGATCGTCATATCCTGCAAAACACCAACTGACATCGACGATTATAAGTAAGTGGCCGCGCGCCCAGTGTACCACGCCAAGACGAAAGAGACAGAGAGAGAGAGAGACAGAGAGAGAGAGAGAGAGAGAGAGAGAGAGAGAGAGAGAGAGAGAGAGAGAGAGAGAGAGAGAGAGAGAGAGAGAGAGTGAAAGACAGACAGACAGATGGACATCGCGATGCAGAGAGGAGGGAGCCAGCACCTGATCACCCTCTCCAATGGCTATACCTCGCAAGATGATGATGCACTCTTTTCTACTTCTGTTATCCATCTTTACCACGGACACGCTAATACACACACACACACACACACACCCATCTTCATGTATCCATACACGGCTTTGTACACGTGTCATTTTTAATCGAATAACGCCTGCTGATGAGTTGGGAGTCCTTTCCATGAAGAGGCGACCGAAGATGCGCCTTTCTTGACTTTTCTCATCTTGAGTGTATGTAACATCGTACGTGTGTATATATGTGGAGCATAATGCGAGTTGGCACATATGGAGAACCGAGGGAAGACGTCCAGAAGAAGAGGAATATAAGAAAGGGCGTCATAACGGCTCCCTTGAACGAAATGGTCCTGGAATACCACTTCTGTTTTTTTCTTGCTTCATTCGTGTCTCCTTCACCCTGTTCGATCACGTCAACTCTTTATATTCTTCGCGTTTTATCTTCGTCGCCGTGTTCGTCTTTCGCCGCCTTCCTGATCGATGTCTTACACATATATATATATATATATATATATATATATATTATCTTGATCAAACTATAGACATATTACGAGGAAACATCTTTCAGCCATATATAATCTTGTCTCTCGCGTTTGCCGACCTGCCCACCCCCCTCCACCCCTTCCAGTCGCTCTCTCTCTCTCTCGCTCTCTCTCTCTCTCTCTCTCTCTCTCTCTCTCTCTGCGCATCAAAGTTCTGAAAATTCATAAGCTTCTTCTACAAATCTTTTTCCCATCGGGCCAGAACGTTTCTTCGACTTCTTCTTTGTTCACCGTTTCCATCTTTGGGTTTGTCGGGTATATTTCTTTTTGATACGCGACTCCGAGAATCGCGACGGTCGCTCTTGAAACCTTTGTACAGATCGTTACACATACGTATGCATAAATACATATATCGTCATCTTTCCGGTTTTTTAAATTATTTATTGCAATAACAAAACAAAGGCTTTCAAGTTCATTTGTTCGGAGGGTTCCATTGTCCCATGAAGAAGTTAAAATAAGGATAAATTATTTCCAAAAACGAGAAGCTACTATTCTTTTCTTCACCGAATTGCAACATTGGGGTATGTCATTCACCAATGTTGCAATTCCAGCGAACAACACCAATGGCGCGCTCTCCAACGAATAATGCACAACCGCGTAGTTGCATTCGCGCTATATTCTTTCTCCTTGCTCGATCTCCGATAGTTTGCAGCAATGAATGCACGCAGAGTTGTCGGGACATTGCAGGAGAAAATAATTTATAGCTATATGTTGGCGATAAAATTAACGTTAATTAATCCAAATTAATAAATTAAATTAAATGAAATTAATTAAATTAAATCAAATTAACGTTAATTAATTTAAATAAAAATACGTTGACCATGTGTCTTTGAAAGGCCTTGCGCTCAGCTTTTGCAACCGAGAAAAATATGACTTCTAGTGATTTTTCAAGTCCTCTTCGAAAAAAAATACAGCGTATTTTTGTGTCGAGTCGGATTTAACAGAAAAATTGAGCATTGAATTGAATAAAATCAAAATTTCATTTTGGGCACAGCGGGATAAAGATAATGAAATTCCGAATACGAATATTTTTTTACCTGCATCCCGTTATCGAGAAAAAAAATGATCAAAGATGCATTTTAAAGTGGGTCAATGGAATTCAATTGCATTTAAAAAAAGTTAACTTATAGTTGTCAGCCCGTAAAAATATATCTATAAACACGCGGGAGTTCTTATAATGGACGAGAAAATGAATTGTTGCGCGCGTCATTGCATTTACAATAAAGATGCATCGACTCATCGACGCGCAGGAACAATACATAAATCGAAGGTATATCTTTGGTTATTCTCCCGGGTGTCCCTGCGCTTATACATCGTCCGTGTATGCCAATATAAAAATAATGATGATAATTCAGCATCGTTTGCGATCTCGTAACTCCTCAGGAGCATAGCAGTAGCAAGCGGGAGGAGAAGACGGAGACCGAGAGAGAGGGAGGGGGAATAAAAGAGTGAGAGAGAGAGATTGCTAAGAATATATATACGTGTACATATATGTAGAACGTATAGAGCAGAAGAGACGCCAAGGTTGTGAAGGGGGACCCCGCCGGGTCGACCGATCGCGGATCTCGGTCGCATAAATTTGTTTTAATTGCCAGCGACGTTACATTTTGCTTTAATTATGCCGCATTATCTGGGAGGTAAATTAGGTAGGTCCAGCTCTCTCTCTCTCTCTCTCTCTCTCTCTCTCTCTCTCTTTCTCTCTTTCTCTCCCTCTCTCTCTCTCGTCTTTTCCCTCTTTGTTCCTGTATCTCCCCCTTCGCCGCCCTTACGTTCGTTTCTTTGCCAGAAAACGACTCCCAAAAAAACCACCCCCTCGATTTTGCGACGACCAAATGCATGGACGAAGCCAGTAAGGACGTAAGCAAGATGGAAATATAAGTTATAAACGCAGCCCGTGCAGAAATTTGTTGGGGAGTTTTCAAATCTTACCACAATCCTATAGGGATTTGATCGAGAGGCCGCACGTCAGGAATCCACATTGGAATCCAAGCGGATACCGCGCTATTTTCTCATTGACATCGTTTGAGAATTTTTTTTTAATTTACTCAACTGGAATTTGTTGGATCTCCCAAAAAAAAAATATTCTTTCGTGGTCCCGTGCACAAATTTATTGGGGAGTCCCAAGATTCTACCACTACGACTACTTTTTAACATAAAATTTATACTTTTTGGAGATCCACTCGCTTTGCATTGGGTCTATGCATAATTCCGTAGCAAAAATCGATTAAATTTCAAACGCAGAATATTTTTCAATCGATTTTAGACAATTAAATATGTTCCATTCTGTTCAATGAGCTTCTGCGAGCTTTATTATCCCTCTTTCATATAAGTCCTGAGATCTTTGGGCAAAGAAGTCATCCAAGTGCTTTTTGAGGACGTCTAGGGAACTGAAGGTTTTATTATTCAAATTGCTATATAGCTTCAGGAACAAGTGATCATCTGAAGGTGCAAGGTCCGGACGTTGGGTGCACTAAAATATTCCACCCAAGCCGCAATAACTTTTGCCGGGGCATCAGAGAAACATTTGGTCTAGCGTTGTCCTGGTGGAACACTCCGTCATTTCTGTTCGCCAATTCGGCTTGCTTCTGACCGATTGCTTGCTTTAATTTGGCTAGTTGGTAGCCGTACTTGGTCGAATCAATCATTTTCTTGGGTGGCTGCAGCAACTCATAATAGACGATTCCTTTCCAATCCCACTAGATACAGAGGATCACCTTCTTGGGGTGTAATCCAGCCTTTGCGATCGTCTGAGCAGCCGCCCTGAGCTTCGACCATGATCTTTTTTGACAGACATTGTTGTAGACAATTCACTTTTACTCGCCAGTAATTATTCGCTCTAAAAATGATTCATTTTGATGGCATTTCAGCATCAAATCGCAAGCTGAAATTCGGTTTACTAAATTATTTTCGCCCAGTCCTAGCGGCACCCAAACATCAAGCTTGTTTGCCATCCCAAGCGTTCGTAAATGTCTCGAAACAGTTGATTGGTCAATGTTGCGATTATTTCTGATCTCTGTAGTCGTCAAATGCCGAATTGGATTTCAATTGGGAATTTCGATTAGAATCCAACGTACAAGCGTGACATTTCGGTACATGGATCCAATGCCATGAGCCATTGGATCTCTATCAGAAAGTAGGTAAAAGTCTGGGATTCCAATTGGATCCATACGACAATCTTTTCAAGAAAGTCAGTCAGACTTACGCTGCGATCCTTCGCGACCCCCGGTCACCAAGTTCTTCCGCAACCCTCTTGGTCTCCTGCACACTCGTACACAATCTTCAGCTGGCGTTTAGGAACGGCTAAGATTCACTCTTGCCTGGCCCTCCGTTTCCTCGTCCTCTCAGTCCGATAGCGCCCTCGTCGGGGGCAGCGAAAGGGAAAGCGACGGAGGTAGAGGAGCGAGAGGGAGAGGAGTGAGAGCCCCGGAGAGCGTGTGACAATTTACTCGGGCGATCTTGCCATGGGGTCGTCCCTCTCTCTCTTGCTCTCTCTCTCTCTCTGTCTTCGAGTCTCTACGCGGGGAGCAACCACGAGGTTCGACGAGGAGCAATCGTTCCTCTTTTGCCTCGATTCCTCAGCTCTCACGTCGTTGTTGCAGCTAAAAGGGAACCAGCAGCACCCACAGCAGCCAACCGTTCTTCTCGCCGCCTATTCTCCCTCCCTGCGGGGGGGGGGGATGAGAGCAAAAGCGCTTCACCCTTTCTTCTTTTCTCGTTCTTATATACCTTATGGCCGCGTTATTTATACCTGGTCCAGCTAATAAACATATGAACGCCCGCGTGCCTTCCCACACGTTTATACACGATCACATGTATACGCGACCTCAGATACGCTGAATCTTCCTCTTTCTCGCCGGTTTCCGGAGGAACGTAGGAGGGAGGAACCAGCACATGCCCAATCTCACATACGCACATCCGTGCGACGCAACGAGAGAAGAGATTCGCGCGGGCATTGTTTCGTCTTATTAACAGCCGGTAGGACGATATATCTCGGTATCCTTACCTCTCGGCGCCTTTTATTCTCCCTACAATTTTTAACCTCGCCGCTCTTCGTCATTCCCTCCTCAGCCCTTTCTCGTGGACTCTTCCTACGAAGCTACAATCTGCCTGAGAGGGAAATTTTCGATTTTTTGAAATGTTGAGGAAGGGCGCGTTTTTCCTCTGTTGTGAATTCTGCGCGACGAGCGGACTTTTTTTTCGGTCTCGTCATATCACGGGATTCCTTCTTAAGGAGTTTCGATACCGTTATTTAGATGCAAGAGTGAAGATGAAAATACAATTTATTTATACTATGACCCTATTTGTTTTAAATATTTTTTTTGTTTGTTTAAGATTCTTTTTAAATGTTTAATATATTTAAATTAAATAAATAAAGATCGGATTCAAATTAAATAAATAAAGATAAAACACGATATATAGCACGAATACGAGAAAGGAATATAGGTACATGACAAAATAAAAGTGCGGTGAAAAAAAGTAAAATTATTTTTCATTTTTTTTTTACTAACAAGGCTGTTATTTGGAAAAAAAGAAAGGTATCGTCGTGCCTTTGATTAACAGGCGCGCCTAGTCACTTATAGAAATACTAACCATTTGCCTTAATTGCAGAATGTTACAAAAGTCTTCTAATGAACACAAACCCATGAGATTATTGAGAGACTGAATCGTGTACCATTTTTCCGTCTGTCTCTTTTGTCTTATACTATCAGATGAAATCAAATCACAGATTTATTAGGAATAAATAAAATATTTAGTTGGTAGAAGATATTTAATAGATCTTGATTTGAATAAATGAACATATTTCAAATAAATAATTTCAATAATAGAATGCATAGGGAAAAATTTGATTTCCCGAAAAATCTAGTTAATTCAGATTTAAAAAAATCAAATAGACGCAACTAGTTAATATCAAAAGAATTTTTCTGTCAGTGTACAGCCTTATAACTGGTGTTTACGAGGTTTCATGTGTGTTACTAAATGGATAAAGGTTCAACTTGAACATTCAAGATCTCCGAAACTATGTTGAGGAACCGATCGATTTTTGGATAGTTAATGCATCCGAAATGAATCTCACGCAATATAAATTTTAACCCTCTACTAGGGTTTCAATCTTGGTGCTGAAACTCCTTAATACTCTTTTACTTTGTTTCTTTCTGCATCTCTATTGAGATTCTTCTTACTCGGTCTCTCTCTCTCTCTCTCTCTCTCTCTCTCTCTCTCTCTCTCTCTCTCTCTCTCTCTCTCTCTCTCTCTCTCTTTCTCACTGTTTCTGAACCGAAAATACATGATTTTTACAAGGTCCGCGGTCACGGCTCGCCTTCTCGCGTTTCGTGGGAATCCCAACGTGCGCGAGACACTCTTCCTTTCTGGTGTACAGTCGCATCATACGTTGCCGCACTCATGAACGAATGAATTCTCCAATGGCGAGCGATGCGACGCGACAGCGAGTGCAAGGACTTTAACAAGAATTTTTTTGCGCATTATTGGAAACTTGCGCGTACTCGGGCCGTACATTTTGGCACGTGAAGGAAAACGATATTGTCTAATAGTACTTTGGTTTTGAAGAAAACAAAAACTTGAACAAATCCAGGAAAGAGGTCCTTTATTTCTTCAATTTCGTATGGTCTCTTTTTCTATGATATCTTTTTTTTATTTTCATTCGGGATGGTATTTAAATTCTTAGACCTTTACGTATTTTAAGAGGCGGTCCTCTATAAAAAAAAAAGTATTTTTTTTTAAATTAAATAAAACAGCAGTATAAAATCATTTGAAAAATGGATATCGATGAATGGCCTACGCCGTTAAGTATATCATATTGTCAAACGTTATTAAACGTCATTGAGCTCGAACAAACCAGGAAAGCAAGCCCGAAAAATTACTTTGAACTTTTTATTATTGAAATGCCGATAAAATTCTTTTTAACTTGTCTTCCATCTTCATTTCGATTATTAAACGACATTATCTTCGCAGCTTACATTGGAGATCTCCATGGAGGTTTCCAAAAAGCCTAAAAAAGTATGTGCACGGGGAAAAAAAAACGAATCTTCATAGCATTTCGAGGATGGAGACTCTAACATCGTCCCGAACAAGGTCTTCATTCAATAGTGAATTTCCCGATATCCCTTGTATCCCTAAGCGCGCAAGGAAAGCTCACTCTCGTGGAAAAAAAGCGAGTGAGAAAAAAAGCAGAGACAAAGGTCGATTACCCCTTCAAAGTCTCTCGAAAATACGTAATATATGTCCCTCGCGATCGGGAGAGATTAGGCACGACAGGAGAGGAGCATCCACCAGAAGAGCGAAGGCCAGAAAAATAACGAAAGAAACGCGAAGAGACGAAAGGGCACGATACAGTAATAGATGTAATACAGGGAAAGAGGATCAAGAGCCACAGAGAGATAGAGTGAGAGAGAGAGAGAGAGAGAGAGAGAGAGAGAGAGTGAGCCAGAGAGACGAAGGTATGGACAGAGGCGAGAGTAAGGCTAAAAAGCGACGAGGAGGAAGGAGAGATCGTGATTTTTGCGCGAGAGCGCGGTGGAAAAAAAATGGCAAAAAGTGGAAGCGGGAGAGGCAAAATCGAAAAGAGGGATATGCGACGGTGACAGAGATAATAAATAACGAGGAAGATCGAGTGAGCCCCGAGGGGGTGGGAGGTCGAAATCGTTGTTGTTGTTGAATATATATATACATATAGAAAGAGTGAGACAGAAAGACGGAGAGAAAAGAGGTGAGTTTGACAGGAATGAGCACCTTTCGGTCCTCTCCGTTTCGTATCCACTTCTCTCTCTCTCTCTCTCTCTCTCTCTCTCTCTCTCTCACTCACCCTTTCTCTCTCTTTCTCCCTCTCTGAGGGGGCCCAGTTTGTAGGAGCGACGCGGCCGTGATGTCAACGAATATTTATTTAATTGGCTGGCGGCGGCGGTGCGACCGGCGAATGCGGCTGCTGTGTTATGCGGGGGCGATCGAGAGGCTCAGCGAGGAGAGAGAACGCGAGAAACCAAGAGAGAGAGAGAGAGAGAGAAAGAGATCGCTGTACTAGTGTGCTTGGGCCCTATGCATCCGATGCATCCAATGAATCTGTCTCCCCCATAAGCGCGTCTACCTCTTTACATATATGTGTGCCTGAGTACGCGCGTCTGTACGATATGAATATCGAAAAGCTCAGCGAGAACCGTGAACATCAAGTCGTCAAGAATTACCGTTCGGGCCTCACAATCGCACCTCAAAGGGCTCAAACTTCGTGAAACGAAAAAGAAAGGCCTGCCCGGGCTACCCTAACGCACAATTCGATTTTTTTTTTCACCGGGAGAGAGATTGATTGTGAGAGCCTATATTTCGCGATCAAATTTTAATTCGCGTAATTCTATAACAACATTATTTTTATTATAGCCTCTAGAATTGATATATATATGTTTAAATAATGTTAGTGTAATACAGCCTTTATAATTGATCGCGGAAAAAAGTTAGCGATCTAATTTTCACGCATTTACTTTTAAAGCTTTTTTTGCCATCAAATTTTTGGGCGTTTAGTTTTATAGCCTTCTTATTTTTATTATAGCCGTTGTAATTAATTTATATATAATTAAATATATGTATATACATATATATATATATATATATATATATATATATGTGTGTGTCTTTTAGCCTAATTTTATGGGCTATAAAATTAATTACATGTTTTAATTACAAACGCGGAAATAAATTTTAGCGATCTAATTTTCATGCATTTAATTTTAAAGCCTTTTTTCGCCATCAAATTATCAGGCGTTTAGTTTTATAGCCTTGTTAATTTTATTATATCCGTTATAATTGATATATAAATAATGCATTTCTTTATAATTAATTGCGAATGAAATGTCTGTGATCAAATTCTTACGCGTGCAATTTTATAGCTCTGGTGTTTTTATTATAGCTTTTGTAATTGATATATGTATATAATTTGTATACATATATCGTATACATGTAATTGATATATGTATACAATTATGAAGGCTATATATCTATATATATAGCTTTCATAATTAAATGCGGAAAAAATCCTCCGATCAAACTTTACCTCTCCGTGTCTCGTACATACACGTCCTGTAACAATGACCGGCTGTGAAAGCGAAAAACACAGTGGAGGTTCGATGATACGTCATCCTGTGATCCAAAATCTTGGATACACATCCGTATATTTGTGTGTATCGAAGTTCCCGAATCGAGAGGGCGCATGGATGTGATATTGAAGTTCGGATCGTTGAAACGCAACGAAAATACAGTAACCAAAACGTTTTTTTCTTTCAAATTTGGGCTATGAAAAGCACCCAAACGGTTTTCGGGATCCTTATAAGAAATGTTCAGGGTAAAATTTTGGATGACGAAAAAGAATGAAAAAAAGAATTTTCGGTGCACTCCAACGATGCCAGCTTCAATATCGAATGTGTATTCCGTTTAAGGCTCGATGTCCTTCAGCGCGATCGGCTAAGTAGGCACAGCCAAATTGTACACGATTTGAAGCACTTTTGTGTCGGCGATTTTTTTAGAAATGTTTCCGAGACTACGAGCACATTTTCAAGCTGCACACATCGTAAAGTATACGAAAGTAGGCGAGTGGATAAGCCGGCAACTTGCCTGTGGCGCAAGCTATACATTTATGTTGCGAGCTAGCTTTGCTAACGTTATAAACGAATAAAGAGTGTAAAGAAGGTGCAAGGAGGGCTTGCAGGGAAAATACCTACCCCTCGGGGGAGTAGTACCCGGAAAAGCGTCGAGAGAGCGAGAGAGAGAGAGAGAGAGAAGAAGAAGGAAAAACGTATCTCAGTGTGTTTGAGCGGAAGAGAAATCCTCTCCATCGGATCCTCCGGTTTCATCCCTCCCTCGTCTCTCCTCTCTGCACGATCCCTAAAGACGCGCACTCTCGGCTCGTTGAACAAGGACGGGGCGAGGGTGTAAGTGAGCTAAAATGAACAAGGAGTAAAAGAAAGAGTGCAGGCAGCGCTGAAAGGAGAGGTTCCTCGTGAGAGTGAGAGGGAAATAGTGATCGCGCGGCTTTTTCGACCGCGGAGTGATTTGTGAAGACGCTTCCCGCGGCCGTAATCACGTGAGATCTTCGGACTGTCGCGGACGTACAAGAGAGAAGGGAGGAAGACAGAGAGAGAGAGAGAAAAAGAGAGAGCGAGAGAAACAGAGAAGTGCGGTCACATGCGCGGTTACCGCGATGAAAGGGATAGGAGTGCGGAAAGTAGCAAAGATCGCCGTATACACATTGAGCCCTGGCGATCAGAAGGGAGCAGGCTCGTATGATCCTCGACGCAAACGCTACGAGGGTTGAGCCCTTTATTTTCGTCTCCAGCGAACAGAAGGGCGCGTATGTTGGGAGAGAGGGACGGAGTGTACAGCAGAGAGAAGAGAGAGAGAGAGAGAGAGAGAGAGAGAGAGAGAGAGAGAGAGAGAGAGAGAGAGAGAGAGAGAGAGAGAGAGAGAGAGAGAGAGAGAGAGAGAGAGAGAGAGAGAGAGAGAGAGAGAGAGAGAGAGAGAGAGAGAGAGAGAGAGAGAGAGAGAGAGAGAGAGAGAAAGAGTGAAAGAAGGAGCTGGCAGCAAAGTGAACGTCGAAGTGCTGGACCGAGCGATTCTTATTGTTATTATAGGGAGTGATGGGCGTCCACGATCGCATGGCATGTTTATGCGTTCAGATTCGAAGCGGCCTTGAATGCATTCCCGCGCGAGAGCATCTCGATCGCCTGGGTTATACAGCCACCAAGTGCCCGCGAATACGAGAGCGCTCTCCTCCTCGGCATCGCGGCCCACAGAAACGCAGCATCCGAAACGGGGCACTTCAGTCTTCGTCTTCGCTCTCCTTCGAGTCGTAGCGTTTCGAGAGCGCGTTTATACGCATACGCTCACTATATAGGTATTTACTACCGCTCTCCTCTCTCTCTGTCTCTCTATCTCCCTCTTTCTCCTCTCTTTCTATCTGTCTCGCTTTGTCTCTCTCTCTCTCTCTCTCTCTCTCTGTCTCTTCGTCTCAGTTCCTCTTTCTCTCCGTTTCTTGCTCTCTTTCTCTCTCGTTATCTTTTAATTTGTATTCTTGTAGTATTATTATTTTATATATTTATCTTTTGATTCGTGTTCCTGTAGTATTATTATTTTATGTATTTATCTTATGATTTGTATGCTTGTAGTTTTATTATTTTATATATTTATCTTTTGATTTGTATTCTTGTCGTATAATTATTTTATATATTTATCTTTCGATTTGTATTCTTGTAGTATTATTATTTTATATATTTATCTTTTAATTTGTATTCTTGTTGTATTATCATTTTATATATTTATCTTTTAATTCGTATTCTTGTAACATTATTAGTTTATATATTTATCTTCTGATTGGTTTTCATGTAGTATTATTATTTTATATATTTATCTTTTGATTTGGATTCTTGTAGTATTATTATTTTATATATTTATCTTTTGATTTGTATTCTGGTAGTATTATTATTTTATATATTTATCTTTTGATTTGTATTCTTGTAGTATTATTATTTTATATCTTTATTTGATTATATTGTACCTTAATTTACCTGAAAGTTTGACTGGGGCATAATCATCTCTATCAATCAATCAATCTCTCTCTCTCTCTCTCTCTTTCTCTCTCTCTCTCTCTCTCTCTGTCTCTCGCTGACTCCACGTCTTCCGTTCTCCAACCTCTTCCTCTCGAGTCTCGTTCACCACCTTCGTTCGCCTCTTAGTGCGCACCTTCTCACCCTTCCCTTGTTCCTCCGAAATAACGTTTAACGCACATATATATTTTTTTTCGACTAATTTTCCGTTATTTCTACGGATACTTAGACATATATCTAGCAAAGGATATTTTTAACTGCTTATTAATTTTGGGGACAAGACGATCCTATACGAATATGCTCCCATTTATCGAAAGGTAAATTTAAAGCCACTGGAGTTTAGCCAATGTTGAGTATAGGAACAATCGACTATTATGGAGAAGTTCATCGAAGTCGAATGTCTTTGAAATCATCATTCTCTATATGTATATCAGTGCTCATTTTCACTTAATTTATAAAAGGATTTTCTCGCATGTTCGCCAAGAAGTCCCAATGGGATTATGATCGATCGACCAAAATGTACGCGTACACGCGAATTCCTCTGTCTGCCCGTTCACTCGCCTTCAACACGATTCGCGTATCGCGATCGTTTAATCATTCGAGCATGATACCAGTTTGTGCGGAGCACGAGTATGTGTATGGTCGCACTCGCGGAAAATCAGTCCTCAATTAAAAAAAAATAGATATATATAATTTTTTTATTCTAATAGTAATATAACTTTTTAAACTAAATTAAAAACATTTTAAATAAGATTATATTTAAGCTGTAGAAATTTTCTCTACATTTCTCGTACATTTGCACAAAACCTGCATTGTACTTTGCTATTTCATAAATCATTATTGTTTCCTACCAGCGATTAATGGAATTAATATAACTAAGCCATTCTTTGAATTAAAACAAAAAATAATTATTTAAAAAGTAAACCAGCTTTTTTTTACATTGTCAAACAAACAATAATGCTGTCAGGGGGATTTTTTTTATTACTTGACGTTCGTTTCAAACTTTTCAAAAGATTTGAAAGAGGACATACTGATCGAATAAAATATACGAGATGATGATCTATTCGATCGAATCGAACTGTATCCAGTCACGTAACTAAATTTGACTCAGTATTTCGGCCGTTCATTTGAAAATTACGCAAAAGATTTTTGTCCTTTTTTTGCGCTCTCTCTCTCTCTCTCTCTCTCTCTCTCTCTCTCGGACTCTGTAGGCTCAAAGCAAGGCTACACCATCCGTAAAAGTGATTTACATCGTCCACCTTGTCCCCCTTTACGTTGTAACTTCTACAACGCACGAGGAAGATCGAGAGAGAGAGAGAGAGAGAGAGAGAGAGAGAGAGAGAGAGAGAGAGAGAGAGAGAGAGAGAGTGAGAGAGAGAGTAGATAGATGACACACGCGCGGCCATATCTGAAAATAAAATAGTTCGACGTGTATTTGCCGTTAGGGGTGTGTTTATGACGCGTTTGTTTGCAGATGCTACACACATATATGTATATATATATATATATATATGAAGAAGCTGTGCGTGGCTCGAGAGCTTGCGAGGTGTCCTGTGAGGGGGAGGACCGGTAAGCACGCGCGACCGTGCTTTTTTCCCCGCTGCACCGACGAAAGTCCTCTCTCTCTCTCTCTCTCTCTCTCTCTCTCTCTCTCTCTCTCTCTCTCTCTCTCTCTCTCTCTCTCTCTCTCTCTCTCTCTCTCTCTCTCCCTCCCTCCCTCCCTCTCTCTCTCTCGCTCTTTCTCTTCTGTGCACGAAAGTAGCACACAGTGTGTGGTGACGGGTCAGGGCGTGGCTGAGGGCCGCAGGGTGCCCTAGTCGGGAATAAATTATCCTTACCTCGCTCGCGACCGGGACAAGGCCGAGCAAAGGCACACACACACACAGACACACGCTTACAAAATCATTCGTGTACCACTCTTCTCCCGTATATTTACGAATAACGGAGCAAGTTCACACATACAGAGGCGCACACAGCTCCTGGTTATTATTGCCTAATAGATGACCAAACAAACGGGTGTTCACGCCTATACACCCCTGCGCGCTCCTTCAATAACGCGGCTCTTGATTAAATCGGTGTGTGCCTGACAGGAGCTAATAGTCGTATATATGGACAGGCGAGAAACACATTATCCGTCGGATATACACGCCGACGCTTCACACTCCATACACCATAGCCTGGACTTTCTTTTCGTAGCTTTTCGTTTTTTATTACTTTCTCTCGCTACCATAAAGATGAAATATATGGAGTATGATTTTCAACGATACGCACGACTGTAGTAATCAATTTTGGTCTTAGACAGTCTCGATCCATCCTCATCACTGAGGTACAGTTATCATTGAGGTTGGTCATCAACGCAAAGCGACAATTACAGATCCACAGGCGAATTCAACAAGCGTGCTTATCAAGAGATAGACGTTTGAAGAATTAAGAATATTGATAGTCGAGAAAAACAATGGATGTATACATTTTTTTTCACTACGAGAGTAGCCTATGGGGTAAATTGCCTCGGAGAATCAATAATCATTACTAATGAACTTAATTAAATTAATGTGTAACAATATTCTCGATAATAATTTGATAAATTATTTGTGATTATTGCTGAATTCAGTAATTTTAAATAATACTAGTACATTTATAAATGAATAGTTATATATATATATATATATATATATATATATATATGAATGTAATACTATTCATTTATAAATGTACTCGTATAATTTTTTATTTATTTTTCCAGTATTCCAACGTATACCCTTGCGGGTCTTTACGTATTACCCTTCCCAATTGAACCCTTTTTCTATTACTCCCTACCCGCACTTCGCTAATCTAACGTAACTTCCGTTGCGTCCACAGCCGTTTTAAGGCCTTAGACCCCAATCTAGAGGTCAAAAAGGGCATATTTTGTGATTTTTTTCAGCTAAACCATAAAATAAATCGGAATTACAAAATATGGGTTTTATTATACACGTCATTGACTATATAAAATAATTTTTTCACAGTGATACATGTCAAAATGGTGACTGTGCAGCATTTTTCCGATGACGCCTTTATTTCTGGAAGGTCAACGGCCGGACAAACAGCTCCTATAATTTTTGAGTTATGATGAGACACAACATATTTTGCATACAACTTTGCCAAAAATTCAAATTTCAATTTTTTAAAAAATCCTTCGTTCAATCACGAGCTATACATATCTACTAAATGAAAAAATTGGTTTTTTAATTTCAGATAAAGCTATCATGAGTTATCCTGACCACCACGAGGACACTTTTTTTTGAGGGGTCTCCGGAAGCCAGGTCCCACCGGCTGAATTTCCCAAATTTTTGGTTGAATTTTTTTTTAAATATTGCTGAAATGTTGCTCTTTTATGTGCTTAACATTTTGAATAAAATAATTATATATTATATTTTAAAAAAATAGAGAAAATATGCTTTTTTTGGCTTCGAAACCCACGTAACACCTTAAACCTTTCCAAAACTTCCGAAATCGACATTTATTGGAAATTTATAACTCCTAAAACTAAAAGAAAAAAGATAAAAATCTAAAAAATTGGTGTGGATATTCCATTTATGGGGTACAATCTTACAGGAAAATAAAAAATGGTCGGGGTCACGGGCTAGGTGAAATGGCGTAGAATGCCTCATATATATATATAATATATATTATATACGCTCCCCATGCATTTAGGATAATAATGAATATACCCGGCAAAAATAAATATTACGATTGTAAATTAGCTACACATATACAAATGATAAAAATTACAATACCTCTATCCATTTGAGCGTCACTGTAGCCGGCGAATGTACGGAGAAATCTTGTCCTCCTCTTGTCCGCTCTCGTCGCACACAGCTCAATAATACCGTTCACATGCATAATGCACGTGTATATAGGGAGACGCGTATACGGTAAAGTACTCTTCGCGCAGCGCGGCTCACTTTACTTCCTTCGAACGCACTTTACGACTGCATTAAGTATATATCGGCATATCGGTAGCAGCGAAATATACGAGGGACAAAAAAAAAACCCCTCGAAATAACCGGCTGCGCTCGCACGTATCGTGCATACCCTCGCGCGCCGAGCCTCCGCGTGCAGTTTATAATTCGCAAAACTTCTTCGCGGTTTTGTCTCGGGCGCAATAAACTATTTACGAGAGCGTTACACGATACTTTTTTTCTCCCTCATTTCGCGAACTGTCGTCGGTTATCGTCCGGATACGCTCGTGCCGCTTGGGGCCTTATCGGTAAAGAAAAAAAAAAAATCATTGCAGCAGGAAAATGTAAGAATAATACAATTAGCCGAGGGTCTCGAGGAGATACGTTTTCATTGATCGTATCGATGAAATTTATATTGATACGTGTATATAGATATATCACCGGAGTTATCAGGACACGAATATGCATACAATATTTATATATATATACATGCGTTTTTCAAGGGGTACAGCGAGTATGACGTATAAATGTGAATAACGTAGAAATAAAATACCGTCTGTATCGGAAACTCTTTAGCATTTGAAAATACCAATCAGTTCATAATTTTTTTTTTTTTTTTTAATAGCAGTACCTCTATTATGCCAATATTTGATTTTCCAATTGAAAATTTGATTGGTAGTAACGAAGTAATGTGCCAATTGAATGTTTTTTTTTTTTTATGTTCGTCCAGAATTTTTATTTAATGCGAGTTTGTAACATTAAAGCTTTGACGTTTTACACTAGAAAATAAGAGACATTTTCGTATAAATAAGAGATAGATAATATCACAGTTAAGTAAAGGGTGTCTCAAAATGACCTGACATTTTAATTTATTAAAAAAACGTATTATTTATTTGAAAAGTACGAATATTTTAATTTTAATATAAGGTAAAAACATGGAGGTTATGTGTGGACCACAATATATCCGATAGATGGCCGCCTCGTGTCTGCTTGCAAACGTTCACTCTTTTGACGAAATTTTCAATAATATTTTGGCATAATTGCGGATTAAATTCATTAATGGTGCGTCCAGTTGCTTCCTTGAGCTCTGGAATGCTCTGTGGATCATTAGCATACACTTTTCCTTCCAGAAAACCCCAAAGAAAGAAGTCCAATGGCGTAAAATCACACGATCTTGTTGGGAAGTTGACATCGCCGCAGCGCGACATAACACTACCATGAAACTTCGTCTGCAGTAACTGCATTGTTTCACATTGCATTTTTACAATTTCTATGCGTTGCTCGATCGCTCCATGATTAAACCTCAATAGTTCTTGATACCAGAACTGTGAAAGATTAGTACTCTATGTTAGCCACAAAAAAAAATGGCGCGCAATTTCAAATGTCAGGTTATTTTTAGATACCCTTTACATGCATACATAATACGATTCTAGAATTTTACACTGGAAAAAATTAAGGTACGAGTTGGAAATTTTTTTGAATTCTTGTCTGTTTTTTTTTGTGTCACAGAACACTGTTTTACGTAAAACTGAGAAAAAATAAACCCCGAAACGGACGCTGGGGAAGAAAATTAATAACGTATAACCGCAAAAAACGTAAACGTGGAAAACGTAGAAATGAAACTTTATTACATTCTTTATAGGCGGAATTTGCCGGGGCTAGAAAAATATGACGTATAAATGATAAAAACGTATAAGTACGAAACGTATAAGTGAGGTTTCACTGCATATATATATTCTTAGCTCCCAAAACTCCAGCAGCCTTTTGCTGCACCGTTTCTGGCCGATTTTATAAACCGATTGTGATCGAGAAACGATCGCCAATTCTTTCCCTCTCGTCTCTCCCCGATACTTATATCCATTAAATAAAATAATTTGATATACGAGCATTTTATTTACGAGTTTTTATTTTTTTTTATTCCTTTTTATTTTCACGAATTCGCAAGCACTGTACACAAAAGGAGCAACGCCGGCAAAAGTTTGAAGCGCGAGCCGCGGGATTTCGAGAGCTCGCGCTCGACGATACAACTGTCTGACCCACGGCCTGAAATTGCGTGTTTTGTGCGTGTACTACATACATATACGTCGTACGCGCGCGCATATATATATATATATATATATATATATAATTGAAAAATGTTAACGTACGTCCGATTTCTTTTATTCCTTTCGTATATATAATCAAGCTCGGGGCACCCCTCTTGCCCCGGCTCGTCTTCGCGCGAGGGGTAGAGGGGCCCGGGGGAAAAATATTTACGACATCAGCTTTTTTCGCACAATACGCGAATGGCTCGCGCGTTATTTTCTCACGTTGCGTACGGGGGTCATCGATATTTCGTCGGTTTTCGAACGAAAAATCAGGATTGGCACCTTCCACTATAATCGTATTTTATCGGAATATTTCCTTACTGCGAAGTATCAGAATAAGCGGATAACAAAAAAATAATACAGAAAATTATTAATATTTTGTAGGACATTCGTATTGCTTAAGACAGTATTGTGGTCTAGAAATTCGAAAAAAATCATTTTTTCGAATTTTATTTTGTTATTCTACAGACCTTTTTGAATACGCCTCTGAAGACCGTTTAAGGGGGCACACCCAAGTAAACGTGCGGAACAATAGGTGAATTTTGGGAATTATTATCACAGAAACTGTGTGTTCGATTTTATCCAAGTTTATTTGATTCGAAAGTGTATATATTGAGGTATATTGACAACATTTTTTATTGTTTGGGAGCGCTGTTGTTGTGGCCGTCGTAAAACATGTCCCTCGCAGGCGGTCCCTATGATTACATGCAGTTCGTTGATCTGAGGCAAAAAACTTCGAAAAGATTCTTAAGGTATTACTGGATGGACCGTCAGGCAAAAAGTTAGTCCAAAGTGGACGAATCGTAGGTTTACAAGTCCATCTGTTTCAACTGTCCAACAAAAAATTTCTGAATTTTTAATTCTAATTCGTACGTTCAGATAATTATATTATTATCAATAATTGCTCAAAAACTCAATATGTATTGAGTTTTCCAATGATTGCTATTAATTCATCGTTAAAAAAGTCGACACTCCTCATCACTTTAATTCATTTCTCGACAATTACTCAGTCGATTCATTTGAAACTTAGCACAATCAATCGCTTGATCCTAAATATTAATGGCATAATATTTTCAGAATTTACAGCGATTTAGTTCCATTCGTTTTGCAGCCATTAACGCCAGCAGAAGCTTTTTTCTCATAACCGACCGTGTAAAATTCATACGTTTAGAACTACTAAATTATTTAGTGAAAAATTCTAAAATAATTCATGTATTATTATTCTATCAAGAACTATCATTCCTTAAATTTTTAAGAATTTTGGCAATTTTTTAATATCCATCCAGTAATACCTTAACATGTAATGTATCTCGTCGCATCATAGGATATTTTTATTCAATTCTTTTTTTTTATCAAGCTAGAAAGGACGGAAATTCCGATTGAAAAATGAATGTAAATTTCAATCAGGTACCATTATGTAAACAAATGTTTTTTTTTTATTCCTACGATGAGAAGGGTTTTTATACATTATATTTTAAGAATATTTTCGAGATGTTTGGTTCGGAACAACCGACTGCATGCAATTATGGGAAAACTATGTTTTTCTAATCGGCAACCACGATATCTCGATAGCCAATTTGCCGATTGAACTCGGGTTTGGCTTACACCTTCAGTAGACTGTTTTTCAAGACTGCCAGCAGAATTGAGTCGAGATCTTTTTTTTTTTTAATGTAAAACGTTGAATGGACGGAAAAATAGAAAAAATCGATAATCAAAGTTTATCATTCCGCTATATTGTATACATTTTTTTTTACTGTATCTGGTACCAAACATCACAATAGTCGTATAAATGAGGAATATGTTTGGTTTTTATTCACATTTATACAAAGTCCACAAAACCGGTCGCCAATTGGGGACGTTTTCCCCGCACCGTAGTAAACAAACGTACAAAAGTACATGATTATAATTTCTTTTAAATTTCTACATATTCGTGAAGGATCAATGAACATGTGTAAAAAAATATAAAAAAGAAAGCTCGAACCGCTTAACAGGTACTCCACCCTAAAAATCACCTTCGAAACAACGCTCTAGACGAAAATACAGTCTGAATAATTAGAGCATTGATTTTTTTAAATTATTTTTGGACTCACAGAAAAATGTAAGCATCCAGCATATTTGGCCTAGGCTTCATATATACATATATACATATAATTCAATAAAATATCATATATACCTTTCGGCTGCATTTCGACCGCGTAACGCGCTAACTCACCGGTGGCATTTGTATATCGCGAAGATAGGCGGAATTAATTAGACGTATCGGTCGTATCTCTTCGCGTCATTAGCGAGCGTTGCGAGACTCGTCGCTCCCTCGTCTTACTGACGATATATACACTTACATGTACGCGCATACGTTTATAGGAGGCACGCGAGTTCGTGATGTACTAAAAAAAAGGGAAAAAAATGGCACACGAGTATGGTACATACGAATAAATAGTTGCATACGCATTTACAATCCATAAGTGGTGGAGACGCGAGGAGGAAGTTTGCCTGCCGCGCCAAACTCATCGTCGGAGAATCTCTTCGGAATGGAAACTGATGTAGGTCATTGCTGGAGGATCTTGTTTTGTTTTTCTGTATATTTTTATGTCGTTTGAAAACTCCATTCGTTGGGTTTCTGGTTTGCACTTTTCTGCTGTACATATTGTATATATATAGGCTGACAATTATGAGGTGACTTAAGTTTTTTTAAAAATATGACATGTTGAAAATAAAATTGCCGCGTTGGCCGTATAGTTCCGAAAGACTCATAAAAATTTAGAATATTAGGTTGAATATTCTAGAATGTGTCATTCTCGGTATTATATTTCAATCGAATTTTAAAACGGCGCAAAAAAATCAGCAAGGTTTCCATGCGCAAAAAGCCCTTTTTTACTAAAAAAAATCACAACGTTCGCATTATTCAATTTTTTTCATAAAATGTTAAGATTACTCTTGCGATACGATAGTTAAAAAAAATAGCTCCGTAGTGGGCGTTTAAAAAAAGGTATTCGTTTTTATATTCGAAGAGCCATTTTCGAGTGAAATAAAGAACGATAATCATGAAAAATGAGCGATTATAAAAAGGTGGCCGCTAACAACTTATGGTAATTTTAGCTTAAAGTTGGGCTTGGAGTCATTTTTTTTCGCGGAGGGTCAAATTCCATTCGTCCACTTTGAAATGTATCTTTGATCATTTTTTTCTCTCCATGACGGGATGCAGAGGAAAAGTTTTTCACGAGTGTTTCGGATTCGGAATTTTATTATCTTCGTTCTGCTGTACTCAAAATGGATTTTTTCCCAGCATGCTCAATTTCTTCTGGCAAAAACTACTCATAAAGAAATACGTTGTTTTTTTTCGTAGAGGAGTTGCAAAACTATTAAAAATATTATTCTCGGTTACGAAATCGCAGAACAAGACCCTTGAAAATCACATGGCCACCTTATAATTGTCACCCTGTATATATATATATATATATATATATAAACATGGATAAACGTTCCCCAGCGACGTACACCATGCTCCCGATTACGTGTCAACGTCCTCGTATAATTTAACACGACCAATAACGATCTCGTGCAAATATAAATACGGTGTATATAATCGGTACTCGATTCTCGATCAAAAGATATCAATTTTCGTTACGGTGTGCAGTTATGCATAAGATATACGACGATATAACGAGTTATCCACGACTCGTATTTTCCTTTTTCATCTTGGTGTTTCGCCCTGCGGTACTGTCCCTGAAAGAGTTGGAGAAAGAGAGCAAGACGGGCTGACGATAATAGTGGTATGAGAGTACGTTAATTCTATTTATCGTACGAGCTCGGCAGACTCGCTGGAGATTTCGTCGATCGATATATCAAGCCTGTACGACAATAGGACTATGTGCAGAATTGAAAACTCGCTCGCTGCGACGTGTGCCTGATACTGAAGTGATTCAGCAAATGATTTTCAATACGATGCGATAGATTGTTGTTTTTTGAAATATTTATCTTCCTGCTTTCAAGGGATTTGGTTTGGAAAGACTGGGCGAACATTTTTTTTATCGTTATTGCAATCGAAACCATAATAATACGATTGTTTTGTAGTAATAATATTTTTTTATGTTCCGAGGAATTTCTTGAAAAATTCGTTTGAAAAAAGGTATATTAATATCACGATTAAAAAAATTATATTACGCTTATATGTCATTGCAATAATGAGATTTTTTTAGTGTATATCAAACGAGGAGAATAAAACACTTAATGTAGTAGTCTCGCCCGGGCGTTTTTCTATAGACTTTTTTTTTTAATTTTGAGGACTCATTCCAGGACACTATTATCGGCAAATTATCAAAAGCATTCACCTTTCCGTTTTCGAGATATTGGCAATCAAAGATTTCATAGTTTTACACGTGTTCTCATAGGAAGCAGTGGAAAATTTCACATTTCACGCAATAACTTCGGAATTTGATATAGATTTTGATTTATTTTCAATTACAGAGGAACAAATGACGAAGTGGGTAAAAAAAATCATGTATTTTGACCGTCTAGTTTCAGCGATATAGCGATTTAAATTAAGCAATGTCTAGCGACGCTAGCGCCACGGCGCGACTAGAGCAGACTAGACCTAGATTACAGTAGTGTGTATATATCCGTATACGCAGAGTATTTACGATTAGTAGCCGGAATGGATAGTCTGATACAAAAGTGAGGGTTAGGTAAACATTATATTAGGCATTTTCATCATTACTTTATAAGTTTGTACATCCCGATAAGATATACAACCTACATTATAAGGATATTTCGCAATATTATGAAGCTTTCATCGATTGAGCGGAGAATGAACTTTTCAACGTTACTGCGGCGAGACCTTAAGCGGACCAACAATATTTCGTAAAACTTTTTTTCAAATATATTATTTTCCACAATTAATTGCTCTCCATCATTAGACACACGTCGCTTGGAATGACTGTGACTCATTTTCTCGTGAATTTCGAAGTGTACATTTTGGGAATTGCCTTGATCCTTCTTGAGATGTGTACAGCTTGGAAAATTGTTATTTCCTTGCGCATGAATCATACATTTTAACGCATTTCAAGCACTACCAAGACTAAATCCGTATCCGTGTCTCTATTGCGCTTAGACTCTATTATATACAGTAAAATCTTGAATATCCGGTTGTCCGGACTCTTGCTCTGTGGCCCAAAGTAGCCTAGCTCGTAGGGATGTACACTCGCGAGCCGGCGGTAGCCGACAATTTTTATATAACACTAGTATATTATTAGAATTCACATAATGTTAGCACGTTAATTATTGCCAAAATAAATACGTATCAATAAAACTGTGATTCTAAGTTAACGTTACTTTTATTTTACCATACAATCGATTATACAGATTTTCGATTATCCAGACTACCCCAGGTCCCAATTACAGTCCGAATAATCGAGTTTCTACTGTACACATGTGTACGTACGTATGGTTATAGTGAGCATCACTCGTGCTCGTGCGGACGACTATAACGGCCCTGTAAATCCCGGTGAAGCGCGATTTCGCGAGAGAGCCACGGGACATCCCACGAGAGAATACGAGATGGAGAGAGAATGAGAGAGAGCGAGAGAGAGAGATTTATTTCATATGTGGAGAAAGAGAGAACGATCTAGCATGGTCCAGCATCAACATGAACGGAGAGTGAAAGTGGGGGATCGAATAGGCTGGGAGAAGAGGTGGGGGCGGTCTCTCTTTCGCCAGTCAACGATTACCATAGACATGCCACGCGTTGATTATAAACATAATTAAAAACAACATCCAGCTCGTCCGTCTCTCTCTCTCTCTCTCTCTCTCTCTCTCTCTCTCTCTCTCTCTCTCTCTCTCTCCTTATACCGTTTCAATGCATGTATCTCTCCTTTCGTTTTTCTAGTTGCTTTTTTCTTCTCTCTCTCTCTCTGGCTCTACCAATACCCATGCAAGGTCCCCATTGACGATTATTTCAGCGCGCTTATATCCGCGTGTGGACATTAGTATGTGTGTATTTGGCCGATGCCAAACTGCTGTGCTGTGAACGGTGGAGAGCATCAGGCCCGGAGAAACGAGCGCAGCATCACACACGGAATAGCAGAGAGCCAGAAAGCGAGAGAGAGAGAGAGAGAGAGAGAGAGAGAGAGAGAGAGGAGAAAGATAGAGAGAGAAAGTATCTCCGCATCGAGCACACAGTAGCCCAGTAGTAGCAGCCTCGATGCCGGTGGTCCTACGCGTTTCACTCTCGCTCTCTCGCTTCGATATGTAATCCTCTACGAATCTACCTCTCGGCATCGACAGCCCCGTCGTATCCTCGCTTTCCTGTTGCATTCGTTTCCTCCTCGTCCCTCTCTTCCTCTCTCTTTCAGCCCGCTCTCTCTCTCTCTCTCTCTCTCTCTCTCTCTCTCTCTCTCTCTCTCTCTCTCTCTCTCTCTCTCTCTCTCTCTCTCTCTCTCTCGCTCTCCCCGCGAGAGGCTTTTCAAAAGTAACACGACATTTTGCTAACTCCGCGCAAACCCAACTCCTCTCTCCTCGCCCCTTTGCCTTCTCCGCCCGTTTTGTTTTTTCGTCCGCCGCGATTCGTTTTTCTTACCACGGCGATATGCTTTATGTATGTAATGCACTGGCCGATACGCGCGTCGCGAGTGCAACGCGAGTGCACACGACTCTTGAATATATGTATATATACATATATGTGTATGTGTGTGTGTGTATCTACGCGAATACAATATAATGTATGTATATATTTGAAGAAGTTGAGCGTTCTTTATTACTTGTCCAGTTCAAAACGATAAAACTGTCGTATCTGTAATATATACGTCAGCATTTGCGTAAATATGCTATATATATGTACACACACGATTTATATGTACTTTTGTTGCGGTACAATTCAGCCGCAGTACAATCTTCGTTTGCATGCAATCGAAAAAAAATATATATATAAAAATTAGCTCGCGATACTTTACGAGTTCCTCAAACATCAAGTGCGCTCTTCGTACATGCAAACGCGCAGACGAAAAATATATAGTCCGGAATTAAAGCTCGATAAATTTGTGATTTCTGACAAAATTGTTTTTTTTTCTCATTCGCCTCGAACAATCGTTCGATTCCGACGATAAACAAGAGTCGAGAATGTAAAAAATCGCGCAAGGCACGAAATGGCATGAGGCGAGAACGTTGCCGAAGATTTGTTCGGTCACGAAGTTCGTTGAACGATATTCGCGGGGCAAAAAAAAATGGAGAATGAGGAACGCCCAGGCGTGAATATCGAATTGCGCTGTGCGAAAATGAAAATTAAATTTACACCCTCTTGGGGACGAGGAAAATGTTGGAACATGAGTAAAGTGGCATGGTCTCTCTTGGTGAGAGCCTGAGGGTCGATTCGAGAGACGGAAAAAACATGGCAACTCGTAAAAATGTCAAGCATAGAACAGTGACAATATTTTACCGAGGCAATTAAATTCGATCTTGAAGAGGGGGGCCGGGAGGGCGAGAGGAAAAAGGGGGATGCTCAGGGTTTTTGGGACGTCAAGATGAAACAAAGACGCGCGGGTGACTATGTAAATTTTTTTTACTAATGCCCATATATACATACATCGAAGAGACTTTATCAAAACGCGCTCTTCAAATTATAAATTTTCTACCTGCCGTGCTCTCGCGATGAGAACGTTCGCCCGACTCGTATGCATATGGCACTATATATATATATGTATGTATTAATGCCGAGGGGTAAATATCCACATGGTTAAGGTTCCATGTTTCCCTCTGTTGCTGCGATCTGCTCTGATGCCTCGGCCCCTCTCCGCCTCGCCTCTTCTCGCCCCCTTAAGCTCAGAGTCCTTTCGGACCCCAATTTAGATTCTTACGAGCGCGATATTTCAGTTCATCGTCCCACGTAAAGATCACTATCGTAGCGGTCCTCTCACAGGACTCTTGTATAGCGTTTATATATGTATACATGGATGTATACGTATCTGTATATATATACATATTTATATATGTGTGTTTGTATGCATATAGATATGTATATAGGTGTCCCGCCATACTTCTTCGCTTATGGTCCAGTCCTGATGCTTCCTGAAATTCTTCGACAGCTCTCCTCGACATCTCGGGGCACGTCCTGGCCATACGGACCTTCCCTCCATATGGCCGCACCTAATTGGTGCAAGTACCCGAGAAAAAAAAAAGAAAAATACCCCAAAAAGAATATCTTGCCGTGTTTCTACATCTTCGGCTCCCTTTCCCACCCTCGAAAGAAAAAGAGAGTCCTGTCATCCGGGACGGCCCGTAAAAATTCTTGGACCACGACATTTTCCTTTGAACTCTCTCCATTCAGGTTCCTTGTGCAATCTCCACGGATAAATTCCATAGAGCCTCGTGCGGATATCTTTCATCTCAGAGAAAGAGAGAGAGAGTGAGAGAGAGGGAGAAAGAGAGAGAATGGAAAAAAGAATAATGTATCCTGTTAGAGTCCGGAAAAGGTAAGATGTCTCGTTCGGCGACAAAGCACCGGACCAAACGTTTTTAGTGACAATTCAGACTCGATTTTCCAACGTACAAAGTAGTACGAGCATGATTGTATACTCAAGCACCAAGGGAACTTTATGCGTAATTTGTTCTTCATTTTTTATTTTATCATCCAACTAAGAATCGTTATTCACCCTAGAGCCAATGTACGGGGCAGAAACCCACTCCAGTCAACATCCAAAGTGCGGTAAGCTATAAATCGACATTCTCAATTGGGGACCGTAGTCGCAATTCAGTTTCACGACTTGCGAGGGCAAGTCGTGAACAGCCAACAGTGGCATCAGTTACTCGCTGGCTGTCAGGCAAAACGGCTTTCACAAGCGTCCGGGGTGGGTATCTACCCCAGTATAAAATTGCCGTTGGTTATTCGTGGCGGTAAATAAATTTTCTTTTTTTTTTACCGGAATCAATACATTTTACGTATTATTATGTAATTTAAGCACAAAAGGTCACATTAGATATCTAAAGCGACCTATTTTATATTTGTTTAAAAAACAAAGATACCACGACGATCCTCCACAATTTGAACGCGTATCTTGAAAATATGAATCGGAGGACCTTCATAAAAAGCCTCCTCAAGTCTCTCATCGAACCTCATCTGCAAGGCTACCTATTATAAAGCTCCGGCAGAACTTGCAAGTTTCCATTAGTACCAATTTACAAGAAAAAAAATCAACAGCACCAAGGGTTGGGCCAAAAAAAGCAACGAGATGTATATTCTGTCCAAGAGCAAAGGATCGCAAGGTTCGGGGTTTTTGCCAACGATGCTAAAGAGCCGCCTGCGACGAGCACAGATCGGTGCATTGTTGCATCTGCGCGACAGTAGGATGAGTTGCATGTACGATTTCTTTATATTCTTTATATTCTCATTTTTATCATCAGTACCAATTATATACTATTTTCTCAATTAAGGCCTTAGGCCCCTCTAGGATTTTCCAAAAATCGATTTTTTTTTGTTAAAAATGTACCTTAGGACCTATAAAATTATATTCCAAGATTATGGGCGTGAAAAATCTCTAAGTACTCGATTTTCAAATTCTAGCGCAACCCCTCTTAATTCATGTCGTGACTTTCTAATAACTTTAAACGCGTTTATCTCAAAACTACATTTTTCAAGTCGGCCGGACTCATAACTCAAACAAATTTCAACGGATTCACTTGAAATTTTAACTGTATATTTAGAATTACATTTTCTGAGGAACTACCTTAGATTTTTTTATTATATTGCATAGTTCCTTTTTTATGAACAATTTTCTGATGATTTTCTCATGGCATTTTATACTTTTTGTTTTAGAAATGTGCTATTTTGACAAAAAACAACATATCAAAAAAATCCTACGTATTTCTATAGCTATTCTTATATATGATCGAAAAAACTTTAGTGTCTCTTCATAACTCAAAAATTATAGGAGCTGCTGGTCCGGCCGTTGACCTTCCAGAAATAAAGGCGTCATCGGAAAAATGCTGCACAGTCCATTTTGACATGTATTGCTGTGAAAAAATAATTTTGGATCGTCAATTACGTGTATAATAAAACCCCTATTTTGTAATTCCGATTTATTTTGTGGTTTCGCTGAAAAAAACCACAAAATATGCCCTTTTTTCACCTCTAGAGTGGCCTAAGGCCTTAACGAAGTGAAAAATATACTAAGAACCCCTGTAAACATTTTTTTGTTGCGTTTCCATTCACTTTTTTCGTATTTACAACTTCCGTATTCTCCCCATTTTCATTTCCCAAAATGAATATACTTTTCCGAACGGAATATAGTTCAACAAATTTTTTTTTCTAAGCTCGGTTGTTTATCTTTAAAACGCCCTGCAACAATTGAGGCTCTTTCAATCAGAAGGAAGAAATAAAAAAAAATTCTTAAAAAAATGCGATTTTCGCCCTATGTCGGGGTTTAAAAGGGATGTTCCAATAAATAAATTTAAATAAAATCGAATTTGCCCTACACCATTCTCTTCCTAATCGAAAAATACCGAGATACATGTGCTGATGTTTTTTTTTTTTCACTGCTCAATAGAGTGATTGTGCCTACAAGAAACGCGTGGGGTAGGTATCTGCCCCAGTCATGAGTTAGAAAGTAGAAAAAATGCTAAATGAAATCGAGGGTTAAGAATTTCAAAAACGCACCACCAATCACGATTTAATTATTTGCCGCGAACTCCAATTGAGAATTTACACCAAAGATGCCTGACCTACCAGCATCACTTTTTAAAGCCTTGAAATCGCGCTCGACCAGTACCATTTTCCGAAAATTGATTTCGCCGATCAATGGCCCAAGCTCAACAAACTTATGGGTAAGCCTAGTGGCGCCAAAGCAGAGACGAATTGTACTGATTCCCGCCGCGAGAGCAATTACACACTGGCTCCGGACGGACGCGTTCGTTTTTTATCGAACACAAACGAGCCAGGACACATTGGCAGGGCTTCGCTCTTATAGGACAAAGCAACTTTTGCTCGCCCACGACGGTGGGCCCTGCCATGCGTTGTACATTTCGCGAAGCACCTTACGTTCATCTATATATGAGAAAGGGATATACTCAATCCGTTGCATCAATGCAATGTTAATTATCAGCACACCTGGCTGTTTCGAGAACAACCTTTACGTTTTTTTTTTCAATCAGATTTATTTTCGGGAGTTGGCGATCTTCGAAACGATCTTTCTATAAATATGCTTGGTTCCACCTAAGGGTGATTTTAAAGACATTGGAGCTTACATGATGTTGAGTATGGGGACGATGCGCCATGAGGATGGTCTTCGAAGTCGAGTCTTCAAAATCACTCGCTCTATATAAATATATGTAGATACGCGTATGTGTGTGTGCGTTTAAGATGAATGTGTATAATAAGAGTATAATAAGAGCGGGGAGGATACAGCGAGAGGTGAGGTGAACCCCGGAGAATACGAAAGTTAGGAGTCTATATAGTGGTGTACAGGAGGAAAGGCGCGATTGGATCTTTCTCGATCCGCCCAGCGCACAAGGGAGAGAGAGGCCTGGCTTCACCTATGACCCTCGATCTTCACTTCTTCGGGTCTCTCTCTCTCTCTCTCTGTCTCGCTCTCTCTTTCTCTTCATCTTCCTGTTGGTCTCTCCCTCTCTCTGTCTCGCTCTCTCTCTTTCTCTTCATCTTCCTGTTGGTCTCTCCCTCTCTCTCTCTCTCTCTCTCTCTCGCCCCCTCTCCCTCTCTCTCTTCCTCTTAACCTTCCTGCTGGTCTCTCGCTCCCTCTTTTTTCAACACCCTGTTGCATGCATCTTTGCCCATCTCTTCAGCCGCGCTTCTTCTTGTTCATCTTCTTACTTTCTTATACTCTTTATCTCTCGTTCTTTCGTTCTCGCTCTCTCGCTTGCTCTCGCACTCGACCACTTAAAGTTCCACCGTTCTCACATCCTTCTTCGTGCGTAAGCAGTCTCTTCTCCTTCGTGTATCGACCTCATCGTTGTTCACTCTCCCCCCCCCCCTCTCTCTCTCTCGCTTTCTTTTTTTCGTGTAATCTTATTTTTTATTTCTCTCCTCCGGATTGCGAGTGGGGCCACATACTGCCATTTTGTATACAGTACTCGGTTGGCCCTCCCAAGATACTGCACGCCTTTTAATTGCGTTATCGATTTTGGCAGATTGGAATGCGCGCCGATGTGATTTATGAGCATCTCGCTGGAGACGTGTCTTTTTGCAGAAACTCAACGCGGTGTGACGTTCGGATAATTGCGAAGATAACGATACCATGATGGCAATCACAGAATATCCAATTGAAGATTCGAAAAAAATGGGAAACCAAAACATTGACTCCATTGAGGATGTAAAAGCCATGGGACGGGGTGAAATCCCGAGGAAATATACCACATTGTCATGTATGAATTTAAATTGCAAGTCTTTTGAACGAACGGAGTGAGAATATATATGACTATTCGTATAATACTTCAGACTCAATTCTCTCAAGAAAGAGACTCAGCAAATTCACTGACGACTCTCTCTCTCTCTCTCTCTCTCTCTCTCTCTCTCTCTCTCCTAACACGCGAAACTTTATAATTGATGGAGTGGTAAAAAGCCATGAAGTGAGCAAGTTCAAGAATACTCGGAGATGAATATAACTCCATATAAACTGTGTATGCACAACCGTTGGCTCAGCTCAGATCGTTCGTGTATTCGTTCACTTCGCTATACCGAGCATCAAGATCAAGAGGGAGAGCGAGAGAGAGAGAGAGAGAGAGAGAGAGAGAGAGAGAGAGAGAGAGAGAGAGAGAGAAAGAGAAAGAGATTCGGAGGAAGGTCTCTTAATACGACCATAAACCCGGGGATCTCGCACGGTAATAATAAAGCGATAATAAAATGAAAAGTAGTGCCCAATCGTTCCGCAGGATACGCCACAGGGAGTTTATTACACACACTGCTGTATTATGGAAAGGCAAGCACTCGAGTGCGAGCATCGTGCATGATTCCACACCCGTAGAAAATATACACGAGTGTATGAATATGACCACGACAACGGGGATGAGGTCTTCGTAGAAGGATTTTACGAGGATCATATCCTCGAGAAGAATCTCAAAACTTGTCCTCTTCTTCATAAGGATACTTATATGACACACGGAGAGGACTTGCTGTAAATTGTCAAGAGTGGGACAAAAAAAAATAATATTTTTTTTTCCCGTAAATTCTCCATTCTGTTGACACGCGGCAAGTTATTTATTGTCGACTCGTCTCCAGATTCAGATATCTCTGAGTATGCTGTGGGAAATAGTTACAGGATCGATACGATCGAAAATAAGCGAGAAGTGTCCTATCTCATCTGTCATATTTATTCTAACGAATAAAATTAAACTACGACGTTATATTTTTTCCTCATTTTTAACGTTTTTTTTTGCCTTCGCGTATCACGAGCCAGGGATCAATAGATAAAAGTATCCAGATTAGGGATCAGGACGCGGAATCTTAAATTCTCGAATTTATGATTTATGATTAGTCATTTGCATTTTTTTTTCATCGCCAACTATGAACGCGACAGTCCCGTTCCTTCAGATTGATCACGACACGGAAGTCAACGATGCTCAGTCAAGGTAAGACAACATATGAGATGTATTTCATGAATCGAATGCACGAAAAGGCAATTTACGAAAATTTTAGCCAGAGACGAAAGGACGCAATGGGAACCAATTCCGAGTCAACGTGCATCAGCGATATTCTCTTTCGATGTGTACGTTGATGAATAATACACGGAGATAGGATATCCGAAGGGTTCCCTGTTTTGCGCCCCTACGGTAAACTCATCGCTGGCCCATGAGAGACCCACGTAAGGCCCTTTGCGGCAGATTTTAATTTTAACAGCCGCAGTTTGGGGACCGTTTATAGAGGCCTGGCGTATAATTTTATCAGCCCTCCCGATCTTACCCTGAACTCCTCGCAGCCAAATATTCCATATGGATGTGTGTATCCGCGTACGTGTGTTCACCAGAGAGAAAAATGGTCCCCCTTTGGATATCGGCGTACAAACTTCAAGCACCCAAGAATATCACACATTATGTTGTCGATTGTGTATTCATGCATACGTACTTACATATTTTTTGTGAACGAAAATCGGGAAAACGAATTAACGAATTAACGGGATCGTGAATTGGTCCTGCGGAAAATCACTTCCAAAGTTATTTGACGTTTTATGATCGAGTCGATGAATTTTCACCCCCTGAATACGAATTCGCCTTTCATTTTTCTAAGATATTCAATTTTCATTTGCAATCCCTCTACTTAGATAGACATTTAAACTGAACAGCCCGTGCAGAAATTTCTTAGGGATTCTAAGTTCCGATTATATCCCGATCGGGATTGATACGGATTCCCTAAAAGGGGTATCCTCATCGGAATCCAGATGGCGCCCAATACGTATGTTAGCACAAGGCGGAGACGTGGTGGCAAGAATTTGTAATACGTATTGAATACATTTTTCTTAGAAAATTAAATCCATATTTTCTTAGTTCGAATGATCTTCATTTAATTTAAATATAATTATTTAGAATAAATAATCTATATCACTTTTCTCCAGGCAATATAAGTCTTTCAAGATCTGTATATTGTTTTTTAGCAAATTTGTATTCAATGGAATTCTTTTATTAAAAATATATAAGTTTTGATAGTTATACCGTAGCACCAAATTTTACCTAATCTTTTTCAGATCCTTGATAAATGATTTCTAGAAACCTTCAGCGTCTCCAGCTGGTACGGATCGGTATCCGTCTTTGAAATTGTGCCAAAAATCGAAAAATATTTGGAGCTCGTTAAAACCAAGCGGCATTTCAAAGAGAAAACGATACTAAAGAGAATGTGCACGAAGTGAAGTCTAAAATCCAATAGAAAAAGAAACGAGCGGCGACTGATTCTTTTTCTATGTCCACATCGATGTATTTTTGCCCCCCTGAATACAATGGCCCAATTATTTCACCCAAAACAAAAAATATTCATTAAAATCATAATTCCAAAGCAATATATAGTTCTCTCCTTAAAGTGTAAACAAAGAAAATTTATTTACAAACTGAATCTCCATTCTGCTGTAGTTTTCTCATCGGGGGAGCCGAGTCAACGATCGCGGGCAGAGAAAATAATTTATAAGCTCGGATGATCGACGCGGGCGAGTTGTTAAAACAGACAAACGTCAGTAGGAGAGTTTCGACGGTTTTGGGGTGGAACGAGAAGAGCGTAGAACGGTCAGTTTATGCGCTTTCTCGTTGCTCCCGTTGTATATAGCGGCGGTTCTCTCGATTCCTCGATTTTACACAGAGTGTACATGGATTTTACCATGGGTTTTTCATTCCCGATACACGTGGTTCGTTCGCGCAGAGATGCAACCAAGCGGAGATTCGAGTAACGTCAGTTCTCGAGGATCCGGGACGTTTTGCACGTCATAATATTTGCAGCTTTCGTTGAAGTAAAAAATATGCTTCTCGCGCGTCTCGATATATATACGAACGAAACTGGCGTACTCGCTTTTCCACGTTTCTTCACTGTTCCCTCTGTCCGTGATCATATAAACTCTCTTTCTCACTCTTTCTCTCTCTCTCTCTCTCTCTCTCTCTCTCTCTCTTTCTCTCTCTCTCTCTCTCTCTCTCTCTCTCTCTCTCTCTCTTCTCTCTCTTCTTGTTTTATTCACATCCTCTGCCGTTATTATTGTCCGCCGTTTATGCTCGAGCAAGACACGTTCGTTAACAGTTCTATATATCCACCGCGCACATTTCCGTTTCTTCGGCAAACGCAATGTTCGTCGACCGCGCGATCCGTTCAAAATTAGGTTTGTATTGACGCGCCATATATACCACGGTACCCGTGTAGAAAAGTTGGCAAGGAATCCCTAATACAATTCAGGGCCTTCAAGCGATTATTTGTGGATTCCGTAGTAGGGTTTTCCGTAAAAGAGCCGGACCAGGCCTTATTAGGGAATGGTAGGGTAGGTAGGTTGACTAAAGTATGCTCTAAGTACGGAGATCAAGTAAGGGCATTTATGGGGTGTAGTTGTAGATTCCCCAGTAGCGATTTTCCCAATACTACTAGACGTTGCTATTATAGAGGCAATTATTATAAATTGCTTGACTAAAGGATTTATAACATAATAATAAAACTATGCATTTGTAGACGAGCTGAACCAGCACGCATGGCAGCAGAGTTTTCCAAAATCTGTATCGGGCGTTACGTTTTGGTCGATACAAATGTATCGTACTCGATACGAAAGTATCAAGCTATTGTTGGAGATCGCGACTTTTGTATCGAGTAGCGAACATTTATTCGATACTCGATACTTTGACATCGAGTAACGAAAAGTTCTTCGATACTCGATACTTTTATAATATTGTTATTTGTTTAAGTTTCTACAAAATTGTTTTTTTTTTTATTATTTGAAATGAAATTGTTAAGTTTTCCGAATGCATATAAATTTTTCAAGAATTTTTTCATCGTTTTGAATTTTTTTTTACAAATTTTGAAAAATTATCAAAAAGTCGGAAATTCTTTACCTTTCCTCGAGTACAAGGGTTCTGTATGAACCGTGAGAACTTACAAAACTGTTAACAGAATAGCTTCGTATTTTGAGGCTTTTGAATGGCACAAATATCGAGTAACGAAACGGTTATCGTTACTAGATACTTGTGTAACGAGTAATGAAAATTTATTCGATACTCGATACAAAAGTATCGAGTGTCGTAAAACTTTTCGTTACTCGATACAAAAGTATCGAGTATCAAAGGATTTTTCGTTACTCGATACAAAAGTATCGAGCGATTGTTGAAGATCGCTACTTTTGTAGCGAAGTATCGATCGAATTCTTGTTGCTCGATACATTTGTATCGAGAATCTTTAATCGAATTCGATACTGAAGTAACTAGTTACTGCCAACTCTGGCATGCAGTGCGTTCGTTGGAACACTGCGGGATCAAACGTATCAAAATATGCGATAGAATTCTAAGCCTCAAATGTATTGAAATAACACATTTCTTTTTCACAGTGCACACACACCCACGTACGCATATGGCTGCAATAATTTTTATGAGGTACCGCTGAGGCAGTTTTAAAGGGCCTGGTTGTTTTTGCCTTCAAGTTGTATTGATTGAAGAATCAATTTCGATTCGCGAGAAGATATGTGAAAAACGACGTTGAAAAAAGTGCCTACTTTACCTAATAAGAAGGCCAATAACCGGATAGGTGACCACAGCGGTAACACAACCGAAACTCGGTGAACTTACAGTCCCCTGTATCAATATGGTTTTCCTTGGTTTCCCTGTGCCCTCGTACCCACGCGGCACGCTGGGGTGGGAGGAAATGGAGGCGCTCGGCAACATTCTGTGGGGCGGGGGAGGATAGGGGTCTCGCAAAACTGGAAATAACATTGTTGCAAATATAGGTTAAGAGTGGAAAAGATCCGACGAGGTATAAGGAGCATTGGAAAAATAGTCGAAAAATCAAAATACACAAAAAGTTTAAAATAAAGTGAGCAGTTGGTATTAAATTATGCAAAAAAGAAGTGCGACTGACGCGGATCATTCGTCTTGTAAAAAATGAGTGCACGTGCCTTCGGGGTAGCAGCACTTGAGTTCGAAAGGATACGTTCGCGTCTTGCATATGAGAATGTATCGATTTTTAACGAGCGATCGATACAGCAGAAAAGAAAGAGAGAGAGAGAGAGAGAGAGAGAGAGAGAGAGAGACGGAATGACGCGGTGAAGGGAAGAGAATGGAAGGAAACAAGAGCAGCCCGATATCTCCTTATAACACTCAAACCGGGGCTCGTCACTTTACGAGACGTACGGCACACGCTTATGCCCGTTCTCTCTCTTTCTCTCTCTCTCTCTCTCTCTCTCTCTCTCTCGGTCGCCCTCCGTTTCTCATTTCTTTTATCGTTGCAATGACGAGGTAGACCAACACCACAACCATTATCATCACAGTGACAGCGCGGAAAGATGTTCTGCGACCTCTCCCAATATGCTCGTCTCTTCGGCATAATGCTTATGCCGATAAACAAGGCGAAGTCGCGGAAAAAGCGGGAATATCTCAAATGCGAGATCTCGTTCGATGCCTAATATGTGCACTATAGACTTCGCTGCGTTCACCAAGAGAGAGAGAGAGAGAGAGAGAGAGAGAGAGAGAGAGAGAGAGAGAGAGAGAGAGAGAGAGAGAGAGAGAGAGAGAGAGAGAGAGAGAGAGAGAGAGAGAGGAGAGAGAGAGAGAGAGAGAGAGAGAGAGAGCGACAGAGTGAGAGAGAGAGGGTGGGAGGGGGAGAGGAGATCCAACTGTATACAGCGCCTCCAGAGCTCGCGAATCTCGGAAGATCCATTCAGTGTCCGTACGAGCTCACTCGAAGAATCTTCGCGATGATTTTTCAGAAGAATACGAGACGGAAAGAGAGAAATCCGTTAAGGGAATCTTGGCGAACGACTATTAAGCGAGAAGATCACTCTCTCTCTCTCTCTCTCTCTCTCTCTCTCTCTCTCTCTCTCTCTCCTCTCTCTCTGTCTCCCTCTCTTCTCTCTTCTTGTTCTTCTTCTTCTTTGTCAGAGCTCTTCGAGTCTCCGGATCGTTCACTTTTGGAGTTTACCTCCCCTCGAGTGCCTCCACATCTTCATCAGCAACGAACAAATTAGGAATTCAACGAAATTCATTCCGGCGTATGGAAAAATTCTTTCATCCCCGGTACAATTTTCTCATTGTACTTTTGAGGCATCGAGTTGGGGAGGATAAAAAGATGGAGTACAATTCATAACGATTACTATTTTTCCCCGATTGGTAGAGGTTCGAGCGCGTGGCGTGATCGGATTACCAGATGTGTTGCTGTATATCGTCGTCATTGTTTTTGTTTTTTTTTCCGTCTCGCGCGTGTACAAGCCAATATACAAAAGAGATGCTTGGACCTGTACGAGCGGACGAGGACAAGACGGCTCGCACGTGTGCATCGAGTTCATCAAGCATGGGAGACTGCTTCTTCATGTTTTTCCAACAAATGCAGGCGTTCATACGGATTCGCCGCGGCTATTTAGTAGTAGTCTTGCCCTTTCTCGGTCTTTTCATCCTGCGAAACTCCTCCGAGCGCGGACCTTCCGCGAGGAGAATGGACAATTGGCTGCCAATGAACGCCATCTCTATACCCATCTGAATCAATCATCCTACATCGTGCATCAAATAACGATCATTGATTGTTCGGGGAAAGATTCGATTCGTAATTGGTAGTCCCGAGTATACATGTGTCATATTACTTACATAAAAAGAACTCCAGTGTCCGGCTGTCCATTTTTTTTTAGCCTGAAGTTGAGCTCGTAGGATTGAAAGACGATGCTCAGGCGATAGCTATCCATTTTGGGAAAGTTATTTGTCCACCGGTTTGATCATAGTTGTCGTGAAAACGACTGAAGATTTTTACCTACCTCTATGTCATGTAAAATTAAACGCTTGCAGAATTCCTTGCACTTTGTGGATTTGGCAAGTACAATCCGAACGATGCCGTTTTAGTTCTACAAGGACAGTGGAGCGCGATACCCTTCATCGTTTCTAAGGGAGCTCTTTAGTAAATACTGAATGTAAAACAGATTTTCCGACAAACAGACAACTCAAATCTACGGGACAGCGAAGCCAGGCGTACGATCCACCTTTTATTTACACCAGTTGTCTATTATTACAGCAAGTGCCAATTGGTACTTCCAAGATTTCCCACATCAATCATTTTACGACAAGCCCCGGTGTACTTCGAGGCCAGCTTCAGCTTTGGAAGACGTCTTTGGGAGCTGATTATTAGTCGTGGCATCATCAAATGCATCACATTCGATCAATGACTGCCGGCTTGCCAATCACCGAGCAAAGTTGCCAACAATGGCCAGCATATATGCCTGTCGTCCGAGACGACTGTGCTCCAGGTGCGGTCATTCTGTTTTTCCTAGGAGCTTCCTCCGCATATACAGCTACCTACTATACATCTAAGTCAATACAGAAGTGACGAGAGGGCACCGATACAGCTGGACACTAGCCACAATGTGCTCGCCGACACGCACATCTCATCCTATCCACATAGATATATATGTCGAACGTCCGGGGATCGAGGCGCAAGCTTCGGTTTACCGTACATAGATTGCAACGATATAAGGGAGAGAGACATCCTCTCCCCGCGGTTTTCTCGCGAGAAGGATGAAACGCAAGAGTACGCGAGCAAGGACGGGTTGTGCATACCGCGAACATGAGTCGTACAAAAAAGATAAGTCATTTTTAACGAGGTAGAAGAAAGGGCCCCGGCACACGGCCACAAACGGCTAGTAGAGGCACGATCGGGCGGGCACGAGTGTCGCATGGCGATGCTCGATTAAACGAGAGTCAATAAATATAGAAGCTAGAAATGGTGAGTACACGCATATACGAAGATATATAGATATTCATGTGTGTATATGTGTGTGTGCGTGAGCTTGTTTGTAGCAGAGGAGAAACGGTAAGAGATGAAAGGTACGTATGGATGGAAATTAATCACGAACAGGCAGTGCCGTCAATAGGAGAGACACATATACATGCGCATGCTACTGTATACACATGCGTGAGTGAAAGACAATTCCGCAATGGATATAATGGATTGCGAGGAATTTACGTGGTAGAGTTACTAATCAAATAATTGGAGAAGATTCTTAATCGTCCGATACAACAAAGTCCGTTTTCTGATCTTGAAATTTTATTGGCGTCGAAGTTTTTGTGATATTGGCCTTTTTAGTACCTCGAAATTGTCTTGGAGTTTTATGATATTGAAGTTTTATTGATCGTAAAGTTTTATTGATCGTGAAGTTTTATTGATCTTCACGTTATATATGTCTTAACGTTATATTTATTTTGAAGTTGAATCGATCTTGAAGCTTGATTGATCTTTAAGTTTCATTGATCTTCAAGTAATATTTATCTTAAAGTTGTATTTATTTTGAATTTGAATTTATCTTGAAGCTTGATTTATCTTTAAGTTTTATTGATCTTGAAATTATATTTATTTAGAAGCTTCATTGATCTTGAAGTTTTATTGAACCTGAAGTTGTGTTTATCTTGATTTTTTAATGAACTTGAAGTTATGTTTAACTTAAAGTGATATTTATTTTGAAGTTTTATAGATCTTGAAGTTTTATTAATCCGAAACTGACTTGATCCGAATTATTGGCGATGAAAAGTGGATTTCTACAACAATATCAGTCGAAAAAAATCATAGTCTGGATTACATCCAAAGAAGGTCATGCTCTGCATCTGGAAAGGAATCCTCTATTATAAGCTGCTGCCATCCAACGAAACGATTGATTCGACCAAGTTCTGCTCGCAATTGGCTAAATTACAGCGAGCAATCAATCAGAAGCAGCCCGAGTTGGCGATCACACAAGAGCGTAGTGTTCCACCAGGACAAAGCTAGACTACAAGTTTCTCTGATGACCTAGCTAAAGTTATTGCGGCTTGGGTTGGATTTTTTGGTGCACCGACCGTTTATTCCTGACCTTACACCTTCAGATTATCACTTGTTTCGGGCACTACAGAACAGTTTGAACAATAAAACCTTTAGTTCCCTGGACGTGCTCAAAAACTACTTGGATGACTTCTTTGCTCAAAGATCGCAGGAGTTCTATGAAAGAAGGATAATGAAGCTCGTGAGGAGAAGGCAGAAAGTCATTCAACAGAATGGAACAAATGTAGTTGAATAAAATCGTTTTTTTTTGGTAAATATTTTACGTTTGAAATTTACTTGAATTTCGCTACAGAATTATGCATAGATCGAAAACATCGAAGAATTCGTTTCGGTATTGTCCTCTTTTTTCCCTGCTCGCAAGTAACGAATCTTCGATGACATTTCCGAAGGGATCAGCTCCGGTTCTCAGTGACATTTCTAGGTTCCCGGGGCGGGTGACAGGGAGAGGGAGAGATTATTTGCGAAAAATTGTCGTTCTCGATGTCGTCGTTGTCATCGAAGAGGCAGCTGCGAGATGATCCGTTGCGACAACGGCCAAAGCAAGAGAGTTCATTGAGGGAAGAACTTGCCCCCTGTCCTTGCCCACCCCTAAGGACACGTTCTTACGTACGCATCGGAGCCAACGCGAAATTGCGAGGTATCCTCGTCATTCGGTAAACGAAGTCGGGCATGAATTTTTCCTGCAACAAGTTGGCTGTTGTGTCCTTGTGAGATCTAAAAATACTCGAGATACTTCCTTTCACCGACACAACGCACGCTTGTGATACTTATTTATTTTCTTTCCTTCCTTCTATGGATGATATTTTTCGGTCGTTCTTCGTCACTTGTGTCGGCACGACGCGCTATATTATATCTGTAGTATTACGAGTTATATACACCTCAAGGGGGGAAAGGACTTGTAGCCCTGCGGCCACTTAGGAACTATGAGGTGGGTCTTCTGCTACTCTTTCTCTCTCTCTCTCGCTTTTCTTTCACTCTCCGATTCTAAACCGTTTACTTACGGATCGACGGAGCGCTCAAAATATTGTCGCACGTTTGTCAAGTTCCAGGTTGTCGTGCACTCTCGAGAAATCCATATCCCGCCCCTCTCTCTCCCTCTCTCACTCTCTCTCTCTCTCTCTCTCTCTCTCTCTCTCTCTCTCTCTCTTTCTCTCACTACGTCGTCTTTCGTTCATCTTAATCCGCGATTTGTCTCCGATCTCTCTCTTTCCCTCTCTCTCTCTCTCTCTCCTCGTATTAGGCACGCGGGTAGGTATAAGTATGGGCCTAGAGGCTCGCCGCCACAGGGATGATCTTACCGCGGCTCCCTTGAATATCATCGAAAAAAAAATCCATCACGAAAACGGACGACATCACACGCTAATAATATTTCGCGCAGTCCGGTGACACAATTGTGGCACCGTGGGGTGACAATAATGCACTTTTTATCCTCGCGCAGCGGTCCGAGCTTATTATCCTCACGGAAATATGTCGTTTCGACGGATCAGAGATTTCGCTTGCAACGAGACGAAAAAAAAATGTACCGGAGTTTGGAGCATTAGATTGTCGATTGTTCGTACAGTAGTACTGGGAAAAGTCCTTTTGATGAGCAAATTACACCAGGACAAGGGAGAAGGGAGAGCTGAATTGTAAGGTTTTTTTTTCGACGGCTGCACCGCAATGGCAAATGTCGTGGTATTTTTGTAAACGTAGAATAGACGCTACATCGTAGCATTGATACCCTTATTACCAGCTGAAATAACAGGGACCAGGTGAGTGACAAAGAAGCGGTCAAGTGCGTTTCGTACTAAGCATCAAGGATTTCCGTAGCTCGCTGGATATTCACATAATTGCGAATTTAATTGAAACCTAATGGATTAAAAAGAACACTTTGAATTAATCAACCATTCATTGTCCAATAAAAACATTTTTTCGAACGCTGTCGAAAATATCGCAGTCAGAAGCTTATCGACTTTAGTTATTCTTTTCATGAACCCGAATATTTAACAATTAACTGATTTTCGTCTACAATTGAGTAAAAATACATCCCAAAATAAATACTGGTGAAATATCAAGTCAAGTTACTGAACTTTTGACAAAAATTATGACTTTCAAAATCATCTAATTTCTGCAGCACTTTATAATAATTTATATACTGAATAACTCTAGATGTCTGATATAAACTGCTCTAAGCACGTAAAAAATTCTGACGCTTTCGTAGCGACAATAAAAACAGGGGGTCACCGAATGTTTGAAGAAAATATTAATGATATGACTTAGAAAAATGTGACTAGAAGAAGAACATTTGTAACCTCGACTTTTCAGAGAAAATGTAAAACAGCTTATTTCATTTTTTTCCCCCAAAACTAACGTTTAACAGTAATTGCAATAACTTTACTTCGAAAGTATTTACTAAATGGAAAACCGACACTGGTGGATGGACATTCGGGGTTGGGTTCCGGCGACACTTCGAGTTAAGCAGCATTGTGCATAGCCGATACTCAGAGAGGTGACCGCTTGGCCGTGCACAGGCTGACGCATCAACCAGTCAGCGGAAGGACAATACTTCTGAGACCTTGGTACAGATACTTGAGTAAAACGTCTTTGCACCAGAGAATCAGAAGAATATGAGGCCATCTATACTGGTACGGGATTTTCACAGTTGCCCCGTACCTTCGATAAATACGGTATAGTGTAGCGTGAGGGGGGAAATACAGGTATCAGATAATCCGCTATCGCTGATCTCTGCTCGGGGAAGGAGGCCTTTATTTTGCGTGTTAAACGCGACTCGAAAATTTTGACTCGGGGATGTTCGCCCATGAAACACTCGTACGGAGTCCTTCAGAACTTTTGGCCTTTGCGTTTAGCACCACTTCCCTCTCTCTCTCTCGTATGACCATTAACAGTCATATACACACAAACGCCCATGACTGTGCTCATACAAGTATACGTACACACATATCCGCCACCGCCAATCACTACATCGAAACATTTTGAAGCCGATAAATCACAATTAATTAGCTGAGCGTAATGATGTGGCATGTCGGCTCCAATTGGTATGAGTCCGTGGTGCGGTACCCGGAGAACTGCGTCATACATGCACACACACACACACACACACATACCGATATATATGTATATATATATATTTGTTCCCGGAGCCAAGCCCGTGGATGAGCTCTGTGTATACTGTAAACAGGAGAGACGATCTGCACGGCAGTGCATCCGCATGGACCACTCCGGCTGCTCTCTCAGTTTCGTACACACCAATCGCCGCTCGGGTACACGAGCCGGATCGGATCGGTGTGCAACGCGAATTAATCCGTGGGTCGAGAAGAACGAATTAGTCATTCGTCTATAAAACGTACATGCGGAGTGAATACACAATGTAAATAAGCCACGTTTACAATGAACCCTAGAAGAAATGATATACATAGTAGGAGTGTGCATTAATTTTGAGAGATGTTTTTTTTTGGTAACAATATGGCTTTATTGTGAAAAAATTGTTACAAATTGATCATTCAAAATATTGGCCATCGCTAGTCACTACTTTTTCCCATGTTTTACCTAATGTATATCGTTCCTCTTACATATATATGTACGTACCACGTCAAACATTGCAATTGTGATTTATGAGTCGATTCACACACAAATTGCGTCGCTCCCGCGGTGAAATTCAGTAAGAAACGAGATTCACGAAAGATGCATTATTTTCTCGGTCAATGGGAACTGCTGTGGAGTGGGCATAGTCGATAAAATATACGGACAAAATAAATGGAAGAAGAATCATGAATATTCGTGAATACCGGCTTATCGGAAATTCTGCATTGCCCCGAGGGCTCCAATGCCTGTACGGTCGCTATATACGTGTATGTAGACGTGTGTTTTTAATACATATCGATTCCTTAGAAGCGACTAACAACCGTGCATATACAGAAGCTTGGTGTGGCTTTGGCTCTGGGCTCCGCGAGCTGCGAGGAGTATCGTTGAATCATCGACGCGCCGCGGGCTTTACGGTAGCATCAGACAAGATCCTGAGGGTTGAACGATGCAGAGAGGAAGAGAGAGAGAGAGAGGGAGAGAGAGAGAGAGAGAGAGAGAGAGAGAGAGAGAGAGAGAGAGAGAGAGAGAGAGAAGAGGAGCACACGAAACGTTCTATCCTGCTTGTGTACGAGTGTTCCGAGAATTGGATGTAAATCGAGTCCGCCACCGCTATATTCCCCTTTTCCCACCGAAAATAATGGTCTAACTATTCAACGAGCTATTCGAGCAAACGGAGCAAGCGCGAGCATGGCAGACGACTAAACTCGCAACCGGGATACCGATACTCCGTGTGCTACAATGCGGACAAGCTGGTGTGCGCGTATGTGAGAGTTAGAGGGAGGGAGAGAGAGAGAGAGAGAGAGGTGGATATACACTGAGAGAGAATAAGAGAGAGTCCTGGTGGACGAGGAGCACCGGTGGAAGCGCCGAACAGCAGGCAGCCAGCCGGCAGAGTGGAGGTGTTAATACAGAGGTCGATCTCCAGGACTCCAGTCGCCTACCAGTTTCATGCAATATGCGCATGTTTAACTGACCAAAGCTCTGTAGCGCCGCGGCCGTCGTTCCCGCCACTCCTCCTCTTCCTCTACAGGGATATGTGGAGACAGAGAGAGAGGGAGAGAGAGAGAAGCCTCTCGTGGACGCTCAGGGTAGAGAGATACGGTTGCAGAGCACCACGTTGCAAGGATACAGTACGATCGGGGTGCATGTTGTGCTTGCCGCTGGGTTTTGCGGCACTCCAGGAGAGGGCGAAAAGGATACTTGTATGTCCCTCTGGTCCACGAGCTGGTGGCCCTTCCACTTTGACACTACGCGTATATGTACACGTGTTTGTGCACAAGCGCGTGTATTAACGAGGGATTCGCGTGTGCGGTACCAACCCTATGCTCCACAAGGCAGGTTCCACTTTATTTATACAACGGAACTGGAATATACACTCCGTATACCCTGAGCCCCGAAAACACGGCCGCGAATACGGCGCGAGATAGAACAACTTCTGCAGAGAACAGCTATGCCGGAAATGATTGCCCGCTGCAGCGCCCAATCTCCCGGCAATCCCAACTGCAGAATGGGCTGCAGTTGGGATTGCCGGGCGATTACGGCGATCGGGGCTGAGAGGGAATATCTCGCACAGGGGATGAAATTTGGTAGAATATTCCTGCCAGCATACGACGAGGATGAAGTTCTGGTGAGCCTGAAGTAGCTGGAGAATTGCTTGCTGTCGACTCATTGGAACGGATTCCGTATGAAGACCTTGGGACATCTTCAGCGATCAAGCTGCGAGGCTATCCAATTCGCTTCAGCCCTTTTTTCACTTACTCCATCATCGCAACTGATCGTCCAGATTGGTGTACTTGGATCATTCGACGTTCCATCTTTGCCTTGTTTTCCCATAAGCTCTGTCGTGTTCGCTGCGAACGAAAGGGAGGCTCGAAGTTTCAGATGTATGTGTGTGTGTGGGTGTGTGTGTGTGTGTGTGTGTGTGTGTGTGTGTGTGCGTGCGCGCGCGCGTGTGTGTGTGTGTGTGTGTAGTCCGCCGTTACGCGTATACTTGCCACGAGGACCTGGCGCAAGGTTGGATATACATTTGGAGCAGAGTTACCATAGTATACCGCGCTTAAGCCCGAAGCACACATACCACCGTCACACAGGGGCATAGGAATACGTTGATAGTTCGTATAACTGGGGTTTCGGTGTTGCAGGCGAGTGGAGAGACCGCCGGTCCGGCGCGAGGCCTTCCGGTATAGTGAAACCGTTTGGGTCAACTTTGTTTGCATTGCTGGACCGTTGCATGTAAACCGGCAGTGTCTGCAACAGGGTTGATCGTACGGGGCGGGGAGCGGGAGGGCGATTGCTAGTGGAGGAAGAGGTGGTTGGAGGGTTTGGGTGAACGATGTTGCGAGAGCACCCATCACACCCGACAGAAACGCCGGTTGGCCTCCCAACGGTATACGCTTCTTGATGCAAACTGCCCATTTGCAACTACAATCATCTCTCGGGCGTTGAATATCTCTCGCTCGCACTCATCCACGACTATATATATTGCTTTGTGCCGTGTTTCACAACGAGCTTTCACGGCGGCTTATACGTTTCCAGTCCTTTCCCTTCCCAAACCTTCCCTCTTCTTCTCCTGCCTCCATCCTTTGCTGTATATGACGTTGCCAACCTGTCTGACGAAAATCGTTCCTCTCTCCCACATGCTCGCTTCGACACACTCCGTTCCACACGATGCTCCCGTATGCAATACACACGCCTATACGTGGTTTCGCGTGTCTAGATGTGTTGGCGCGTTTATGTATATGGGATGTCGCCCGCTAGGTTTTCCCTCTTCGACGCTGAGCTTCCAACGTAAAACGCAGAGTAGCCATCTAGTAGTGTATAAACTGACCACACTCCTCTATACTCGATGCATCGCACGTTGTGCCTCGTTCGTTGTTGAATAACAGAGTGAAAACAGCGAAGCTGTACGTCCGAGAGAACGACCAAAGGCCTCTCGTCTCTTCGCCACTGACGATATACACTTATATATATATATGTGTATATGCAAAGCTGGTGTACGGGCCATCGATAGCACGATAGCTGTGCGAACGAAACCCATGTGGCACTATCACATCACCAAACCTCGTCTATCCTCTCACCCGTGCCAACCCACCCCCTATTGTACCCCAACCAAAAAGCTCTATCGCTCGTGTACTTCGTGTGTTTCCTTCGATTCCGGTCGCTTTCTCACTGCGAATAAACTGCAAAATTTAACATCGCAAAGGGCCTTGTATCGGCCTTTATACATACGCGCGTTTCGACGTCGTCGTCGCTTTATCGGCCTTTCGTTTTCCTTTTGCTTTACGCGGATTCGCCTTCAATCGGCTTGATACTCTGATCAGAGTTTGAGGAACAATCGAATGGTTATATTTTCGCTGGAAATTGGCATTTAAGATGGAGCTTTCGGTGATGCGGCGCGTGTGAGACTCGTCAAGCTCCAATCAGCATTGACGTCGTTGATGACATCGATAGCCCGAGATTTTGGATAACGTGATCGCGAATTGATCGGTTGGCGCACCTTGACGTTTTCTTTTTAGGATGGAGGAATGACGCAGCTTTGGCGTTGAAACGTCACTATCCGCCTGATGATGATGGTGGTCTTTCTCGTTCAGAGCTACGATGCCGACTCGACAATGAGATCTACTGTTGCGGATATGCTTGTGTGCATGCATACACGATGTTTATGCATCGCAATGGATCGCGCCTCTCTCTCTCTCACTCCCTCAGTCCCTCTCTTTCTGGCTCTCTTCTCGTGTGCATAATGCAGGCGCGCGTAGATGTGGATTACGTCATTGACGTCACTCTCGGTCCCTCGGCGACTATCTGCCCCGAACGATCAACGTTCCGGGAATGTAATTTTCCGCCCCGCCTACGAGCGATACGGAAATATGTATACGCAATACACGGTGGGTCTCGTTGCGAAGTGAAAATACACTCGGGATTATGGTGAATATGCGAGCCGCGGCAATCTGATAATCTTGTTTCTCGTCGTGAGCGGAGGCAAAATTCGCCGAGATCTAATCGAATGCAAAAGGTACATGTGAGGCATTTGCAAAATGGACGTTAGTGAAATAATATCCTAGGAAAAAAGTAAAAGGGCGCGGAAATAAGTAATTGATTGGTACGGTCCCAATCGGTCTGGACGGTGTTATTTTGATTGATCAAAATTTCTACCATTGAGGTGATGCACTGCAAAGAAGGAGATGATACAGTACACGCTAGAAGCCAGGTAACTATTTGCGAATTAATTGTAAGTAAACCAGTTGTCCGATTTACTTTATTTTTGGTAAGTTATCAGTATACGTATGAACAAATGTCGTTTTGAAACAAAAATATACATAAATAGGAAAGTTATTCAGCACTACGCCTAACCGGCTCGTGCGAGATGAACGAAAAATTATCCATTATCATCGGAAATTATTATACAGATTATTATCCGACTTGTACCATACGGTTTATCCTCTAACGGATTCTTTTTTCACATTATTTATTTATTTATCAATGGTAATGCGATTTTTTTGTAAAAGAATGTTAAACAATTTTTTATTCTTTCGAGCAACAAAACATTTAAAAAATATCGTTTTCTTTTTTAATTCGCCTTTTGCACGATCTTAAATGATCTCTTGATCTCATTTCCTAATTATTTATATTTTTCATTCGAATTTTACAAATTTCTTTTTTGATATCTATAATACTGATATATAATGAAAATAAAGTAAATCGCGAAAGTCATTTTCTTACAATTAATTCTCAAAAACTCGGTCGATTTTTTCTTTTAATTGATTCTCAAAATTTCGATTGACTTTTTATATTTTTTTTACAATTCACTCTCAAAAAATGGGTCGATTTTTCTAATTTTTTTACAATTGATTCTCAAAATCTCGTTAAATTTTTCCAACTTTTTCACAATTCATTCTCAAAATCTCGGTCGACTGTTCCCATTTTTTAACAATTGATTTCCAAAATCTCCGTCCGTTATTTCACCAATATTTTGTTCAGCCTCCTTCTGACGAAGTAGCAAAGTTTTAACACTCTTAGGATGGACAAAGTCGTTAAACATACCGTCAGAGTGTCTCACAAAATCGACTGCACTTATTAGAGGGCTGTGACAGATGTTTGTGCAAATCGAAAAAAAAGCCGGCTACGTTTTCGCATATATCCGCAACATAATCCGGCGCGAAGTTTTCGTATGCCTGCTGCACGGTGAAGGTGTTCGCAGACCCTTCCACCTTTTTATTCGCCCTCCTCCTGTAATCCACCCTGGCCCTTTTGCTCGCCCTCTTTCACGCGTCCGACGACTTTTCGTTTTTTTTTTTCATTCGCAACGAAAAATTTCACGCGCGCGCGCGCGCGACAGAAACAATGAGAACATAAGCATATGCGCAGCGGGCGCGAGAAATAAAAAACAAAGAAACTAGGTATAACCCGGGTTCTTTTGCTTTCGCGCATGAAAGGGAGGACACATCGGGTCGTCGCCGAAATTTCCATAATATTTGAATGTATAAAAAGCGCGAATACCGCGATCGGCTCGCGACAAGGAACGAGCGAGAGACGGGCACGATCCTTGGAGCCACGAACATTGGGCTGCACTAGGCTGCTCATACGTGTACGATGGGGCTGAATGAAACGTTCGACTGAAGTTGAAGAATTTCTGAAATCATTTGACAATGAATTACGCTCGGAACGAGAGAATTATGCCGATTATATTTTCCTTTTTAACGACGAGGTAAATTTTTGGCACCATTAGAGAAGACAGTATAATATTTGAGCGTCGCTAAATGAATTTGGGAATTCGATGCATATAGGTATTCAAGACGCGATAAGAGCGATCAACGATAGAATGAAATATTTTCCACCTAGCCTTGGGTATGCTGGTTATAGTAAAAAATATTGTGGTGAAACTAAATATGAAGTTTATTGGTAGAGAAATCACGATATGGCTGGCAAAACTATACTTTATTATTTTTATTTTACGTTGCACACAATTTTATTTAATTATTGTGATCGAGCATCGTATCAATTTTATTTATTATTTTTATTTAACATCGCATACATTTTATTTATTATTCTCATCGGGCATCGTGTCAATTTTATTTATAATTTTTTTTTAACTTCGCATAACTTTTATTTATTATTCTTGTCTAACGACGAATCAATATTATTTATTACTCTCATTTAATATCATATCAATTTCGTTAATTATTTTTATTTAACGTCGCATACATTTTATTCGTTATCTTTATTTAACATCGTATCAATTTGGTTGATTATTTTTTTTTAACGTCGCATACCTTTTATTTATTATTCTTGTCTAGCGTCGTATGAATTTTATTTATGATTTTTATTTATCATCATCTACATTTTATTCATTATTCTTTTCTAACGTCGTATCAATTATATTTATGTTCCAAATTTTAATTTGCATCAATATTATTTACAATTTTTATTTGAAATCCTTATGGCTCGACAGTTGTAACGATTCCGAGTAACAAATAGATAGCCAATAATTTTTTTAACAATTTCCCTATACTAGCTTTAATCAGATATTTGTTGTGAATACTATTCTCTTTTTTCTCCCAGCCCGAAATAAATAATCCTCGTTTTTATGGTGCTCGTACTAAATTGAAATAAAATTCATGGTTTCTTTCTCATTGATTTATTTTCTCGTCGCTAAATATTTGCCGAATCTCCGATATTTACGTGCAAAAGAAAAGACAGTGGCAAAACGATCGCGGATGCTTGTCGGTGGTGCGAGAAGTATAATGCTGGTGCGATCTGCGCGTGGAGAAGGTATACACTCGTATCGCGGTGGCTTACAGTCCCTGCAGGATCTTGTGCTCTCTCTCTCTCTCTCTCTCTGTCTCTCTCTCTCTCTCTCTCTCTCTCTCTCTCTCACACACACACACACACACAGACACACACACACACACACATACTCTCTTCCTTTCTACCTTTTTGTACTCTCCCTTTCTCGCTCTCTTTCGCTTTTGCTCGGTGTTGCTCGCTGACATATTTATCGGCGACCGTGCCACCTGCAACCGCGTGCACGAGGTCTGACCGCGCGCGCGGCATCCGTACAGAGCTTTCCGCTTATTCTCGCGCCTCCGCGCGAGCCTCAAGACCGCGAGAAGATAGAGAAAGCTTCGAACCGTGGAGCAAAAGGAGATAGAGATACGGAGGTTGGGAGTTCTCCGCGTGCACCGCTGAAATCCTCGTCGTATTGCAAGTTTTGTTCCTCCACACAAAAAAAAATCCCCTTCCCGATAACATTTGCACGATAACATGAACTAAATTTTTTTTTTAAAAACCACTGCCACGTCTACGCAATTTTTTTTCCACGACTGTTGATCGAGTATCGTTAAGAATGATTAGAAACTCAAAGTCCTTATAGTTTTGGCACACTACTGAGCCAAAAAAATAGTCTCCGTCAAATGTCCGCGTGAGATCCAACGTTGGTTTTTTTTTTCTCGTGGCTCGTTATCCACGATCTATTGGATCTCATCTTCGCCTCGGTCTTCTCGCCTCGATCCTTGGCTATACGTAGAATATATACTCTCTTTTCGGAAACTGCGGGCGCGCGGCACGATGATATATATCTCGGGTGCTAAACGGCCCATTGTTCGCAGTAGCCACTGACGAATTTGTATATGTTTATAATGGCGATGGGCCTGCGCGCGGCCTTTTTGGCCGGGCTTAGGCGATAAAGAAACTTCGCGGACGACATTTTATATACCGTACGACCCTACTCCTATATATATATATATATCTATATATATATATGTGTGTGTGTGTGTCTGTTTGTGGTGAAGAAATATTTCGAACCCGTTATATCTTTACGTAATATTAACCATCGGATCTGGCTGCTTTGAGGTTGGTTGTTTCGCGAAGAACAGTTTTGAGAAAAACCTTAACCTTCTGTTGGCACACTGGGTCATTTTGACCCGAAGGGGCCGGGTTGAAATTCCTAACTTTAAATGATCAGAACGCTCAAAATTCCGAATTTATTAGTTAGTACTCAATACTTCTGGAAAATTATTATTCCAGAATTTTGTAAACAGTATTATCATATAACCAAAAGTAATAGTACACTAAAGAATTAAATGACGATAATCATAGGACCGACTGATAAAGCGTTGACATAAAAACAAGTATCAACTGCCCATAATTAGAGAGTCCACAATTCCGAAAAATTCTAGTGTTAGACATTTGAGTTCCTGAATGGCGAAGGTTTGTACAGGGAAAAGTTCCGAAAATAAGAATATCGATAAGAATCATCGATAGCTAAATATCCTTACATTATATGTTCATAATAAAACGTGAAGGATGATCAAAACTCTGAAAAAATTCTACCACGAAAGAGCAAAAGTCCGAAAGAATACTACGCCGCAAGATCAAAATACCAAAAGAATTTTACCCGAAAGACCAAAACTCCGAAAATCCGAACACCGTCAAAACAAGTGGTGGTGCTGCCATCTAAACGCGTTAGGCTACCTTGCTGTCTGCTTTATGTGTGAATTTTCGGAATTTTGAACGTTTCGAACGTTCTTTATCGGAACCTTACACTATCTAAACTTCAGTTTTCGCAAACTGGATGATCGAAGCTATGATTTCCGGAGTCCAAAACTTTCGTGAACCTGACAAATCTCTTATTAGCTTTCATTATATTTATACTTTCTGATATAGCTCGTTTTCTATAATAAAAATTTCGGAATTTTGCGGCATGCTTAATATTACGTATTCGGAGTTTAGTATGTCGTATTACTGGTTGGTCAAATGAAGCGCTGATCTTCTTCATACTATTTCTGAAAAATATCTCGTATAAGAAATCATATTTGTATTCTTTTTCTATCGCTACTCGTAACGTTTTATATAATTTACAGTCAACTGTGTAGACTTTCACTGGCATGATGTTTGCGAAACTTGTAGTTTCTGAACATTAAAATTAGGAATTTTAAACCGTTGGAGCATTCTAAGTTCGCAATTTCAACCCGGCTCCTTATATTTACCGAATTTCAATCATGCAGACATATTGAGCAATATTGAAAGTATATTCCATATACCATATGAAATGTCGTATATCAAGTGAAATCTTAAGCTTGTGCCGACACTTTAAAAAAAGTATCCATCGAGATCCGTGGCGTATAGGAAGTTTAAATATATTTTGAACATGAAAGGAAAAAAAACGTGAATTTTCGATGCATTTCGCTTTTTCATTTCCGAAAAGGCAAAAACGCGTCGTAAACTGACAAAAAGATATGCGCCGTGTACGGAAAGAATGCTGTAAGCGAAAGTGTTCGTCTGAAGTGGTTTGCGATGTTGATGAAATCAAGGCTTCGATCGACTCCAACCGGCATTTGACGAATACAGAGATCGGGCATAACCTGAACATTGGCCAATCAACTGTTTCGAAACATTTACGGAAGCTTGGAATGGTACACAAGCTTGATGTTTGGGTGTCGCACGAACTGAGCAAAACGACTTTAATGAACCGAATTTCAGCTTGCGATTTGCTGCTCAAACGCCATCAAAATGAATCACTTCTCAAGCGAATCACTGGCGATGAAAAGTGGATTATCTACAACAATATCATGGAAAAAGATCATCGTCAAAGCTCGGGGAGGCTGCTCAGCCGGTCGCAAAGGCTGGATTACACCCGAAGAAGGGCATGCTCTGTATCTGGTGGAATTGGAAAGGACTCGTCTAGTATGAGCTGCTGTCACCCAACAAAATGATTAATTCGACTAATTACTGCTGACAACTGACCGAAGTGAAGCGAGCAATCGATCAGAAGCGGCCCGAATGGGTGGATAGAAAGAGCGTAGTGTTTCACCAGGACAACACTAGACCACACATTTCTCTGATAACCCGGCAAAAGTGATTGCGGCTTGGGTTGAATGTTTTGTTGCACTCACCGCGTAGACCGGACCTTGCACTATCAGACTATCACTTGTTCCAGGCGCTACAGAACAGTTGGAATAATAAAACATTCAGTTCCCTGGACGTCCTCAAAAACCACCTGCATGAATTCTTCGTCCAAAGATCTTAGAACTTCTATGAAAGAGAAATAATGAAGCTCGTGGAAAGATGGCAGACAGTCGCTGAACAGAATGGAACATAATATATTTAGTTGATTAAAATCGCTTTTTTTTGTAAATATTTCGCGTTTGAAATTTACTGGATTTTCGCTACGGAATTATTCATAGACTCAATCTATCTTTATCATTTATATATATATAAATGATAAAGATATAAAATATATATCGGGTCTATGCATAATTCCGTAGCAAAAATCGAGTAAATTTCAAACGCGAAATATTTACCAAAAAAGCGATTTTAATCAATATATATAATTTTATATATATAATATAATTTATATTTACATACATATGTATATATATATATATATAAATATATTATACATTTTTTTTGTTTTGTTTTTTATATATAAATAGAATTATATATATATCGATATAACCCAAACATACACATATAGATATAATTTTTTTTCTTGTCCATTCTTGCCAAGCTTTTATCCACTGACCCAGGAGACGTGCGAATATTTGTTTCTTGCGTGCTTTCCGAAGGATCTTCATCCTCGAAGTTGTCCCGTATTTGTGTCCTTCCAAAAAGAGTTATATATATAACGTGAGGCGAGTGTCCCACAAGCAACAATCCATTAATCCAACGAATTCCCTGGTCACTGCCGTGCCAGTGTGAGCTCGCGACTGTCTTCGATCCTGCAAAAACTCTCACGCCCGTTCTCGTGCGATTCTTTACGCAAATACCGCGTGGGATCTCGTGCTGCGAGTATTTTACCAAAAAATAACGTCGCGTCGTATATAGTGAAAATAAAAAATAATTTATTTCTTCCCTTTTCCCTTGATGGCACTACGAGTTCGGATCTTGCGGAATTTAGCGCCGTTACAAGCCTTTCTCTCTCTCTCTCTATCTCTCTCTCTTTCTCTCTCTCTCTCGAGCTGCGCACGACAAAAGCTTCGTTTTGGCGATTTGCGCGTCGCGCGAGGGGTACTCCGCGCGCGATCGAGAGGAATCGCCGTGGAGAACAAGGGCTGCGGGACATTTCGCACGATTGCCGAAAGCCTTTCCGTCGTATATGCCACACATATTTTTATACGCGTGTACGTATTGCCAATACACGCTCTTCCTATTATTTTTAATGCCTCGACGTATTCCATGGATTGTGCGATTCATGTGTGTGTGTGTGTGTGTGTGTGTATGGAGAAGAGTGAGGTTAGTCGAGGAGCGAAAAAGATTGAGAGTGAACGAGGATTGTAGGGGGGATTAAGGGGAAGAGATGAACTGCAGTCGGGAACGAATATGCGGGAAGTCGTGGAGTCCTAGAGAGGGGGAAAAGTGAGAGAGCGGGAGGGGGAGAGAGAGGGAGAGAGAGAGAGAGAGAGAGAGCTATAGGGAGATCGAGGATTTGCGAGAAGGAAGCTCGGAAATATAGTATTGGTAACCATAAAGCGTGAGACACCATGAAGGGAGATAGAATTGGCAAAGAGACACACAACACGATGAGGAAACAGAGAGAGATGAAGAGGGGAAAGAGAGAGAGAGAGAGAGAGAGAGAGAGAGAGAGAGAAATAAAACGTAGGGAATGTCGGGTGTCGAACCTGGTGCGGATTTACGGGGCGCTTTGTACAAGACCGCCTTCCTCAATTCAGCAATATACCTAACCACAGCAACGCTCTTTCCTTGCGCACTCTTTTTTCCTCTCTGTTCTTTTCTCTCCTCATTTCTACCCCATCTCTGTCTCTCTCTGGCTTTTTTATTCTTCTCTCTCTCTCTCTCTCTCTCTCTCTCTCTCTCTCTCTCTCTCTCTCTCTCTCTCTCTCTCTCTCTCTTCTCTCTGGCTCTTTTATTCTGTCTCTCCCTCCCTCTCTCTCTCTCTCTCTCTTGCTTTCTCAAACTCTCCGTACTCTGGACCAAAAGTCTTCGTGGCTCCCGATCGTCCCCCTGGGTGGAAATGTTCCCCAACATCAGAGGAACGTACACCATGGAAAAGGGTTGGGACAGGGCCGAGAGGAGAGTGAAAGCGAGAGAGAAAAAGAGAGAGAGAGAGAGAGAGGGAGTAAAGAACGACTCTGGGAGAGCCAACATCCATTTGCGCATCGCTCGCTGAGCTTGACGTTCATTAACCCTCGCTCACATATATATGCACACTGTCGATTCGCTCGCGAATTCGACATTTTTTACCTTTTTTTTCGCAAATACGAACACCAGCCAACGTTTCCACCGCTCGTGCGTCTCCCCCCCGACCCTCCGCGCCATTTTCTTTCTTTACGGTGTGTAATACGTGCATACAGGCGAAAGTAAAAAAACAATATATAAAGAAAAAACAAAACGGAAACAAAAACTGGAGAGATCCGAGCAAGCAGGACTCTCTCTCTCTCTCTCTCTCTCTCTCGCTCTCTCTCGCGATCCCCTCGGGAGCCCTGCTTGCTTGGCCTTCACCCGATATACTCCTCTTGTGCTCATGTATACGAGATCCCGGCACTTAGCCCCTCGTTTCTCACAGCAACGAGATATACACGGAATACACGCGGGTACGGTGTATGCACGGGTGATTCGATATGAAGTACAACGATATTTGGTTTGAGATAGCTTTCCATTGTTTTGCAACCATTCACGAACTTTTCTCTGAATTTTTAGACTTTTTGAGGTGCAGATGGGCTCTCCTATCACTTCCGGCCTCTTCCTCTCTCCCTCCTTCTCTCTTTCTCTTTCTCTCTGTTATTTCAGTTTATATATTTCTTTACTTCCATTTAAATTTATATTATTGTACAGTTTTCATTTAAAATCTGTAGGATCATTTTAGAATTGAAAGAATCTAATTTTTGCAATTTAAAATTTTAGAATTTGGACATTTCAGGATTTTAGAATTTAGAAATTTGGAATTTTAGAATTTCATTTTGCAATAAACAATAGTATTATTTATTATTAATTTTCAGATTTTTTCTATTATTATACTTTTTCTACATATTCAATTTTACTTACATTCTTTTGTGATCTTCTAAATTATCTTTATTCCCCATAATCTCGTGATCGGAGTATTAAAAAAAATATCAATCGATCAATTAATCTCTCTTTCTACTTCTCCCTCTCTCTCTGTCTCTCTCTCTCTCTCCGGAGAGAGAGAGAGACAGAGAGAGAGACCGCAAGAACACGATAGCCCTAAAAATAACAAAATTTTGCCTATTTCCTCTAAGAGTTACTTCGACATAATTAAACTTATCCTACATTATCCCAATTTTTTAAATATTATTCTCTACAAATTTAAATACTTAATCCAACATGTCCTTATTTATAATAAGGTTTTATTATATTGTGTATCAACCCCCGTAGAAACTTTTTTGCCTCATGGTTTTATCCGAAGGACATATAAAAATAATTAATCCATCCACCGATCAATCTCGTCCACTCTCTTAGACTTCCTTCTTGAAAACGCGCTGACGTGTTTCCAATATTTTTTTTTAATTCGTTTTTACTATCGTATAATTAATTTTCCTCATTTTTGTCGATCGACGTGCAAATACGTGCACGTATGCTCGAGTGCAATTCAGCTGCACTCCACATCGAGGAAACCCTTGTGACTTGTTAAGGCCCTGTGCTACTCATAAATCCCGCTTATGGAAGAAAATACGCGCGAGCCAAAGTGCCGCGGTGTTAATCAGCGATAAGTCACAACGTGCACGAGCGCACACGTTCGCTAAATCTCGCGAATCCACCGGGGCAGAAAACAGTGCTCATCTCACGCGAGATATTCGAGAAGCTCCGTGAGAAAATCGCGAGTAGCAATTTTATTGTTATATATGCCTCGTCGCCAGGTCTCGATTCTCTTTGAAGAATCGCCCGTCCTTGAAATCGCGATGAACAGTGATGAACGTTTTTCATTAACCCTTCGTGGTCACACTTCCAAATTCAATCCCGGTGATCACACTTGGGTCGATTCTACCCAGTCAGTTTTCAAAAAAGTATTGTGACCAAACTATCCGTCCGAAGTGGTTCAAAAAATTACGGAATATGCTTTGAACCTTCTAGATGATGAACGAAACATTTCTTTATAAGAAATAAAATGGCGACATGTTAAAAAAAAAAAAACATAAAGAGGTGAAAACGCAAAAAAGACAATTTTTCGCTAAAAAAATCATAGTTCCGTGAATTTTCAAAATTTTTACCTAATATTTGGACGTGATGGGCCTCAGATATGCTACTTTAAGGAAAAAATAATAGTATAGTGCGCATTCCAAAAAAGGTATTTATTCCGACATGTGAAGCGGGTAAATTTTATGGTATAAGGATACTTCAAACTCCAGATAAGATGGTGAATACAGTTCCATTCGAAGCCGGGAACTATTATATATTTCGGCCAAAAATTGATCGACGGGTCGATTCTACCCAGGGTGACCACGAAGGGTTAAGCAGAAACGACTCGGAGTGACACGAAGCTGAGAGAGCCAAACGAATGCCTCTTTCTGATTTTTATTGTCTTTGGTCAAAACTCCAGGACGCAGTTACACGTGAATGAAAAATGAATTAAAAAGTCGTTCGATCAATTATTTAAGTTGCGCTGGTACGGCCTTACTGATTGTGAGTACTGTTGAGTTTGTTTGGTTTTAAAATTTACGTAGCTCTCAAGGGTCATTGTCATGTGCTCATTGAAAAAAGTACTTCCGGTCGTAGGAATGCACTCGTAAAATGCAAAAAATATACATTCAGGCCAGTATTAAGTGATTTCGTGCAAAATTTCAAAAGGATTTACCGTTTTGTATTCGTGATATTGGCAATCAAAGATTGCACAGTTTTACACGTATTCTTATGGAGAGCAGTGGAAAATTTCACGCGATAAGTCCGAAACTTATCTACAGATTTTTTTTTGAATTCTCAATTACAGAGAAACATATGATGAAGTTTGTCAAAAAAAAGTCAATAACTTTGACCGTCCAATTTCAGAGATCCAGCGATTTATTTTATTTTATAATTTTTTTACTTTACAAATTTTTTTTTCTTCATTACTTTATAAGTTTTTACATCCCGATAAGATGTCAAAATTACATTATAAGGATACTTCGCAATAGTTCGAGGCTTTCATCGATTGACCAGAGAGCAAAAAACCAAAAAATCATCTTTTTAACGTGACTGTGGCGATACTACTACCTTAATAGAAATTAGCTTGTTTCAAATATTTACGCAGAAAATGTATTTATACTATGCCGAAATGATAGTGTAATGTTTTTATTTCAATCTATTATGTTTGTACTGAATTTTTGTACATCATTAGTTTTAATTTGTTTCAATAATATATTATGAAGTACGAAATTACAAAAAATTTCAAAGTGTCCAGAATTAATTCCACTGGTGTAATGTACTTACGAGTTACCCGATAAATTCGATCTCAACCTTATCCTTCCGTCTTTTCTCTGGGATAGTCGTCGTTTTGGTCACCAAGTACGGATTCAGTAGTGCAATGGCTCGGTGAGTAATTGGGACGGTAGCTCGTGGGCGCGACAAAACGCGGAATCTCCCTCGTGTATTCTCGATGTTTTTTTTTCAACATGCATACATATATATATATACACGCACACACATCTCAGAGTTGAACGAATGAGACACGCCGGTAAATTGGTAGCGTGGAATTCGTCCGGTAATCTCAATGAGCGAGCATCGCGATTATTGCTAATTACAGAAAATTCTTCGAAACAAAAGATGAGAGCATTGCGAATTCTCTTCTCCGTCTCCGTCTCCGCCCATGTATGTATGTGCATGTCTCAGCGCGAAATGCCAAAAAAAAGGAAGTTAAAGAAACGTTGTTTCTTCGTCGAAACGGATAATGATATGAGTCCGATAAAAAGTTGAACATTCAGTAAAAATTCTATGATGCTTTTCTTCCGCAGCTTGAATGGAATTTTGCAATGTATGGTACAACCGCTATCGGACTGGAATTTCATTGGGATTGTGAAAGACATTTTTCTTTCCCACTCTAAATAAAATTTCGGCCAAATATTTTTACAATTGCTCATGCAGAGATTAATGTTTATTTTTTCAAATTATAATTCATCGATAACTTTCGTCTTCGTCAATCCGTGTAGGGGAACGTGGGGCACAGTGTATGACTTTTTTTCGATCGAATTTTTACTCTTACCAAAGTAGTCTAATTAGAAAAAAAAAGGTCATAATCGATTTTATAGACCTTTGGGCGTACAATAAAGCTACCATATTTTTTGCAAAAAGATTCAAAATCCTAAAATAATGGGTTCGAAAAAAATTTCCGGATTGGCTCAATGTGCCCCATGAGTGGGGCACAATCAGATAGGTGGATATAGTGTGCCAAGTGCTGCGAAACATAGGGTACAACGAACCGGTTGAAACGCTTACAGTTCCCTAACATAGATAACAGATTTTCATACATACCGATAATTTCACAACGGGTATTATTTGCCAATAATGTTAGGAGTCAACTCATTGTGCTCAACAACTCGATGACACATTGTGCTCCACGCAATTGCCGCACAATATTTGATGTTTTCCCGGCAAGCGAATTTTTTTTTGTCGAGGCTCAAATTAATTTTGTACTTTTAATAATTCTTCATGGGCTGCTATTGACTTTCTTTTAGGCCAGCCGAAACTTAATATAATCACGGACCAACACAAAAAATGTCGGATATTACAAGCTTGAAAACTCCGAGAAATCGCGTGGGGTTGACAGTTGCCCGTGACACATTGCGCTTCTTCAGAGTGTCGTTACTTCTTTGTTTCCTTATTGGGAGTCGACTCATTTTGCCCCACCACTCGGTGACACATTGTACCCCACTAATAAAATATTTGATTATTGATGAAAATAACTATTAATTAAACTACGAATGAAAAAGACAAGTCACTGAGTGCATCATAAATAATAAAACTATCGATTAGGACCGAAAACCGGAGCCGCTACAGAAAGTGTCGTTATATTTAACGTTTTCCCGGCGAATGAAATATTTTTTTCCAAGCCTCAAATAAATTTTTAATGTTCAATAATTCTTTGTGAGTTACTATCGACTTTATTTTAAGCTTGACGAAACCTAATATAAATCGCGGTTCAACACATAAAACTTCGGAATTGACGAGCTACAAACCTCCGAGAAACCGCATGTGGCTCACTGTGCCCCGTGAGATATTCTGCCCCACTCTTCCCTATTATTCAAAAGTCATGTGATATTAAAATATCGTGATTATTGATTAATCGCTGATTGGATCGGCTTAGCCTCACGAGCGTTTGCGGTAGAAGAAAAAGTTTGTGCCGCTGGACTGACGTGGTATCAGGGCTGGCAACTCGGCTCCTGCCACATATAGTTTGCGTCAATTAAACGTTTGTCAAATAAATGGATGTGATTCGTCGTCGTGGTCGAGTCTCTCGTTCATCGGTCTCTATGACTCTCTCTCTCTCTCTCTCTCTCTCTCTCTCTCTCACACTCTCTGTGGCCGGCTGTCTGAAGAGGTCTCATTAACCGTATGGCTCTCTACCGCCAATTATATAATAATAAGCTGATAATAATTGCATCGCTGGTGCATCGGCCCACCGGTCATTTCATCCGTCGAGTGGATCGAATAAATTAAGGACTAACTTCCCTCTTACGACGCCCTCATGCAGACTGAATGCATTTCACGACTGCATGATGTATGCGATGTCAAACTGCATGTGGTCCTCCGTTACCTCTCTCTCTCTCTCTCTCTCTCTCTCTCTCTCTCTCTCTCTCTCTCGCCCTCCTTCCTTCGACCCCTTTCACCCTCCCTCTTCGTCCATTCCTCTTCAATGTCTAATAGAGCGATTTTTGCATGCATTTCTCAATTGATGATGAACTGCGGGTGCATCGCAGTGACGTTTCAATGAAAAACTACCGGAAAAGATTTATGGCAACGTAATTCACAGCCCCTTAAAGAATAAATCACCTCACGTTCTACGCAACAAACACAAACAATATTTTCAAATTTATCGGCACCAAAAAGCTTTTCTCAAAAATCTTCTCTCAATAGGGATCTCAACTGGACTTGCCTGCATCGTCTCAACTGCATCGCAATATCCAGCGACGAATCCATGATTTCGAGGAGTGCCCGGAAAAATTAACACCGCGCCCGATCTTACGCACGAATTCGAAAATAAAACTCGATTCAATTCAAACGTTTACGCGTTGTGTAAACCATTTCTATGCGCGCGATCACCGCAACGAACAACAATGAAAATCCTTCACCAAATGAAATCTCGAGCGTACGTGCAATAATAAAACGCACTCGTTATTTATTCGAAGCGTTCGAACGAGATTTACGAGATGTCCGACTTTTTTATACCGCGTCCGCGTGTTCCCGAGCGACACATATTTACTGAAATATTGTCCGTTATACCACTCGATAAAGTATAATGCCGCGTTTGTTTCTATTGCACTATTGCATCTCTCGGCTGCACCAAGAAACGCGCAACCTCGACTCGATATACCGCCGACGTGTATTGTATAATTTTTACATCGAAGGAAATATATGTCGATATCCTACTATATATATATATATATATATATATATATATATATATATACATACAGGGTGGCTTGGAAAGTGACGTTCGAAAGGAAAATCTAGATGCCTCGTATACCTATCCGAATCCTTTTAAGTTTTCGAGAAACAAGCATTTTTTTATAATTTTCTCTTTTGCTTATGTACTTCCCTCGCAATTTTTTTTTTACGTGCGCTATCGTTATGAAGTGAACTGTTAAGCAATAAATAAGTATCTAGAACACTGACGTAAGTGCCTTAGATTTTGGTCGTAAGTTTGAAAAATAGGTTTGAGAGGATCAGTCACTGAATTTCAGGTAATAAAAAGAAATACTTATATTAGTCTAAAGGACTCTTAATTGCTTTTTAAAACTTCTAAGTGGAAAGTAGATACACAAAAAAGAAGAAAAAAACCTATGCTACGGGAAAGTCGAAAAAAAAATAAAATACTTTTTTCTCGAAAAGCAAAAAAAGATCGTGGAACATACAACGGGTAAAAAAGTATCTATTACCTCGCGTTTTTCAAATTATGTTGCGAAAAAAAAATACTATAGCATTTTTTTTTTCGAAGAAAAATGAAATACTTTAGCATTTTTTTTCGAAAAAAAATAAAATGTTGGGAGAAAAATTTCAGAACGAAAATAAAATGCTAAGGTATTTTATTGTTTTTTCGAAAGTTAATTTGATAAACACGAGGTGTGCAGATACTTTTTTTACCCACTGTATATTCGGATAGGTATTGATACCAGGCATTGAGATTTTTCTTTTCAACGTCACTTTTAGGACTACCCTGTATATGTATGTGTGCGATTTGTCTTGAATATACGTACTTGAACGCAGAATGGTATACTCGAGGACTCGGAGCCACAAATGTGCAGTCTACGTAGCTTTATATATATATATACATAAGGAGCATATATATATATATATATATATATATATATATATATATATATGCTCCTTATGTACTGGTATATATGGCGCATGTATGCACATATGCAGCGGAGGACACGGTTATCGTGATACCGTGCGGGAGGTGAAAGTAATAAACATAAGTCATGCGTTCGGCGATCATAAATATTCGATATTAACGTTGATATGTGCGGGAATTAGCATAAACCGTTGGTCAGCTCGTTCTCAGCGTTTGCCACAATGTTCTATCTGCTCCTGCTACCGCATAGTTCGTAAACGTAGATGTATTGGTCGTGGCACTGTGTCCGGGAATATATATATATATACACGGTTATGTATATATTAAATGTATATGCTTTACGGGCATTGCTGTATGCGATGAGGGATAACGATGAGAGGGGACGAGGAGCGGTGTCTAGGCGATATATCGCTCGCTAAAGCGAAGTTCGTCGTGAAATCTTGGTTAGCCAATGATTTTAGGCTATCGAACAATTCATATCGTGAACGAGAATCGTGGCTTGAGGAAGTGGGAATTGTGGGTGGAGGAAGTATGGCCTGTACAATCCCAGTCAGAGAGTAGCCGAAATTTGAAATTCTTGAGGGACCATTGTAGCGTAAAACTTTTTGAAAAGCGTTTTTTTGCATTATTTAAAAAAAATGATATAAAAATAAGACTAAAACATTTAAAAAAAAAGAAAATTTTTATGTGCAACATAAGTTATTTGAATAAACGAGAAAAAAAATCGTACTGTTTATTTTTGTTTTAAAAAAAATCATGAAAATCAGCAATTTCCAAGCCCAGTGAGACTGGAATGTTCCCTTAAATGTATGGCAGAGATGTAAAGTAAAACCAGTCGTAAATTGCATGGTACGTAGACCGAGCCCCGAATTTTCTGTTAAAACCGATTTTTAAATTGATTAATTTCATCTTATTAATTTACAGTTTTATTAATTATACATGTGTTAATTTTTTAATTTAATTTAAATTGATTAATTAAAAAGTTTTTGAATTTTTATATTTCTTCATTTGATTTAATTTTAATTTTTGAATGTAATTAAAATTATATAACTATTAAATTTAATTTGTTTACATCAACTTAATTTAATTTTTCAACTAATTAAAAAATTAATCATTCATTCACCTATACTCATTAATGTTAATCTTCGTTAGGGCAAATTTTTTGAGAGTTGATATGCCGCGCCTCAAGACAGTCACAATTTCCAAGACGCTCAACTGTTTACACCATGATTTTGTTGTGTACATTTCGATAAGAATGCATGGGAAAGACGAAATAAAAAAGCAACATATCAGTACGTTACAATTAATCACACTACAATCATTTATCAAAAGATTGCGGAAATTTTACAAAAAGTTTCTTTCACACATCATTGACCCACGCAAAAATTCTTAAAAATCCTGTACCATTTATTTCTTATGCTTCTCCTCAGAATATCCGAAAGCAAATCAACGTCTCGTCACCACACCTTTGAAAAGTACTGCAAACTAAAAGCCTCATAGATTTCCAACGTTTTATTATATCAATTCCAAAATTTTCATACAGGCTTACAACAAAGTAACAATTGCATTTTAAAATAAGCAAATGGAAAAAAAAACAAAAACAAAAATCTTTTGTACTCAAAATGAATTGCAAAAAAATCACCAAAAATCGACACAATTCGTAAAAACATTAGCTATTCCTTGTCAGGTCCAAAGCAATTAATACCAGGATCGTTATGATCACGTGTGGCACGGTCTCGAACGGTAGTATCGCCAACTTTTCTACCTCGTTACTCGATTAATGTACCATACACCGAGCCCACGATATATCTCAGGCCTGAACTAGTGTATACATGTGTACACAAGACGGATATTCTCGCGCATCGTTGAAACGGATGATGCATATTATATACTTGCTTCTGGTTATACCAACGTTTAAATCTAGCAAAATCGGTCGGCTCTACGAAATGCAACTTCGCTTTATCCCGGTGAATATTCACACAGTAGACACATATATATATATATATACATATATATATATATATGTGCCCGTGTTCTTCTGGTGTACGATCGCGGTGTACTTTTGCAGTTTGCGGCCGTGTGCATCGAGTCTGCTCGTTTAGCTTTTACGTAATATACGCCGGCGCGCACACCGGTCAACTGACAGAGCCACAAGTTGAATAATATCCTTATAGAAGCGGCAATATAACGTTTCTATCGTTTCAATGTCGTGCGGGGGGCAGAGCCATTAATCATGCGCGCGATCGTAACAAGACATGCTTTACGCGGTACATATATATATGCATTTATGTTCGTGTACACGTGTGTATAGATATATATGTATATATGGGCATTGCAAAATACGCTTTTATTGATATTTATATATATATATATATATTTATTTATGTATATGTGCATACATTTTCAAGACCTTTTAAGGTATATCCTTCTGACTCTGTCTGTCTTCAATAAATCCTTCGGGTGTTCTCGAGACGAAAAAACATAAGCACTGCTTTGGGTTTTTTTCTTCAAGCCTGATCGGACACTTGGATGCAGCACCAGGTTAGGATTAATGTGATGAGGTTCGCATCGTTGGAGTGCAATGAAACTCATTTCACTTTTTCAATTTTTTAATTTATTTTTCGGCTGAAGTGATTTGTGGGAAATGAAAGGTTGTTTTGTATTCTTGCCAGAGGGTGAATTTGCAGAAAAATATTTTGGGTAAATAACAAAGAAAAGAAAGAAATGAAAATGAATTTTTTATTGCCGTCGACCGGTGGGAGCTTCAAGACCATGATTTAATTTTATTTGGTTGTGTAGTGCAATATTGATATTACATTTATATGTTTATGTATATATGGGGCCGGGTTGAAATTTCAAACTGAGAATGCTCCGACGGTTTAAAATTCTTAATTTTGATGTTCCGAAACTACAAATTTCGTGAAGATCATGCCAACGAAAGTCTACACAGTTGACTTAAAATTATGTAGAACGGTACAAGTGGCGATAGAAAAAGGATAAAAATATGGTTTCTTATACGAGATAATTTTCAGAAATAGTATGAAGAAGATTAACGCTTCATTTGAACGACCAGTAATACGATATAAAAAATCCGAATATGTAATATGAAGCATGCCGCAAAATTCCGAAATTTTTATTATCGAAAACGTGCTATATCAGAAAGTTTAAATATAATAAAAGTTAATAAGAGATTCGTCAGATTCACGAAAGTTTTGGGTTGCGGAAATCATATCTTCGATCATCCAGTTTGGGAAAACTGAAGTTTAGATAGTGTAAGATCCCGGTAAAGAACGTTCAGAACGTTAAAAACTCCAAAAACTCACACATAAAGCAGATAGCACGTTAGCCTAACACGTTTAGATGGCAGCACCACCAATTATTTTAACGGTGTTCAGATTTTCGGAGTTTTGGTCTTTCGGGTAAAATTCTTTCGGAGTTTTGATCTTTCAGGGTAGTATTCTTTCGGAGTTTTGATATTTCGTGGTAGATTTTTTTCAGAGTTTTGATCATCCTTCATGGTTTATTGTGAACATATAATGTAAGGATGTTTAACTATCGATGATTCTTATCGATATTCTTATTTTCTGAACGTTTCCCTGTACAAACTTTCGCCATTCAGGAACTCGAATTTCTAATACTACAATTTTTCGGAACTGTGGACTCTAATTATGGGATGTTGATACTTGTTTTATGTGCAGGGTTTTCATGTCGTCGCTTTATCAGTCGGTCCCATGATTATTTTCATTTAATTCCTTAGTGTACTATTATTTTTGCTTATATGATAATTCTGTTTACAAAATTCTGGAATTATACATTTCCCGAAGTATTAAGTACTAGCTATTGAATTCGGAACTTTGAGCGTTCTGATCATTCAAAGTTCGGAATTTTAACCCGGCTCGTATATACTATGTTGAAATTTCAAAGACTTTTTTTTATTCTACTTGCCTTGATCGTAGCCTAGTTCATTTTTCGAAGCACTTTAGTGCCAACAGATGCAAACTGGTGCAAACAGATTGAGATCAAGTCCATCAGAATTCGTCAAGACTTGATATTTTTTATTCAAAGATTTATTAGATTGCCATCGAGATCAACTTATTTGTTATTATTTCTCGCCAGGCTAAAATTTGGACGAAAAATAAAAACAACGCTAAAATTAAATTACATCAGTGGCTTGGAAGAATACATTCAGATTAAACAGAAGCTTTGGCACATGATCACAACGATAATCATTGCTAGGATTGGAGTTCTACACTCGAAGTTAATTCGTTTGCTTTTTCATTAAGTTTCCCGAATATGGCAATATGATAAAAATGCAGCGCATATCGCGGCTGCTGGGAAAAGAAATAGCGTACTTGAAATCATTTCACGTATTAAATGGCCCTGTAGATTATGACCTTTCGTTCGCCAGCATGTCGATTTTGTATGACAGATGGAGCGAGAGAATAAAAGATTCTTATATATTGCCGTACAAATGAATGCACGAGGGCGATTATATTAGTGCGTGTATGTGTGGGTGTGTAATGGTAGGTGAGAGCGCGGTAGACACCAAAGAAGAGCCTCGTCGATGAGTAAAACCATTCGAAACGATCATAAATTCAATTTGATAGAGCCGCGGATGCTTTACGCGTCCTGTATCTCTCTCTCTCTCTCTCTCTCTCTCTCTCTCTCTCTCTCTCTTCAGCACTTTTTCATCGGTATATTATAGTCGGATCGTTGTTTTCCATCAATTTATGTTATTGCGACGAACCATGATGGGCCTCAGATCTTCCTTTCTCCCTCGCTCTTCAGCAATCGATTCACTATGCGAATATGTATTGCCATACGTACTTATGCACGTTGAAACAACCAACAACTCATCCGTTTCTCATGAACGTGTGCATCTCCGCACGATGGTGGATAATCCAGCAATGAAACCCGGCTGATATCCTTCGCAATTACTTCTTTCGCACTATAGGCGAATGAAATATTTATCTACACTTTTGTACACATCCTCGTTGCCCGCACTCGAATGAATAAGAATTCGATACAGCAGACTTTCATAATTCACGATAATTTATCGTGCATTATTCGATGCTCCAATGGTAGAGACAATTTCGCAACGTTGTGCAACCATAAAGGCTACGCCGAGAATGATTAACGTTTGGGTCGTGGCAAGAGTGACAGGGGAAAATGATACTGAGGTCAGGTAATGAGAATTATTGGCGAAAAGCAGATATGATCGATTTCGATGCTGGCTTTTTTAATCGTAAGAATTTATCGGAATTTTTTATGTATTTTTAAGTGAAACTTTCTTAGCCACGTTTTTCGTTAAACTTTCGTTCGTCAAGGGGGGATAACCCTTTAGACGCCCGAAAATGAGTCATTTTTCATGATTTTTTTTAAAGGTGATAAAATAATCGCAGCATTAAAAAATGTTGACATTATCTTATTACAACTTTCAAGTGTTAAAAATGTTTTTTCTTTTAAACAAAATGCCGGCGCTATAAGATATTCCTTTAGGCGTCTTTTGCGTGACATCGAAAAGTGCTCTATTTGTCTAATTTTTTCTATCAATCCGAAACAGAAATCGAAAATATTTATCGATTATTGAAATGTGTAGAGGAAAGATATACCTATAAAAGTATAAAAAAGTATAAAATAAAAAATTAAGTAGGCTTGTCAATCAAATTTTCATATTTTTGACCATTTTCTCGACAATTTTTACCCCAAAAAAGTAACTTATTTACGCGATAAACTTAAAACTTTAGGTATATCCTTCCGATAATGTTATAGTGAGAGACCTCGCAAAATTTCAGCTAGATCGATCAATACCTTTTTGAGCTATAACATGAGCAGTTTTTAAAAATGCAGTTTCGAGATAATCGCGTTCAAAGTTTTCCTAGTTCACAGCATGCTGCCCCGGCGCGCTTCCGACTATGTGCTATAACTACGTAAATATTTTATATTCCGATTTTCCAGTATACTCTCAATATATTATACTTTTGAAATATGTCAAAAAACAATCGATTTTATGAACATTGTAAAGGGTTTCCCCCCCTTAAATTTTCGTTCATAAAATCTTGATATTTGCACCATTTATAAAGGTTGTGTTTTTCATTGTTTTGGTTTATTGCAAATTAATAATAAAATATTGAAGAATTAAAGAACAAGTATTCATTTTAAATTAAATAAAAATAATTGAATTCATTTTAATTCACTGCAATTATAATAAATAACACATTTATAAAATCAGGGACAAATACTACATACTTTTGGTCATTGTATTTTAATGGCATTTTAATTGGTATAAACACAACATTATTTAAGCATTCGGTTTTTGGCCCGTTGAAATTTCAAATAATTTACAATCTTGTTAGTTTTAACATTAAAGCGCTTTTTCAATGTTATTTAAAATTCGTGGAGTTTTCTTAGCCCCGTTTTTTTTCTTAACAGGCAATGATAAATTCTACATCGCACAAATGTTTTTTTTGCGTGGTACTTTTTTAGCTAACATTTTTTTGCATCATGATTATGATTATTAAAATTAAAAAATTAAAAAAATACATTTATACCTGCTTTTACGTTCTGTCTTTTCGAAATAATAAAACGATTAAACCAAAACGAGGAAAACAAAATCATATACTTTCGGCGTTTTCGTGATAAAGTCATTTAGGGTCTAAATGACTTTATCAAATAAAAAAAGTTTCACTTTTACTGTGGTTTTTTATAATCTTTCTTCGGATGCCCTTGTGGGTTTTTTTACATTCTGTTCACTTTTTTACCCAACACTTGCCACTATTTCCGGTTTCTTCACTTCTGTCACGTATTCGCTGAAAGGCACAGGGAAGCCGTGGAATGCCGTCCAGTCACCGATCCGAGTATTGATCCAAGCCAAGGCTGCTTGACATGGGAGATGTTCGATTTTTTTTTCATCACTACAATTGCTGGACAGCTGAAAAACGAGAAGTTCCTTTTTATTCGTTGAATTATTAATTTCACTTACCCATACCAGCGTGCGAGTCACGTTGGACGTCTCGCCCGAGCTACAAAAACTAACTGGATGGAAGCGCACCAAGATTTTCCAATTTTCGAAGATCGAAGGGCACCCGAGTGAACTCGTAGGGATTATAATGTATAAATAGCAGAATTCTAGCCGAACAGATTCGACAGGCTGCAATGGTGCTTCTCTAATTCCACAACGTCTGGCAGTCGAACTGCTAATCGAATCTCCTGGGGCCATATATACGGTATAGATCTGCGACAAAGGAGCTTCCTTCGTCCTTTTTCCTTTTTTTTTTTTTAATTTCGTGCTCGTTCGCCTCAAGCCTCGATCAGGAGGCATTTTCAACATTCTGTATTGAAGCGCGGTGTACAAGCACACGACGTGTGGTACCCGACGATGGCAACAACGTCGCCGTCTCCGACGACGACATCGGTGACGACGACGACGACGACGTTGCGAAACTTTTCTAATTTAAAAGTTATCCGCACACGGCCCTGACTTTCGCGCTAGCTACTGCTGCAGCTCTCTCTCTCTCTCTTTCTCTCTCTCTCTCTCTCTCTCTCTCTCTCTCTCTCTCTCTCTCTCTCCCTCGCTCTCTCTCTGGAGCTACGGCCCCAAACAGGTATCTTTATTGCATTCAACAACATCGCGGGGTAAGCTCAATCCCTTTTCCTCCACCATCCCCTTCTCCGCATCCTAGGTCAACTCGCCCACCCCCGCCCGTATCCGTTCCCGGAGGCTAAATCCTCTCGCGATCCTGTACTTGCTTCGGGATCTTCTCTCTCTTATCCTCTTTCACTCTCTCCCGCTCGCTCTCTTTCACTTTCCCTCCATCTTTCTCACTCTCTTTCCATCTCTCTCTCTCTCTCTCTTTCTCTCTCTCTGTGCGTCTCGGTGCTTCGCAATCTTCACTTTTCTAACAAACGCGGATTTCGCGAGCTTACAATCTAACGGTGCCGACAGTTGCTTATCAGATTGTGTATTAAAGGATACAGCCAAGGGATGACGTGATCCAATGCTTATAGCGTTAAAATCGGAGAAACTTTCTTCAACGCTTGTGCGCTGACGACGTTCAACACATTTTTACGTTGGCCCAATTCAACTTCGCCGATCTTTCTCCTCCGTTTGTCGCAAGCCAAACTTACCGTTCTCAAAAGCTTTCATATTTTTATCAGTAAGCAGGGATAAAAATAAATAATTTCAATTTATTTTATTTATAACTAGTTTTTGGCCACCCAGCTCCGCTCACGTGAATGTCGGAATTTTGAGACATGTGTATGTCGCGAATGGATATTAAGATCATATCGCATTGAGGGTTGTATTATCGAGATTATTATTTTAAAAAAACATTTTATCCGTACATTAAAAATAAACTTGGTTTTTACGCAGTCAAGGAAGTTCTGAGAGCGTTTCGGTATATTTATTAGTTATAACTCATGAAAGACGTGGTCGATCGGGCCCATTTTTTGCTACACCTCTGTCGGAATAAATCCCTTTTTTGGTACGCGCACTATGCTACTATTTTTTCCCCATTAGTAGCATATCTAAGAAGTATTACGTCCAAATTTTAGGTAAAAATGTTGAAAATTCACGGAACTATCATTTTTTGAGCGAAAAAGTGTATTTCTTTTGCGTCTTCACCTCTTTATGAATTTTTTTTAACATGTCGCCATTTCATTTCTTATAAATAAATTTTTCGTACATCATCTAGAAAGTTCAAAGCATGTTCCGTATTTTTTTAAATCACTTCGGACGGATAGTTTGGTCACAATACGTTTTTGAAAAGTGACTGGGTAGAATCGACTCAAGTGTGACCACCGCGATTAAATTTGGAAGAGTGACCACGAAGGGTTAATCAACTGATATTGTATTGTTTTTCATGTCGTAACAGTATTCATCATAAGACGGAGGTATCTTTGCAATGTTTTATTCCGATAAGTAGGTAGTCAATCGTGTTGATAGTTTGCAGGTGCAAGTGAATACCTTTCCACAAATACCTTTCCACAAGTGCTATTAAAATTTCAAGGCTTTCCCACTTTTTTTAATTTCGAGCAGAACCTCTTTTAAAAAAAACAGGAAAACAAGATCAGAAATCAAATCAGATAATGATTAAAGCTAACGATTTGTTTTTATATTTAGAATTTACTAGCGAGCTTTCTCAGGAATCCTAAAGAGCATCGCGAGCCACTGGCTGTTAAAATGAAAATCTCATTTTCTCCAGTTCCATCGTCTCCAGTACCTTTTCACCCAGTTCCATTTTCTCCACGAACTGGAAAATGAAATTTTCCAGTTTCATTTTCTACAGTTCTTTCCGGAAGCGTTTATTTCTTTCAAACTTTTCTCAACGAGCTAGCCGGACGGACAAACTTTCCAAAACCGATAAGTACTCAGCATCATTGCTGAACGGTCATCCCTCTAACTGTTGGCCCAGGCTAACGCTGCTCATCAGTGTTCCACGAAACGTATCCCTCGAGGGATGACATTCGATACGCCACTTTTGTCGAGCACAACGAAACTAAGTAGCACGTTGGATCCTCGTTAATTTCAGGCCCTGGATCGGACGACTCGCCGACTACCCAGCAATATGTGCGTACGTACGTACCCCATCTATGTATACATTTATCAGCAGACGTGGAATATCGGAGGGTTATTTCGGCGCAATTTAAGGTTGTTCGGTAATTAAGCGAGTCTTATGTCGGCCACGCGCGAGGGTGACTGCGGTAACCTTAGAGGTTAATAACTTTTGCGAAGGCGGTTTGAGCGCGAGAGGCTGAAGGGGAGGACATTAGGTCGACTCTGGAAGAGCTCGCGGTGCAATCCAAACGGTGAATATGATATTGTTACGGGGGTTTACTAGCCGAGTGGCAAACCTCCACACATACACACACATACACGCGCGTATGGAGAATATACTTCGAGTCCTCACATTTGAAAGGGCGTAAGTCGTTCTATTTTACACGAAAATCGACGTGGCTGGGGATCTTTAGCATTTCTCAGCGGCCTTAGCGTGCAAAGCTCTCCCGCCTTTCCTCGAACTCTATACCGTCATGATTAGCCTCGTGGCACGCGTTATTAATCCGCTAACTCAGAGGGCCTAACAGCTAAATATACTATTCCAGAGGTAGCATTATTGAGAAGCGTACACGTGAAACCCCCCCTGTGCTATATACAGGGTGGATCGTTTAAAGTGTTACGGAGCAATAGCACTCAAACTATTGGTGATAACTGAACAAGTTTCAGATGAAAGTTGTATTGTTCGAGAAGGACGTCATACGGGACTATGGAAATTTTTATTCCGATGAAGGTGCCAAAACTCCGTCATGGTTAACTCCGCTTTTTTAAAGGGATCGTCACAGTCACAGAAATTTTCGCTGATTTTCGCGATTTTTTTTTTCGATTGTTAAAATACGCTAATCAGTCTGATTTTTTAATGTAAAATCAAAGCACTTAGGAAGAACAGAAAATCAAATTTGAAACGTTTTGTTTTTTTTTTACATTTTTTTTAACAGCTGAAAATGTCTTCGAAAAAAGGAGTCCTCGCGGTGTAGACGGTTGTGGCCGTAAGTATCATTCGAACCAAAATTTGTAGATTATTGATCAGTATGAAAGCCGCTATCTTACTATGAAGGTTTTTTTTAAATCAAAATCAACAAAATGGCGGTGATTTGAAAAAAAGTATCGAACTTTGCCTATTTTTTCGACAGTTTTTCGTTAAAAAAAAATATAAAGATTTAAAAAAAAAAAAAGCTTGCATAGGAAGATAAAGAATGGCGTGAAGAATGTTGTGTCAAAATTTGAGACGGATAGCTTGAAAATTCTTCCTTTGAGATTGTACACCGTTTTGAAAAACGACATTTCGAGAAAAACGCGTTTAAAATTTCGAGTGCGGAATTTTTATATAAATTGTCTACTTACGATTAATCGGCGATGTCAGGCCCACGGTTAAAACCGTTTATACTATCGGACAATGTAAAAAAAATTGAATTTTTGACAATTGTACACTGTGATGATCCCTTAAGGCCTCGTATACCTTTGGATGATCGGAAAACAAGGCTTTAAATGTTTTTTTTTATACTAATGAAGCAGTAGAAATGAGGTTTAAAGGGTGTATTTTAGATATCTGTATGTACTCAAACCAATTTTTCATTTTCCAAAAAATACAAAACGACAGCCCAATGGTCGGTAGAAAGAGAACGCCATTTTTTGAGACCTTCCACTGGCGGACTAGTGGGAGACGCAGATGAGCACCTAGAAGAAAAATAATTTTTTTTCGCAATCTCCATGAGTTTTGCTAGCAAAGTACACGCGATTATTAAAAAATATTAATTTCTGCAAATTTAACACCATTTTGAAAAAGAAGTCGCATTTTCGATTGAAAAACGGCCTTTAGTTGTTTATAAAAAAAGTAATTGTTAAACAATCGTAAAAAACGTGTGTACTTCGGTAGAAAATCTATCTGAGAAGCTACAGTCGAATTTTGATGTCAATCGGTTGAAAATTTTAGGGGCTGAGTCCGTTCGATTTTGAAAACATGGTTACAAGAAAAACGCTTTTAAAGTTTTGAAATCATTTTTCTACATGAAATCTTTAAGATAGGGCCACCTCAAGTAACTTTTGCATATAATTCGTAAGATCTTTATACATCATAATGAAGAAAACGATACATTTTTTTCGAAGGTGTATAAGGCCTGAATCTAACCATGAATTATTTTTCATGACATCATTACTGATGTTGAGACGAGTTCAGTGATCTACAAGGTCATTCACCATTCAGAAGGTAGTCACACAAAGTATGAAAATAGTTGCATAATTGAATAAAATCGGAATAATCACTCTTTAACGATTTTCAAACTATGTTTTGAGTCAACCTAAAGAAGATGTTTGAAATTACGACTCTCGACTTGTGAGCACTTCTTTAATCTCTGTTGAAAAGATCGTTTAATTTCAGCCAACATTTGCAGTGTAATTGGGGCACATGCTCGGAGTATTCTTTATTTTCATAGGCGTGTTTACTTATTCAAGTAAATGTTTTCATTTATTTCGAAACTTTATTGGTCGGTGATGACCTTGTCTTTTAGGTCACTGAACTCACCTCAACGTTAGTTATGATGTGAAAAAAATATATGGTTCGATTGAATACAGTTGGGTTGACCTTGACTTTTTTAGATATCACCAATAGTTTGAGTGCTATTGCTAAGTAACAACACTTTTAATGGCCCACCCTGTATATGTCGAATGGCCCATGCCAAAGAGAGACCTGGTGTTGAATCGCGGTAAAGTCCTTACACGCACATGTGCCATTATCGCGGTGCCGTTCAGTCTGCTCTGGCCAATTTTCATCCCAGACACCAATACAGTCATACACGCCATCGAGTTCAATAATATGCGCAAGATTTCAATAAATTATTCACTCTTTACGATATTTTCGCGCGAAACTCAAAATTACGATAATTGGAAAGACAAATTATTGGATAAAGGCTGTCAAGGCTCATGTCAGTTCCAATTGCCATTAGGTGATGGAATTTGCGTCCTTGAAAAGGATTATATCTTTAATCACGGAGCTAATTGATTTCTTGGATTTTTTTTTCGGTCTTTCAGCATGCCAATTATTGCTGTTCTTTTCATAAACATGTCACGTCTTATCGTACATTGTAATGTATATGTATATATATTGGGTGATCCGACAAATTTGGTTATACTTTGGTTTTTCAAAATTAAAATATACAAGATTCTTTTTTAATTAAAATATACTGTCCTTCATTTTCTACGATGCTCTTCCATCTTTCTGGTAGACTTTCAAAGCTCCTCTTCCAAAATTTACTTGTCCGTGACGAAAAATGCAATTGGAAAAACTTCATTTTTTTATGGGATGACCCAAAATATACAGGGTGATGATTATAAGGTAAACATGTGTATTTAAGTCCTCTGAATAAAAATATAGTGTCTTTTTGTGACGAGTAGTATATTCCAGAAAAAATTGAGCATTAAAAAAAATAAAAAATCTATTTTTGATTCAGCAAAATGAAGCTAATTAAATTCCAAATACGAAACGCTCTTAATACTTTTTTTTTAATAGAATGAGATTCCATTTATCCAAATTAAAATGCATCCTTGTTAATTTTGTTTTTTTCTCGATGACCGGATACTCAAAAAAAGTTTTCCAGAACTGTTTTTTATTCGGAATTTCATTACCTTCAATCGGCTGTACTCGAAATGGAATTTCTTTTTGTTTTCAAAACGCTCAATTTTTCCTGGCAAATACTATTCAACAGAAAAATAAGCTATATTTTTGTCAAAGAGAACTTGAAAAACCATTGAAAACCATATTTTTCCTAGTTGCAAAACTTACACGCAAGGCCCTTAAAAACACGAGGCTTATAATTGTCACCCTGTATATATACGAGGAAAAGTTATTTTCGAACCATTCAATTTCGAGGACCATCTCCCCAGTCAGATGTCCCAAAATCCTACGTTACATATATATAACGCGCCCTCCCCCCCTCCACCGCACATCTACCACGTAGTGTCTCGGCGCGGCTGCCACGAAGAGAACTTTGAAACTGACGCTGCAAGGATGCATCGGCCGAGCGTTGCATTTCAATATATCTCAGGTATCATTTGGCGGGCGGAAGGGACTGGAGCTGCGGGCAAAGTGAATGGGTAATAAATGTCGCGATACCTTATTAGACGACTTGCTACATAGCGAATAAAGTATCGGACTTTCGTCTTTTATTTTTCCCTTCTTCTTATTTGTTTTTTTTTTTCTTATTATTTTTCCTCGCAAGCACACGTGCATCACAGTTGCTTATTAGCGAAGCATTGTACCAACACATCCATGTAGAGTTAACGGTTTATCAATTCACTTCGATTTATGCCCTATGCGATTAAACTCGCGATAAAGTATACGGCGTTACATCAATCCGTACGTTCCTTTTTCTCCATTCGAAGAATGGAACAAAAAATAACAACGATAAGAATAATCGTAATAAGCACGGTGATAATATCCGTACGCATAACGGTCGTAAAGTGTGCGAAAAATCAATTAGACTTATCGGTGATCCGGCTGCTCGAGAGATATGCTACTACATTTATTAATGATGATATTAAGAGAATAATCGTACGCTCTGACATAATTATAATACAGGTTCGTAGAGTTTAAATTGCAATCGATCGACTCCCACCCCCGCACACACACATACACACGCACACATACGTGTATATCTATTGTGGCTGCAATGCGTTTTATATCGTTTGCGCTGAAGTCAAACTCGTTGATATTCGAGAGGCATATGGAGGCGAGCAATTCACGCTTAGAAAACGGGCGTGCACTTATTTCGCGAACAGCATTTCACGTCTATTGCCTAGTCGTATGTATACACGTGTATATTAATGCGACAGGTATTTATAAAGTCCACGGTATGCATATACTGCTGAATACATTCGAGGAACTAGCGCTGATAGTTTGCAATCGGAGATCCAGTCGCGGGCCAGCAACGAATGCCGATGAACTTTCCAGCCAGCTGCATGGATACGTGTGTGCGTACACGTGAATATATATATATATATGTAGGTATTATTTACAACTCCTCATGGTGGATGACGTACGGAGCGCGGGTTATAAACGTCTTGGTGTTTGCTTTATTAGCTTGTGTGCTCTCTCTCTCTCTTTCTCTCTCTCTCTCCGTCCCACTCTATGGTCGGTTTTATACGGGTGTTCAGAAATTGTGTGTGCCCCAACTGAAGCAGAAAACAAGAGGGAGATAAGAATATCCAGATATACATATATACAGGTGGTACATACGTAACTGAGCACATCGGGAATCTTCTTCGCGATTTTTATATCAAGAAAAAAATATATATATATAAATATACACACATATATATATATATATATATATACGTGTGGAACGTATTTATGGTTCATAATCGTTAACGGTATATGATACTCTATAACTTCAAGATTGTATAACTCAATAGAGACAGTGAGTGCGAGTAAGAGAGAGGGCGAGAGAGAATGGGTGGGAAGGAGGTAGAAAAGGATAAATGTATCACGCAATCCATGCCAAAGGTTTATGGCGTAGTGTATGTAAAAAGACATGGACGTCTAGCATTAACAAGCCAAACATGATAATTATTGTGCTTCGTCAGGCAATATCATAACTACGTATAAACACATACAGACATGCACACGCATATATATATATATATATATACAGGGTGTCCCAGGACGGTATGTCATCCCTGAAATGGGGGGTTGGGGGTGAAATTCTGAGTCGATTGATATAAGCATGTATGGTTCACAGATCAACCCCTGAATCATTATTAATTTTTAAAGATGGGCCAACCAGGCGCGCCCGATGAGCGGGCTTACGTTGGTGAGCGATACGCGCGTGTAGTGGTGCCTGGCGGAGCGGTGCTCTACCGTGCTCCGCCCGGCACCACTACACGCGCGTATCGCTCACCGACGTAAGCCCGCTCATCGGGCGCGCCTCATTGGCCCGTCTTTAAAAATTAATAATAATTCAAGGGTTGATCTGGGAACCATACATGCTTATATCAATCGACTCAGAATTTCACCCCCAACCCCCCATTTCAGGGATGACATTCCGTCCTGGGACACCCTGTATATATATATATATATATATATATATATACACACACACACACACACACACACATATATATATATATATATATATATATATATCCTCTGATTGGCTTCTCAGGTCTTTTGACTTCGATCTGTGCATATACCTCGTCTGCAAATTAATGCTCAATTACTTCACGCGTACGACTATAAAATGCGCGTATCTACGATGTCTCTATCGTAGATAATTAACACCAGTTGCGAACCGGTTGTTAATAGTCAGGATGGTCTCGCACGGACACACTAACGAACTGTAATTCGTATCGTAAATCGGTCTTGCGGTTTGTCAAATATTGGTGGGTAGAACAATTTTTAACACCACCATTGAACGGTGATAAAGCCAAGTGGCTGGCCCTCGGAATTCGTGATACGATATTTCTCCTTGCGGACTTACGGCTCTTCATCCATGATCGTTGATCACGCGTACGGCGATTTTCCCAAAAACTAGGCAAGAGAATAATCCAAGAAGGAACGGGAAGGGGCACTCAAGGGATTTTTACGTTAAGAAGGATCATTAAATTTTGAGATTAAGACTTAATTAAACATGAAGAAAAAGAAAAATGTTAGAGTTGAGAATGAATTTTGAGAATTGAGATCTTATAAAAAATATAAAAATAGTAAAATGGATTAGAAAATGAAGTGGAGGATTCACGTTGGAATATGGACATATATGATAAAAATAAAAATAAATAAATAATAATATTAAAATAAAAATAAATTTTTTAAAATAATATTAGGTATACAACTTTGCTTCCGCCGTTTTTTTCCCGAAATTCGAGGCTTTATTCTTAAAAAGTAATGCCCATGGCTTTGAGGCATTTCAAAATGGCTTGTTGAGTCACTCCCAATGATTCTGCCAATCCTTCTTGCGTTTGGCACGAATCTTCATCAAGTAATGCCTCCAGTTCGGAATCTTCGAAAATGTTCTCTCTTCCACCGCCATGCCGGACCTCGACGTTAAAATATGTTCTTTCACCAAGAGCAGACTCACCGTAATACTCGGGAGCATTCGATGCGCTTCAGCCGAAGTTTTCGTCAAATGGAAGCAGAAAATCAAAACTTCCCGCAAATGACGAGAATGTGACTCGAAAACGGACATCTTCGATCGAGAATGAATTTACGATGCAAACACAAATTCACTAATGTAATGGTGTCGTTATGTTGACAGACGTCCAAGCTTACTGTGTGACATTTTTCATCTGCCTATTCCGACCAGTACTTACCTCTATAGCCATCTATCGAAAAACGGCGGAAGCAAAGTTGTACACCTCATAATCATAAAATAATGTAAAAGAAGTAAAGGAAAAGACGAAGAATTCTCGTTGACAGGAGTCATACCGTATGTAGTTGGTGCTTTATGAGGTGTGCGTAATGTCTGCGAGGCTTCTTCGTGTTAGCGCGAGGGTGGCGAACGAGTTAATGCCCCACAGGAGACGTAAAAGTACGCGAGATGGGCAAACATATGCAGTTTTACGCGGGGTGGGGGGGAGGTACGTATAACGTGCGTTCGTGATACATACGGAAAGATCGTGCCACCGAAGTGATAGTACAGTAGGCGGACGAAAGGGAATTCACGGATATGTTCGAGGCGAATGTTTCGTATAGCCTTGGCAAGGGAAGGCATGAAGGGCTCGCGTCTGGTTATGTTTTCACGGTTGGCAATCATAAAATTTGCGAGTAGGGAGGATTATGGGAACGAGGGTTGTAAGGGAGTGTCGAATTTGTTTGCGAGGTCGCTATACGTGGACTCCCCTTATTCCGTATTCATCGATATATAACATCAGGAAAGGATAAATTGAGGATCTTTCTCAACGGGTCTGCATAAGCTTGGGGCTTTAAAAAAAACCGGTCGATTTTCAATATTTTTTTCTCATGAGAGTATTAGGGTGACGCGATCGGAATTCTACACACAATTAATACATAGTCTCGCCAGGTTTAAGTTTTATTTTTATTGGGAATTATTGATAAACAATGAAGTTATTATTATTCAAACAAAGTGCCGACGTTATTGCATGGCCAATCGGTGTAGGTGGTTCTGGGCACTAGGATGATCTGAAATGAAAAATAAGAAAATGTATCTTTGGTATGGACGGATGCTTTGTTGAAATTTTGAAAATTACGAAAATTCAAATTGATCGAAAAAAAATTCGGTTATCGTCCAAAGAAAACAACTTTAATGATTTGTTATTAACAAATGGATGAACATATGAAAAAATCCTCCAGTCACACGATAGAAAATGTTATAAACTATGTTTTGTCCGAATTTGAAGTGAATCGTACGAATAAATTTTGAGATACGATTTACACCGTTTCATAAAATATAGTTTCGAGTAAAACGCAAAGGGGAAATGGGTAAATCGTAGCGGGGCGGTTCACCGAAGCGTATTCGGCGATCTGATCGTTCACAACAATGTCGTTGTAATTCGGTCGATTTTTGGAATTTTTACAAAATCCTGGTTGCAAATTAACGCTGAGACCTTAAGTTATGAAACTATGGAAAGAATCGAATTTTTGGAATTTTAAGCTCATGCAGACCCCTTAAGAACACCTTTTCTCATATACATAAATATATATACACATACGTATCCCTCACGATGATATTGTGTGACAAGACTCACCCATACCGAGAGGGCTGACGTATTATGTCAGCGAGTATATTGGACTCGTCAAATTACGCGCGGGATCGGGGAAACTGTAAAAATACTCTGTAAACTGCGTATCGTGTCGTGAAGAACATTTATTATTATTCGGTGTTTCCTTTCCGTGAGCCAATATTGCCTGGGAATACTTGAAACGACGTGACGCAAGTCTTTTACGACGTATTTTTTTTTTTGCTACGTAAATGCTCTCTTCCGTGAGGTGCGGAGAATCGATGTCATGTATGTTTATGCAATATGCCTCGGAGAAAAAAAAATTATTTATCTCCGTAATAATCTAACGCACGGTGCAGTACACGAAGCAAAAAAAATCACTTTGATCACCAAAATTATTTGGTCATACGTGGCCCATAAAATATTGAGAGGAAATGTCAAATATTGGATTATTCCGACTCTAAATGAGCTCAACGGAATTAATAATTTTTCAAATAAATTGATCAATTTTTTAAATTACTTGATCCATTTTTTAATAATCAGATCCCTGTTTAATAACTTGATAATTTTTTTTATTTACTTGATCCATTTTTCGAATAACTTGAGCCACTTTTCAATAACGTGATTCATTTTTTTAATAACCTGATGCTTTTTTAATTACTTGATCATTTTTTAAAATAAATTGATCCATTTTTGACTATCCTCATCCTTTTTTCAATAATTTGATCCATTTTTTAAATAACTTGATTCATTTTTTAATAACCTGATCTTTTTTTAATAACTTGATCATTTTTTAAAATGAATTGATCCACTTTTGAATAACCTCATCCTTTTTTTCAATAACTTCTTCCATTTTTTAAATAACTTTATCCATTTTTGTAATAACTTGGTCCATTCTTTTAAAAATTTGATCCATTTTTTTTCATAAATATTACTTTGGCATTGTACAATGACGGATTTAGTCAGCCAATGGAATTTTTTTCAGTGATGGAAGACACTTTCGCGTATAATTTTCTGCCACAAAAAGTTACGAAATTGTACGAAGAATAGTCAGCGCGCTTCGTTGCAGCAGCGACCTCGTAAAAATCTCATATTCACGAATCCCACGCATGTTTTCTCATCCGTCGTATAAGGTTTTCCCGTCATTGCTGATTGTGAGAAAAAAGCAAAGTTATCCCAGCTATGATGGGTGCGATTAGTTGCGAATCGAGGAATCGCTGAAAAAATCGAGTCAACCTGTCAGCTCAGTTACGAATTTTCATTGATTCATTCGATCGTCAATGTTGTTCTCAAGAAAAATATCTGAATACGGAACAAGCAACAATATTGCATTTCGTGTCGATCAGCCAATAAAGAGAATCAACGATCCTGTGCACGAGTATCACGCGCTATACGTCATCATTTTTCCCCGAAGAGTATCGTATTTCCGTCATTGAATTACTCAGTTTCTGCACGATTCGCATAGCGATGGAAAACAAATATTAATGTCCCGCGAACGATAAATCATTCCACATTCATACGTGTCCCTATCGCGTGCCTTCTCCAGCTTTTCCAGTGGATCACAATACTGGACTGAATCGATGGCGAATCCAAATTCACGATTGCGGCAAGCGGCCGGAAACAAATGTTGAATACGTATTCATTTCGCTCAAATGAATTCCCGTATGCATATTCCCGCAGCATTAATCCCTTGCCGACTTGGAGGGCGCTGATTTCGATTCCAAGGGAAGCGCGATGAATCGAGACTGAAATTTTCAAACCCGAACAATAGCAGCATCGGGCATCGATACGGAATACATTGTCGGCACGTAAAATTTCGTCGGCACAATGGAGCGAGACGCGGGGCGGGTTCGACGGGTGGCTCAAATTTCCTATCAATACTCGACCAATTTCACTCAAACAGAAGCCGATTAATTTACAGCGTCCAATTTGATCCGTTCTATGGCGAGCGAGAAAAGATGGCAATGCAGGGAGGTGAAGCGAAGCAAGAAATGCTCGAGGGCCAGAGGGGCTGGGGCGAGAGAGAGAGAGAGAGAAACTTTAATAAACCTCTCCGATCCATTATACATATTTTTAAACTGTCAATCTCTCGAACGAGGCGAGCCAAAAGAGACGAAACGTTGTATAGGCCGTATGACGAATGAAGAGGGCGGAATCGCGAACGGATCACGCGTAAAGGGTGCACAGGTCAGATTGCTCGAGCTGGATAACAATGAATCCGTACAAAAGACGCGTCGAGGGGATGACGAACGGCGCGACCCGATCGCCCTTTCGTTTCGATAATGTGCTCCACGCATGTCGTTCCTCGTATACGCCTTCTCCATTAATGATTCGAACACACACACACATATATATTCATATATATGTGTACTCCTACGCATGTACATCGCGTATTGAATATATAACTGGACTGGACTGCTGTCTATTTAACTGGACTGGGCTAATTATTACGAATTTTCAATCGCAGAGCTGGGGAGACAGATCGATTAATCAAGGGGAACGACGCCCGACGTTCTTCGATTCACAACCGATCATATATCTGCTTGGTTTTAATTTTTATGCAGATCGAGTGCTGTTCACTTGAAAAAAAAAGTTCATATGAATTTTTTTTTAGCATTGTAAAGGAAGTACACACGATTGGAATAAAAAAAAATGCGATTTTTATTGCGTAGTTTTATAGCCTAGGGTCTTAACTTTAATTGGCGACAAAGATTTTGTAAAAATTCCAAAAAGGGACTGAGTTAGGATGATTTTTGTAAAGAGTCCGATCGCCTGCTGCGATTTATCTTTTTTTTGTAGTTCTCTCGAAACTATTTTGTCAAACCGTGTATATCATATGTCATTATCTATTCGTCCGATTCACTTCAAATTCGAACATAGCAGAGTTTATAATATTTTCTATCGTATGGCCCGATAATCTTGCGATATGTTTATCGATCTATCCATAAAAAATTATTGAAGTGGTTTTTTTTGTCGAAAATCAAACTGTTTTTTCTACAGCTTGCCAGTTTTGTAATTTTCAAAACGTTGCATAAATATCCGGTAATACGAAAGTTTTATTATTATGCTAAAAGTACATTTTTAAGTTTTTTTTAAATTTCTCATCACGCTAGTTGCCAGAGCCACCTACGCCGATTAACCGTGTACCATGTATGACAAAGGTACGGAAAATAAATACGATTACCTGTTACCACGCGAAAGTTATTTAATTTGTCAAATTCGAGCCAGACATTCAGATAATTGGAGGTAAGCGGCGATCATTGTATCCATCGGACGGACAGGCAGTCATCGCTCGGCTAATTTTGATCTCACAACCCTTGTTAGTCAACGATTACGTATATCACTGGACGTATATACACAATTGAGGGGGGCCACGCTGTTTTTTGTTCAATAATGACGCGAAGACGACAAATGAACTCTCTTGGGTAATCAGACCATCTGAAATAAGAGGAGAACTCACTTAGATCACAGCTGATCGTAACATTTAGGGATCAGCTGTCTTCAAGAGTGAACCATCTCTCTTGCTCTCTTTCTCTCTCTTTCTTTCTTTTTGTCAGCTGTTTGCAATGCTCGCTCTCTTACCCTTCCTGGGGAGGGGGGGGGGGCATACCCTCGCATGAACGTCCACCCCCAAATGTCGTTAAAGCTGCTTCCTCCTCGATTTTGGCCAGACCAGTACATACACATATATCCATGACTTCCTCCTCTTCCAGTAAGAATGCAGAGTCAACTTCGCCATCGGATACTCCAGTCATGGGGCACGAGAATCAGACTAATTGGTCTCATTACGTCTAGGAAACTCGCTCATCTCCATTATGCGCTCCATTTCCGTTTTTCTCCTCTTCCCATCAGTGGACAAGGCTTTTTTTTACCCAGCTAAGAACAATGCAGAATAATACGCATTACCGAATATCCTACACACATAGATCTATGCGTATACCAGAGTACCACACATGTACAAAGGGACAAGTCCCTTTCAGAATGAACGTCCCTCACTGTGTCGGGGTCGTCTGCACGTACACAAATGTTTCGTTTTCTTTTTGTTCTTCCCCCCATTTCTTCACATTTCTTTCTTTTTTTTCCTATGGGTGTACACCTGTATGATAATTTCAAACGGTATAACGTATACCGCGATCCGTATATACGTGTGTCTATAGTCGACGAAGATATGTATATTCAGTGCACGTTTTCATTCCCTTGTGTTCGTGTCTTCTGCGATGAGTGATGTACCACGGGCCCAGAGGCGAGCTCGGGACAACATACCAGGGAGCGGAAGGTAAAGCGAGGCGAGGGACGGCGAGGACGATGAGAGGCGGCGAGGGGAGGGGGGCAAATCGAAGGGAAATCAAATATAGTCACTGTCTGTACAGCTTTGAAGGAATGTCGTGGCATTCCGAGAGGAAAAAAGAAGCGTGGCGACATGGCTTCGGCAATAAATTAACGATTAACTCTCCGGTCAGGTAAAAAGTACGGAGAGGCCGAGTTTTCGAGATCCAAGATGAACGAATCTTTTCAGGATACAGGTGATTCCATTTTTTTTGGGGGGGTTTTTTTATGGGAGTTTTTTTTATGGGATGGTTTTGTTCGGATTCATCGGTCTTTTTTTATACGAATAATCATTTCGTATCGAAGACGCGGTGATCGTTTTTTTTTCTTTCTCCAAGGAACCTGCGGCATTTGCGCGCATAGAGACGCGACGCGGAATAAGCTGTACGTATAAATACGCTTTACGTACATATACGTCGGCATCGCAATTGCGTTTTGTCGCGACGCGACCAGACGACCGACGCCACACGCCGCGTTTGCTTTTCTTCTAGCATTAAAGTCATTGTCCTGGAAAACTGCCGGAGGTATCGAGCGCTCAATTGTGTAACTCGCGTTCGGGAGGTGCGAGAGAGACAGAGAGCTGAGATAGGATGCCTCGATAGTATTAGTTATACATGCGCCCTGTGATCGTCGGAGAGAAAAAGACAAAGAGAGAGGGAGAAAGAATACCACAGAAGAGACTCTTTACGAAGTTTTGTAACGATCCTCCCTTGGAGACACGGACAGACTGGCAGACTGGTCACCCGCGAGTAGCATCTAGATCTCCCGCCCCTGATGCAGCACTTCGTTCATACACGTGTTTAGCCTTTGCTCAACATATAGCCACATATATTTACCCTGCATGTATATGTATATAAATCTACTTATCTCAACTTTGTTTTTCCAACGATGCCACACCACGTCTTACATCTATGCACGCGCATCATTGCCAGCAATGCAGGCTATTGGCACTTGTTTGTTGTACGCACTAGCAGACCCGTGGCGAACCATATATGTTCGCATGCGATGCACGATCATACCTGTCGAATCCACCAGGCTAAACGTGAATTATTTTATCGTACGACAGATTCACTGAGGCTCCAATCCGGACTTCTAGCAACTTGGCTTGTCGACGCGGACCGTGAACACTTGAGCAACGTTGATGCACGTCATTACACGCAGAACCAAGATTTTCATTAGATGAATTTGAAACTTTTGGAGACTCTCAAGGCTTCGTTGATGGGTTTGGTATTTCCTGGGATAAAATCTGGATGTGCCAGTTGCAACGTTACGGAAATTGGACAGCCTGTCGCATACCAAGAGCCTGTGCGGAAATTAAGTTTGGGCTGTGATCGGGCCCATCTTAATTTTCTCTAACTTCATCAAGGCCCTAGTCTGGAGGCTTCACATGGGCCATAGTGGCCGGTCACACTTTGCTACTGAGGGCCATTGAACGCAAAATAATCAGGGCTTTTTAAATTGCCTCAACGGTGCCTCATAACAAATTATTATGCCACAAATTCTTTAGTCAAGCAATTTATACTGATTTGCCCCTATAATAACAAAGTCTAGTAGTATTGGGAAATCGCTACTAAGGAATCTACAACTACACCCATTGAAGGCCCTTACTTGGTCTCCGTACTCAGACCATAGATCTGGTCAACCTAACTACCCTACCATTCTCTAATAGGGGCCCAGTCCGTCTGTTTTACGGAAACCCCTACTATGGGATTCACAAACGATCCCTTGAAGGCACCGAATTGTATTAGGGACGCCTTGTCAATTTTCCGCAAGGAAGGTGAGCATAATACTCAGATGATTGGGAAATTATTTTGGGCTGCAGTTTTTTGGCAGTTTGCTCGATCTTCTGAATTGGCACTTCCCAAGGGTTCTACGGAAACATAACGAGTCCGCGAGCGTTAGATCGTCATAACCCCAAGATGCGTATAGCGGCGCGTGCGACAACGGCCTGTAGCGGTTCTACCATATAAGAGATTGAGAAGAATCTTGCAGGATATGCTGTTCCTTTTGCGCATCGTGCAGTTTCAGTATTCCCTGCTTACTCCTTTGTATTCCCTGTGTGCAATGATTTTACTCTCTCCTTCCCTTTTGCACACCGACACGAGTTTCTTGTCTGTACATACTCAAATCCATCGTAATATCAACGTATACGTACATTTATTTATAAATGATATATACACATGTCCATTTTCATTGTATAGATGGCTGGTAGCGATATAGGTGTACAATGATCGTTATAGTAGCAGAAATGATTCTTTCATTCGTGTTTATTCTTTCTCTGTCTCTTGTTCCGATATATCTGGATGTGAAAGAATCGAGACAAGAGATCCTCTCGCTCTCTTCTTCCCGTGGCCAAAGCGTCGGCACGTCCCGCCATTGATAGAAACCTTCAGGGTCATCGTACAGTCATTAATAATTCATTCATCATCATTATCATCGTCATCTCTCGATCGTCCGTTGTCCAGCGCGGAAAACCCTCGGCAGACACACAAACGTCCAGTTAATGCATCGGAAGCCGTCGAATATACAATCCCACACCGGTATTAGCGTTGGTCGATGAAAGGGAAAGCAACGACGAGAAAAAGAGGAAAAAAAGGAGAGTGAGAGAGGAAGTATCGAGAGGATGGTCACGATAATAGTAAGGACGTGTACGCGCCTCGGTAGCTTGTTCGACGTTGGATCCAAGAGAACGAGATATATATTCATATCTCTGGAATCGATCCTCGAAGCTTCGAGGTTATAGAAGTACATATAATGTAGGATGTATAGCTGCGACTGTAGTATCCTCAACCTTCAACTTAGCCTTCTATCTTGCCTTCTTCGTGTCTTCACCTCCAACTCCTTCTTCGCCTCTTCTTCTTCTTCTTCTCTTCAGCAGCAGCAGCAACAGTAGCGACAGAAGCAGCAGAACTCTTAACTTATTTGCATATAAAGGCATTCCTCCGTTTCGCAGGCTTGCCCTGTCGCAGCGACATAACTGTAAGTCTCCCCCGTTTGTTGACAGGATCTGCCAACAATCTGCGTACATGATTTGCCGCTCGATCTCTCTCTCTCTCTCTTGCTCTCTCCTTCTGCTGATCTCCGCATGTGTCCTCTCTCGCGGGAGAGCCTCTCACGTCAGGCCGTCCGCTCCGCGGTTATATGGAAGGTATATGGAAAGTGCTCTCTGCGACTGCACACATGTGGCTCATCGTACACACGTCCGATCATAGCTGTTCCTCCGATCTCTGCTTCTCCCCTCACGTTTCTTTTTCGATCCACTGATTCATCTCCTCGAGACTTTCGGATTCAGCCAGGGATACTTGATACGTAATCACTATGCTCCTCTTGTTACTGTTCTAGCCTCTGCTACGATGATCGTCGTCATTGAACTGCAGCAAAGCTTGATGACCTGGCTGGAGTTTCAACTTGGCTACAGCAATAATCAATCAATCCTCATCAAATATGTCGAACGCTGGTAATGTGATTGCGTGCACGCGCCTTCACTGTCACTGGATTTTAGCCATGCTCAATGCTTAGACATTGCTGCTCTTGGGCTCTCGATGCTCGCCGGCTATCAGAAGAGGATCTGCGATCACGGTGGTCATTGGGCATCCTATCGTAGTACAAAGACGACTGCGTATGTATATAAATGTACTAAGTAACAGAATTTAGTATACGTGGCCGCAAATGCGCATCCATCCGACTCATCATTAGGATGTATCTAATGATCTTCATTTAATTGTCTTTCTAGCATTGACTCTCGTGAGCCGTTCGAACCTGCTGATGCTCGCGTGGAATATTAATTCTGTTGGGAACTGCCACAACATATGTGTATATATATATCATATGTATCATTCACGAAATCTCGAGTCTCCTGGTGTGTAATACGGGAGTGAGATTCATGGAAAGAAGTCCTATGTATTTTAATTGAATGAAATATATGCGCATCTTCCTCATTATTTCTTCGCAAGCTCTCATGGGTTTTGTTCATTTTTCCTTATCGTCCCGATCGTTGTTATGATCATTATGCGAACAGGGGCGAGCTCTTACACGCTCTCTCACTCTCTTTCTCTCTCTGTCTCTCGTTCTCGAAAAATGATCGTGAGAAGATCCCATTCCTCCCGCGCAGGACCGGATCTTCCAACAACGGCCAAAGAGCACATTCGTGTTAGTCCAAGAGTTAGGTGTATCGATTCTCGCAGGTTTTCGACACACGCTGTATAATGTACGACGATGCATCGCGCTTTCTCACTCTCGATCATGAAGAATCCGACCCGAGCACTCCCTTAATATTTGCGAGAAATTCTCACTTCGCGAGCCTCCTCCACTCTTCTAACCTTATAAAAGCCTTGGATCCCCTTCGCGAAGGGAAAATGATGTGCATTCGTAACTTTTGCCTGAGATGAATACTTGAGATGCATTAAGGCAGTAGTCTGCTTTACAGGCTTCAAAAAATCGATTTTTCGTTTTTGTCTTAAATCTATTCCAAAACTATCCAAGAATATGTGTTCAAAATTTTAGAGGCCAATTCGACATATTTTCGAAGCTAGATCAGTTTTAGTGGCCGAGCGTCGAGCAGGTGCGAATGCTCGGGCAGAACTTTACAGCCCGTTTTCTCGAGTTTTCATTTTCACAAGTTTTGGAAAACGGTGCCGGCGATAGTAAAAACAATATATGTCCGATCGAAAAAAATCAAAGTGATCTAGCTTCAGTATTGAATTATCTTCTATTTGAACTAAAAAAGTTGGACAAAAGTACTATTTAAATTACTTGTTTTGCAACTTAAAGTGAATTTTTTTTTTCAAAAAAGTGAATTTTTTTTTCAAACTTCGAAAAAATTTGGAATTTCGTCATTTCTTCGGTATTTTTTTAGTTCATATAGAAAAGGAACTTATAAAAACTAAAAAAAAATTTGGTTCCACTGTTTCAGATGCATCGCACGACCTCCATCACCGGCACCGATTTACGAGTGCACACTCCAGGCGCCCCAGAAAAATCGTTACAACTTTGGCAAATTTCAATAATTTGTAATAATAAAAATTGTTTTTTAAAGCTTGAATATAATATACTATCGTCTCAAAATTTCGTTTACCGCAATCATTTCCTTCCCTTTCAAAAAAATTGTTGAAAAAACGCTTTTTTTCGGCTCCTAAAGCAGACTACTGCCTTAAAGAGTTGAATAGTTCATTTAGGAAATTGACTACCTTTCTCGATCAATTGATAGGTTTATTATATTTATTTGGCGAGGGATATTTTGAACCATTATATTAATGTAATGGGGTCTAGTGGCACATCCGGCCGTTTTGAGGACCTTGAACTTTCTTAAATATATTGTTGATTTTGGGGGCAGGTCGTACATATCGATATGCAGGACTTCGACATAAAAAATGTTGAAAATTGTTTAAAAACTTTAAAATCGTTGAAACACTGAGGTGTTTATAAAATGGTTTCATAAATCATAATAATTGATTCGACTTCATTTTGGACCAAGTCAACTTACAATATGTTTCCAAATAAGGACAGCCAAGCAGACCCAAACAAAGGTGTAATTACTGCAAGAAGCGCAGTAACTTTATTATCCGAGAATGCGTATCACGGGAAGAAACAAAAACGGCTATGAAACAAATTGAGAAATTGAAAGAAAAAAAAGAAAGAAAAGAAGAAGAACGCGAATTCCATGGTGAGCTGTTGAAAGGGCCTGTAGCCCCCATAGATATAGGATAGTGACTTCCGAGGAGAGCCTCCAGGGTCCCAGAGAAGCCGCCCATGAATTTCGGCTAATGAGAACATTTGGAGATACGTCAGTTCCAGTATGCTAATGGCCATAGAGATGCCGATACAATTTCAAGATGAATCTGTCTCTGTTTCTTCTCGTGGGACCGGATTCTGCATATGCGCCTGACCAGAGGAGAGTACGGCGATATATAGCGCACAAAACGCGCTACCTCTCGTTCCCTCGTCCGCGGGCAGTGTTTTTTCTCTCTCACTCTCGCTCTTACTCTCCCTCATTTACGATCGTCGCGGTCCGTATATATATATATGCGCACTACCAGCACGATCCATCCTATGGTGGCAGTATCTTCATGTATATTTTTAATACACATCCATTTTTTTCTCAACTATTGGCTTCGTGAAGATCCAAAACGGTTCGTTTGCAAAAACGCTCGTTCAGCGCCCTCCCATTTTATAAAAAATAAAATTAAACCAAAACTATGCGTCATTTGAGAAGAAAAAATTCTAACGGAACAAACGATCGCCAAATATCGTGGGCAAGGAAGAAAGCGCGATTGGAGACTCGCCGAGTAGTCGACAGACTTGACTTTTATCTTCGAAAAATCGTCCGGAGCGATTTTCACGCGATTTCGCCTACGGAGTGAAATTTGGGTGCTACCCGGGATATTTTCGTCAAATTGTGCGGTCGTCAGATTTAACGCTGCGGGGAAAAAAAAATAACACATCGGAGCCCGGAGTTTAGGATAGATCCGTGTGTCACGGTAGATTTAGCGCTCTCCGCACGACCAGACAGTGATCGCAAGATGTCCGCACGGTTTTCACCTCACTTGTGTAAATATTATGGGGGTATATTTACTCAAAGAAGAAAAAAAAGGAGCAAAAAATGCAGCCGCGCAAAGGGAGAAAAAAATCACCATAGGGTGCAAGACAGGGTCGCGTCTTTGAAAAAAAAGAGGCCGCAGGGGGAAACGTTGTAAATTATATTCAATACCGGATCGTAAAGTGCTGCGTGTATTCGTGTACCCTGTGCAGGTAAATGTGTGTGTGTGTGTCACGGGTCTACCACCTTGACGACTCCGCGATAACCCGAAGAGGATGCTCTCCCCGCACGAGCTGCTGAATACATTCGAGGGATCTTCGGGGCTGGACCGTTCCTCGGTGCTACAGTCATAAATTGCGGACTGGCCAAAGTCAAACGTCGAAAATAATGAACGTGGAAGACGAAAAAGTCTTCGTCCTCGATAGAAATAGACCGGGAGAGCTTTCCCGAAAATTGTTCCGAACCAGGTAAAAATGAAGAGAAGAAGAAGAAGAAAAAACGCATACAAATGTGTAAAATTGTAACACTGCTCGAGGGATTTCGAAGAACGGTGTCGACGATTCACAGGGGCTGGAAAGACCTTTAGATCGAATTGCGGCTCCGTATGTACGTGCCATAAAAAGTTACCGGTCATCTTCGCACCACCAGACCACACTTAGCCCTGGGGACTCTTCGAAAAATCTACGATCTACCACTAACTTTTTCCAATTTCTTCATTGTACGTGACCCGTTAGCATGCGTACCGTAGAAAATTCCACAATATTGAACAACTGCTCGCCAACTTGGGGCTGCTAAATTTAATTGTTGTACTTTAAAATCGTCGACGTGAAAATATTCCGTGATGCAAAAAAATATTTATGCAATACTCGAGGATTTGTGGGCAATTCCAAAAAAAAGTGCGCAAAACTTCAAATTGGCATATATATGTACTGGCCGTAAAATAAAACCAGTAACTGCTTTAATATGTAGATCAAGCCTCAAATTTTTCAGTTGGAAGTGTTTTTTCATGCTTTCTTTACCTGTATTTGGTGAGATTGAAATTTTATTAGGAAAAATCAGTATCTCGTAAGAACGCATGGAAAACTGCTGCAATCTGAAATAGTCGCGATCGTTCAAGGGCTTAGTGGATCGTCCCTAAGATCCCTATAGTTCCTAGAGTCGCCAAAGTCCTCAAAGTCCCTTAGTAAGACATCCCAAAAGTCCCTAAAGTTCTTAGAGTACCGGAAGTCTTTAAAGCGCCAAAAGTTCCTAAAGTCCCTTAATGGATCATCCCTAAAATACCTAACGTCCCGAAAGTTCCTAAAGTCCAGCTGTGAATGATGCCTAAGGTTTCTAAAGTCCCTCGAGTCCCTAAAGTCCCTTAGTTGATCATCCCTAGGATCCCAAAAGTCCTTTAGTGGATCATCCCTAGGATCCTAAAAGTCCTTTAGTGGATCATTCCTAAGGTCCCTAAAGTCTCTAGAGTCCTCAAAGTCCCTAAACCTCCTTAGGCGATCATCCCTAAAGTCCTCGGCATTTGTGCAAGATTTAAGACATTTAATTAACGTCTTCAACCAATTTTACCGCACAAATCAGCAGCCTTCTATCAATATATTTCTTCGGAGAACCTAGCAATAGACAGCCGCGCAGCCATCCTCAAATCGTGGCTCCATTCCCCTTATGAATCCAAAATCACATCAGTGCAATAAATAATAACAGCGATAAAAATAATCCGAGAAATAAAGACCCCTAAATATTTTTCTGAAGAACGATCTGTCTCTTTCTTAAATCCAGTCCGATAGCGGTGCTCATAATTTTTTTGGATCCAACGACGCAGTGTATCAAATCTAATACGAATAGTCGCATATGCCCGCGATCATCTATACGATGATACCCACATATGCCCACAGAAGCTGCCGACATGTCACAATAATCAATTAGCCACACTCGGAGAGCGTCGACACGCTTAATTCTCCGTTTGACTGATAGCCCGGATCGTACATCATAACCCTTTAGCCGTGGGCTGATATGCGCTAGAGCATCCCAGTGATGGTGTATACGCCGAGAGAGGACCGACGTTTATTTTCGAACAAGCGTTGTGCGTGCCCGGAGGAGGATGACGGCGAAGACGGCAGCTACTACCGCGACGAGTTCCGATGATGAATATCATCGCGGTCCGCGATTACAGTCGGCTTCTGCTGCTTGACGGTGACTCTTGCGGTGATCCGTCATCGCACGTACATACAGCTATACACGGCTACATACGTACGCATAAACGGCGCACTCGTCGCATCCACCCTCCCTGGCGTTATTAATTATACCCGAGCGTACGTCGTGAAGAGCTGACCGCCCGGTACAAATGCACCCGCGCGTTACCACCGTAGCCGTAAAAGTTTATGTACATCGCGAACGTGTATACGAGGCGATGACGTTGCCCGGAAAGTGCAATTTGGTATCCACTGGTGTTTGTAATGTACCGGGGAATAAGAGTGCAGCGGGATGTCTCGCGGACAAGAGGATCGGTCACCAATCTACGCCGGATGGAAACTGATTCATTGCGAACGTGCCGTCTTAGTCGCGAACAAGAAATCCACAGTGAAGTTGGCGAATGTTTTAGAAGACAGAATCTTAGGATCATACGTGAGTGGATTAGTCGCAGGTGACTGCCAGTTTTGAAAAACAGCGACATCAATCGCGAAGATGAAATAACCAGGTGGGCTTATCGACAGCACCTCGGTAAAAAAGCTTTCAGTGACATTATATATTGCCATTGGTTTAGCCAGCTTGGGGGGTGGGCAGGAGAGACAGCCTGAAGAGAACTGGTTTTCTTCACAATCTTTGTTTTAATCAAATTTACATAATAGTCGATAATCACGTAACCCACATGAAATATGAAATTTGCTCTGAACACACGTTTATGTTAACATTAATATGAAACTGCTGCAATACCTTGCATAATAATCATCTAATATTTTATCATACTTTAATCCATTTACCAGTCTTTAAACTTTACTTCCAGTAGGTACTCAATTAAATAGGTCTTAGTTTTCTATTTTATCTGCAAATCGGCCCAATGCTTTTCAGCTGGAATTTTGTTGTCAATGTCATTCTCCATGTTCAACAGTGACATATGAGAGATAGTTCCTGAAGCATTATGCTACCAAGCCATATTTTTATCCGCCTCATGGCAGAAAAAACTTGTATCACAGCTGGTGGAGCTAACTGGGGATGTTGCTGCTTGGAAAAGTTTATATACGGGCAGTAATCCTTTTTAATATACTTTCTTAAATTTTCAGCATTTATTTCATCATTTCTAAATTGAAGAATGTTTTTCATGACCGTCGCTTCAGCTTTTACGGCTGACGTACCATTTATCAAGATTTTTCTATAATTATTGACGAAGTCTTCTCCGTTCTTCATATCCAATTTCAAAAATGCATCAAATGCATGAGCTAATGGTAGATTCTTAAATCAGCATTTAATATTTACAATGATATTATCTACTACTTGGTAGTGAATGTTGATCTTCCAGTATTCTTCTGGTTGTGTATCGGCCGGCAAATCTAATGTATTGTTGTTGCCTACAGTTGACTTAATTGCGAAATTTGAATATCTACTTAATTAACATAATGAAATAGCTACTTTTCTTACAAATTGCGAAATTACGACGAAGGAAATAGCTCACGTTTTATTAAGTTATTTCTTTATGCTTGCTTGGTTGAAACTCAAATAAAGTTAATCGATTATTTGACCAATTATTCCGAATCGATTTTTTTCTGAGGGGCGGGGGGGGCGAGTACCGGGCCTTTTGGGAGGGGCGTTCCCCCTCCAACCCCCCACCCCTTGCTACGCCAATGCATATTGGTGGAATTCATTCGTTCGTATCCAGTGATGGATGATTTTTTACTTTCTCTCTCTGGCTCTCTTTTTCTCTCTCTTTCAGGCATTGGCTCGAAAAATGTTCCTGAGTGATGTACAACGTATACGCGACCGCAAAAGCCAATCGTACGAAGTACCAGATGAGCATATATTCCGCGATCAATCCTCTGCATTTGTAACTTGCCGCGAGAGTTTAGGGCAGCGAGAGAGAGAGAGAGAGAGAGAGAGAGAGAGAGAGAGAGAGAGAGAGAGAAAGAGAGAGATGGATTCATCGGAATACATCTATAGCTCCCGCTGCAATATCTTCGTCCTGCTTCCCTATCGAGAGTCGGTTATACGTAAGCGAGTGAGTTAACATGTGTTAGCCGAAATATCTACGAGAGTTTCTCTGCTGGTGGAGTGCGAGAGAATAAATGAGCGGTGCGAGTCGACAAATCAAGAAACTATCGACATAAATAAATTTGTGGCTCGCCAGGGGCTTCCGCGAAGCATCGTCGGGCCACTCGGGTGCCTCTCGACCTCCCTCTTATTGCCTCACCCCCGTGACGCGTAATAGCGAAGCTATATATGAGGAAAATGGCAGGCCCTAAATCAGCAATTTCCCACATTTCCCGGAGCCAAAGCGTGAGTTTTCTCCCCTCGTGGAACTCTCTCTCTCTCTCTCTCTCTCTCTCTCTCTCTCTCTCTCTCTCTCTCTCTCTCTCTCTCGTCTCCCTTCACCTTATTCGCGATCACCACCGCGCCAACGTTATTTGCGGACGATTCATCTTCTGCTCATATACATCGGCAAACATATCCTTGGAATCGACCAAGCTATCAGTATCGCCTCTGAACATCAAAAAAATGTCCTATACTTCCTTAAAATTGCCCTAAAGCTCTTTCGGCTCGAACGCAACGATGGCTTCAATAGGCTCGACGAAATGGACAACATTGGAGGAGTAAAGAACAGATGGAAGTTCTCTTGCAGGGATGACGACGGCACTGACTATATTTAGCACTCTTTGTAATTCCAGATAAGAAACGTCCACGAATTATTAAGCTTGCTGTGGTTACTGTCAGACCTGAAAGGCATGTCTAGAGCGGCAGTTCCTAGTAGACTCTGCCGTGATTCGATCTAAATCTCAATTTTTGTGCTTCATATATACGTACACCCACATATGTGTACAGATATGTCGGGTTTAGGGTATACACATGGACGTGTCCTGACACACAGATATCTATATGGGTAATGGGCGAGGATAGTGGATGAGAGGGCGAGAAAGCAACCCCCACATCCCTTAGCCACCTCAGCTTCGGAGCTCGCTCGCCCCCCACGTTCATCCAGTGAATTACTTCGTTAGTGGCTACCTTCAGAGGGCTGTTAATTCCTGTAGGGCAGATTATACAGATAGGTTTATTGCGCTCGTGTCCCAATCTAATGTCCGTAATGCTCGTGTAGCTGCTCTCTATACGTCTCTCCTCCGCTTGTTCTTCTTCTTGCTCTCTTTTTCTCCGAAAAGGCCCTCCCGGAACCACGAGCATCGACGGTCTCCGAATATCCTTGTGTCGGCGTTATTTTGTAACGTTCGCGGGAAATCGCTCTTATAAGAAAGACGATGCCGTATCCAACGAACGCCTACGTGGCGAGATAACGAAACTCCGTCACCCTCTTCTCCACCGCGTATTCTTTCTCTTTCTTTCGTTCTACCTTTGCTGAACTCCTGGCGAATCGTTCATTCGACTTTTACCTCACGAGACTTTAATGGACGATATACGCGGGAACGAGTTGACCAACCGGTAATTCGAGGATTGTGACTCCCTCCCGTGGACCCGTACAATTGCAACGTCAATGAACCGTCCAACATGACATTGCGGTTAAATCGTCAAGAACACGCTCGTTGGTCATGCATGAAATTGTAGCAGGGAGTTTAGCCAATCGGCTGCGGATCTTGGTCCACCAAATGGGTTTTGCTTTCAGAACATGATGACCTGCGAGGTATCAAGAATTTTGAGACTTGGAACAGGTGAGCAAAATTGTTGATAATGCTTCCCGTTGGTGAATCAACTGAAGTGGAGCTCGACGAAGCGGAAGTGATACAGTAAGATCCAGCAAATTTGGCAAGTGAGTCTCGAGGATTTTCATCATTGGGCGATTCTCTTGGTTAGGAACGCTCCGGAGTATACAGCCGGGGTAGTTTTGCCCAGACGGCTGGGAGAAGATCTCTCGATCACGCGTGGCTAAGCGCGTTAGCTCCCAAAATTCTGGTAACGAGTTTTACGTACGTGTAGAACGGCTGCAGTGGTCAGTAGCGGGGAACGGATGATTCCAACGAAGGGTGCTACATTACACCGGGTGATCTGATTTTAATGGTTCGGACACTGGCAAATGGTTGGTCGATTGTACAGAGAAAGAGAGAGAAACAGCATTACTTCGATGGTAGACGGCTGACTCATTTATCTCAAAAAGAATAATGGAGAAAGAGCAGGGGTTTCGATTTTGCAGCACTCTCAACCGTATGTCAATCCCTCGTTCCGAGCCCGCATGAGAAGACACGTGCGGTCTCGAATGCGCTCGAGCAAAATCAGGCTCCCTGTTAATGAAGGATTATCAATAACGGAAGCCATTGAGGCTCGTCGATTCGAGTTACTCGATATTCAGCAAAAGAGCGGAATTTCCTCATTCGATTCGTTAATCCATTCCTTTATCCTGAAGTTCCTTTGGAAAAGCTTGAAAGAAAAAAACAGACAAATCCTGAGCGCAAGCACACTCAGCCTTAAAGCAACAGAAGCTCCTTCCTGGCTTCTTCCTTCATCCGAGTTTACACAGCCTGCCATCACCGCTGTAATTACCCGGAGTTTTAATTAACTTCTCTCAAATTCAAGCCAGGAAAAATTTCACGTAGAGGAAGTTCGAGGAGGAGTGAGGAGAGACCTAGCCCTTCTTGAACACGTATAAACGTCTGGGGAGATCGGTATTCTCGATCCGAGAGACAGCAGGCTCTTTGTCCGTGGCGGCATTCCCGACCAAAGCTCCCGTGAGCTCCTCTCTACTCTCGCACTACGTCGCTCCGATTTGTCTCAATTAATTCGTTCCACTCATAAACCGAATCGCGCTCACTTTTTGTCCTGTGATTAAGATTTCGGCCGCGAGGAATTTGCCTCGCAATTAATTGGCGTGAAAAAAAAGAGTCCCGCGGCCTCGGCGAAATAGCCCTCCGCGCGATCGTAATTACAAAAGTAACAATCGAAGAAAAAAAAAGGGACGTCCTTCGCTCTTCTTTCTTGGCTGATTTTTCGGGTTGTCGATTTATCGACGACCGGTGACAACACCGAGTGAAAAAAAATACACCACAGCGACGCATTTTCCAGCATGTCGCAACTATTTCACGCTACCACGAAAGTGCACACGGGGAGAAAAATAAATAAATAAAAGCCAAGTGGCAAAAAGCTGACATACGAGAGTCGTTTGGTTGACGATGGTTGCTGGCTCTCGCTCGTTTCACTTATCGGGAGACAGCGAGCTTGGGCAACGACGCAACCGAGCCGAGGCCTTATGAATAAAGCCAGCTCTTAATTGCTTCTGGCCGGTAATTCAGCCGGCAATAACGCCGCTGGGGCGTTCCATAATTATGCAGTTAATGTCAACATTATTATCCTGCTTCGTAAGTCCCGAGGGCGATGGTGTGGCAGTAGCGGTAGTAGAAGAGCGGCCAGCTCTCTTGAGCAGGTCTCTCCAGATCCTTATTCTCCTCTTTCTCTCTATCTTGCTGTCCTCCCGAAGTAACCAACGCGAAGCGCTCTCCCCTCTGAATTTAAGCTTATGCATACATTACTGCATATACGACCACGTTGAAGCCCACGCTTAGCAAAGATCCTCAAATTGTCTGACGATTTTCCGGACAGTTCTTTTCTTTGATCATCGCATCCTGCCCAATATCATCGCAACCTGAGACGATCCCAATCCATTTGGTGAGAGCATCTTCAGACCTATCTGAAAAAAATCGATAAATCTCTTCGAAAACTGCTATAGGAACGTTGAAAAAAAGGAATGTTTCGAGTGCTTTGACAATGTCTTTGGAAATGTTTCATCCAAAAATGAATCTACCTGCGACCAGCCTGCTATCTCCGAAAACCTCGTTTATTTTATCGCTCGCCTCTAAAATATGAGACAAAAGTCCTTTTTTCCTAGTTCAGTCAGATTACGTCGTCATATATACGTGTATATATAAATGCTCGATTGCCATGGAGGATAAGGTGAAGACACGTTCCTTTACTGAAATGGAAAATTGACGACGTTGACCAAAAGTACTGAACTGGGCGCTGTCGAAACTTTTTTTGAGGGACGTGAAGCAACGGTCGCGGCGGGGTGGA